>CM046944.1:65867420-66391342 GCA_025698515.1 Gossypium sturtianum | reverse complement strand
CGTACGCTTAAATTATTATCAGGAAGTGCTTTTAATTTTGGCAACTTATATTTTAAAAGCTTATAATAAAGTTTTAATTTGGATATTTTATCAAGCTTATATTATTTAGAATTTTAATTGACATGGTTTTCAAATGACAAAATTTTAATGTTTTTCCCAAAGTGAAATGTCCAGTGTCAAACGTTTTTCCGCAGTTGGCATTTCAAATTCGATCCAGAACGAATGGGCAGTTTGGGAGTGTTACAAATTGGTATCATAGCCCTGGTTCAAAACTTGGCTTTGAGGGTTTTGGGTCCAAAAATAATTTTTTTCAAAGATGGGCTTTTTCAAAAGTATGGGCTTTCATAAACTTTTCGCAGTTATTCCGCATGGCACTGTGACTCGACCAAGACTCCACCGTAAGTACCCTTGACTCATCAAGTGAAATGTGTATGTGAATGTTATAAGTATGAAGGGAACGAGATTAAAGTGAACTAGGATCTCATTGAACCCTAGGGCTAGTGCACTCCAAACACATGCATAAGACTTAAGGACTATTAAACAAACCTCAGCAAGTAAGTCGCCAGAGGCTAGGTGTGGCAACCATTAAGCGATAAATGTCTAGGAGTGGATTCATGGAAGAGCTTGGTATTTAAGCAGTCCTAGCGACTCACCTCCTCTCACTAATCCTACTGGTGTATAGCTACTTCTGTTCACTCCTAGCCAAGAGGACTTATTCACTGCCAAACTGATAACTAAAACCCAAAGGACTGAGGCCTAATGTTTTATAAAAACCTTAGTTTCTAAATCTCCAAATTACTTCTTCTTGATTTGAAAACACTAAATTAGATTTTGGGAAAATATTTTTCCAATTATCCCTACTGGCAAAATTACCTAAATACCCCAGTCGGGGTTGTGGAAATTACTAAATGCCCCCTAGTTTGAATTTTTTTTGAAATTTCCATACTACTAACTTTACTAAAATATTCCCTACCTTGCAAAAATATTAAAAATCTCTATTTTGGTTAAATTTGATTTGGGGAAAATTTACTGAATCGCTTCCTCACTTCCAAAATTACCGAAATAACCTCGATTTACAAATTTTTGCAACACCTCCGATTTGGAAAACAAAATAACCTGTGAGATTTTGTAAATTTTGAAATACCTTTTAATTTGGAAATATTTTTGAATTGACCTCGATTTATTACCAAAATACTTTGTAGGACAAATGACGAAAAATACCCGCGATAGGAACTAGCGTAAATGTCCTGATAGTGAATGATGTTGTGAATGAATGTGACTTCATGGAGAAATGAATGTGTCTCTCTCGCTTATGAATGTGAATGTGACTTCTGAGTTAGAGTAGTGAACTTGAATCAACCTCTGTGTAATCGAAAGAACTACTTCTAAATACTTTACTTCATAAAATTGTTCGCATAATAAGTGGAACAAAATTACGATGCATAAAACTTTTTAATCGTAGATAAGTCGCGACGTTAGAAATGAGTTCTAGGGACGTGAACTTAAAAAAATTGTGCCTAGGAAGTATGATGATTCTATTAAGATCAGAGTGCTGAGCATAAGCGAAAAGCAAGTGAGTTAAGAGGTACGATTATTCTGCTAATAAGTAATTTCGAGGATGAAATTATTTTTAAGTGAGGTAGAATCAGAACATCCTAAAAATAGGGCCTATGCATTTTCGGGCTTAATAGTATGAAGTGACATGTTTTAAGTATTATGAATAAATTTTGAATATTTTTGAAACCCGGAAATGAGTGAAAATAAGTTAGAAATGAACATTTTTGGAAACTGAAATGTATGGAAATGTTATTTAAAAATGGAAGGTGAACATTTTTGGAAACTAGGAAATGTAAGGAAAATGGAAAGTGAACATTTTTGAAACTTGGAAATGTAAGGAAATGTCAAGTTTACAGAGCTGATCGTAAAATTTTTGGAAACTTAGAAATGACTCTAGAAATGGACGAGTTTAAAGGTTTAAAATCGGGAAATTAAGGTAAGAGTGGCTTTAAAAGAAAAAGTTTGTGAAATTTGACACACAAACAAAGCTTGGAAAAGTGGTCCCAAGATGCCACTTAGTGGCCTATGGAAATGGCGCTATATGGAAGAGGAATGGGCCTAAGTTCGAGTCATACATGGGAAGCAAATAAAAGAAATTTTATTTTGCTACAAGGAGCAGAGAGGTGGACTGGCACATGGCTATAAATTAGGAGCTTTATTATTTTATAAATAGTGGATAAATAAGTGATTTATTTATCATTATTTTCAAGAGATAATTGTTGGATTAAATTCTTTTAATTTGAATAAAGAGATAAAGAGGAAAATAAGGGAGAAGTGATGGCCAAGTAAGGGACTTGAGTTTAATAATTTCTGCTAAGTAAGGATAGTTGCTGAATTATCTTTTATTTTAAGTGATAATTAAAGAGATAAAGCTATTAGTAAAATAGAGGAGTGGTGGCCAAGTAAGGACTCCTTAGATGATAATTTCTGGCTATAAAGCATAAAGAAGGAAGGAGGGCTACTCATCAATTTGTGCTTCCTCCTTTCTCTGCCAAATTTTTAGTGCTCTCTTCTCTTCTTTTCTTTCTTTGTCAAGCCAAAATTAAGTAATTGTTGGAACCTAGCCGAATATTTTCCTCTCCATTAGAAGCCATAGCCGTAATCCTCCATCTTTATTCTTCCTTTTCTTTTCTTTCTAATCCTCCAAAAGCCGAAAGTTGTGAGATCATCATCTAGCCATACTAAATCTCTCCGAAGGTTGAAGTGAAGGTGCAATCGATTTCTTCAAGTAAGGGTAAGATCTCATTCGATTTCATCCTTTTTCTTAAGATTTGCCAAATCTAGGACTAACCCTCATTAATATCTTGTTGCCGAAACTTGGAAGAGATCATTCAGATTTACTAAGTGTCAACTACAAGGAAGGAGAAGTTCTTTCCCCGAAGGTACACCATAGGCCACGTGTTCCTAGTTATTCTAATGAGTTTTGGATTTAAAATCCACAAGGTAAGTGTCTATAGTATTCGCCAAGGCCATGTTTGGTAAATATATGTGTTCATTAATTATTCAAAAGTCGAAAACTAAATCCAAGTTACTTGATTCAATGCTTGGCCGAATGCAAGAAGAGTATAAAGAGAGATTTCAAGATCTGATTCTTAAGTCAAACGGGCAACAAGGTAAGTTTAAGTATACTAATCCTACTAGGATTTGGACTTATGGTCGAATGGCTTTTTATTAAAGTAGTAGGTGATTAATCAAATGTAGGATTAAGGATTTAAGCATTAGATCAAGCTTTTCGGGATTTCAAGACCCTTCCTGGTGAATATGATAAGTTGTGGATATTTGGTTAAGAATTCGATATTGATGATTGAATTGATTGTTCTGATTAAGTTGTGTTGATGGAGGCGATTACCATTCAAGAAGGGAAAGGGAAGGTCCCTATCCCAAGTTTAAGAGATCTATCTCGTGAGCTAGTGATTGGCCACCTGGTGGGACCAGTCCGTAACAAGAAAGTAGGCAAATAGCCGTAGTATCGCTAGTGATAGCATCAAAGATCGGAAAGCATAATTTCAAGTGATCAATTAGTGTGATTAACCCACTATTTTCCGGCTTATGGTATATTGTATATGTTGTGTAAATGCTAATATGTGCAGTATGGGTTCAGGGAATGGTTACCCTAAGCGGTATATCGGAAATCGTGTTAGTGTTAATTATTAAGAATGTGAATATGCCAATGAGAATCTGTTTGTATGCCGAATAGCATGTGCATGCATTATTTTACTATGTTATGACATTATCATATGTTGCATGTGCATGGGATGGGATATGAATGTGACTATCGAACGAAAGGGTGTACTTTATGTACGTGGGTCTAATGTTAGCCTTGTTTACGTTAGCGCTTGATGTTAGCTATGTGCTTCATCAAGGAGGTGTTGGCTAGGTGCCCACCTACGGCTGATAGTCGTGGTGCATCACCATGGACTGAATGATATGTGGGATCACTTAGGTGATCGGTGGTTTAGCCATGGCCTTGAGCAAAGCAAGTCCGCCAAGGTAAGATATGTGATCACTTAGGTGATCGGGTGGCTTAGCCACGGCCTTGAGCAGCAAGTCCGCCAAGGTAAGATATGGGATCACTTAGTTGATCTAAGTGGATTAGCTGACGGCCTTGGCAGTGGAGTCCGCCAAGGTAGGTGTAACTGATGGACCCTAGGTTGGGATGGGTGCACTTTGCATAAACTCATTATCCGTCATATGGGTTGATGATGAAATGGGCCAAGCCCAAGATGTGGAAATTATGTGGTTAACTACCCTATTAGATGAATGTGATATGAATATGGGCCAAGCCTGTAATGTGATAACATGTGAATTTGATAATTGATATCCGATATATGAGTTAATATGTGGTTAACATGTGGGTGGAGTTCAAAGGATTAATTACACACTCGAGTCCGTATGACTCACCCAATTTTTATTAAACATCGCATGATCGTGATTTTTGGACCTGGTTGGAGTGATACAAAGGTGGCCATAGAGTAGCTGATTTCCATGCAAAGATATTTTAATTAATTAAGTAGTTATATTTTCAGTATTTTGATTAAGTGTTTATTGTAATAAGGCCCATTAAAGTGATTGAACATTTTTATTATGTTTAAGCTAGACGACCATTAAATTATTATTGGGAAGTGCTTTTAATTTTGGCAACTTATATTTTAAAAGCTTATAATAAAGTTTTAATTTGGATATTTTTATCAAGCTTATATTTTTAGAATTTTAATTGACATGGTTTTCAAATGACAAAATTTTTAATGTTTTTCCTAAAAGTGAAATCGGTCTTCAAACATTTTTCCGCAAAGGGCATTTCAAATTCGGCCAGAATTTAATGGGCCTGGTTTGGGGTGTTACAAGAACTCAAATTTTTCCGGATCATCATCTTTCTAGCCTGAATTCTTTCTTCCCATGTTTCCTAATCCTATCAACCGGAGGCTTCTCTCCTCTTACGACTCTACTACTTGAGGGGCTACTCGGGATAGGTTGAGGAACAGGTGGGGGTGGAAGGGATTATGATTCGGGTCCGCATTTAACGAACTCAGATACCATCTACTCATCATATGGAGGAAGGCTTCTCTAGCCTCTTCTCCTCCTTCTTGACTCACCGTAGTGGGTCTATTCTCATTCTCGCTTGGCACCGCCTTTCACGGAGTCATGGCGCTACATTTTCACGTCATCCGCGATAGCTCTATCGATCCATTTACTAAATGTATAAATATAATTTAAGTCGTCAGAGTTGTCACACTATAATTATAAAACATTCTTACGCATGGCATGTATAGCTAGACTGCGTGCTCGTATACGTTAGTCCTAGAACCGACTAAATCGTAGCTCGATACCACTAAATGAAACACCCCATACCTGAAGTCCGAGACTAAGACTCGATACGAGACATTACCATGCTTGAACTCACTTAAACATGTACTCACTTCCGCTATAAAATTTTGTTCCGAATTAAAAACTTCTTCTTAATCAAATCGTACATTTCATGGGCCTACGAGGCTCGCACTTATGTCCCGAAACTTTCGGAACTTATCCGAAACTTTCTCTCGACAGGGTCACACGCCCATGTGACTTGGGACACACCCGCACCCCTATAACATGCCCGTGTCTTTCACCCATGGTGGATACCGGCAAATTACACACGGCCCGACACGCCTCTACCCCAAATCGTGCCTAAAACCCTAGCATCCTCGCCAAAGCCGCATGGCCAAGGCACACGCCTGCGCTTACCACCCGTGGTGCACACCGACTACCTTAACACGACCTAGAGTCTAGACACACGCCCAGTAGCTAGCCCGTGGCCAACATTAATTAATCCCATATGCCCTAGGCACACGCCTGTGTGACTAGTCCGTGGTCTATTCTGACTTAAGATACAAAGGTGCAGGGTGCACACGGCCTAGACACACGCCCGTGTGTCCATCTGTGTGGGGACTTAGAGGCTATTTACCAAGCCAATTGCCACCCTGAAATCAAGACCAAACTAATGCTCAATTCAAAGAACTCAAGTATTACATCTAACATGAACAAGGATGCATACTTCATTGATAGATTAAAACATAAATACTTAATCATTCATGACTCATCTATTTGGCCATATACAAAAAGAATACTAAGCTTGATAGCCAACACTTTGGCTAGTTTTAAAACATAACTCAAAATGAAATGTTTCCTATGCATGCCATACTAAATATAAACACTTGGCTATACCAAAATATCGATTGATAGTGTGCTCCGAGTTCGATGATGATGATCCACGAGATTAGCTTAGAAGGACTACATGGAAAGAAAGAATAAAGGACATGAGCATTTAGCTTAGTAAGTTTGCATGTAATTCTCATAGCAATATATTTGCTTAACATTAACCATTCATCATAAACAATGGCATTATGAATCTCAAGTATTCAAGCTTACTTACTCTTACTAATTCTTACATATCTAATGGTACTTACTATTCTCGTGCTCGTACGGTAAACAATATACCTGTATCACTTGATCACATAGATCAGTATACTTTACTACGATAAGTATAATCTCAACTTCATCATTCATATTATGAATAATACTCTTAACTAGCATAACTTGATAATAACTTTACTTACTTAACTTTCTTACTATATCATTTGAGCTTTACTCTCTTGCCCGATGAATTTCTATGAATAACTGAGAATACTGAATCTTATCCCACATAACTCGATGCGAAAGCCACATCCTCGATATGGTCTTACATGGGATCTCTCATCTTGGTATTGATGCCATGTCTTGACATGGACTTACTCAAAGTCTTCGTTGTGTGTTCCCATGGGAACTTACCATTGCCATGTCTTGACATGGTCTTACTTGGTATCTTTACTCATGAACTGGTCAATGCCGAGCCTTGGCTTGGACTTACATAGAATCTTTCTTGTTACTCACCAATGCCATACCTTGGCTTGGACTTACATGGAATCTCTACCTCATGATAGCTTTTCAATGCCAAGACTTGTCTTGGACTTACATGACATCTTTGCTTGAGACTCACCAATGCCATGCCTTGTAACATCCTCGAAAAGGGCCTATGCATTTTTGGTTTAATTGTACGAAATGACATATCTTATGTGTTATGAATATATTTTGAACACTTTGGAAACCTGAAATGTATGGAAATGTTAAGTTTAAAAGAGGAAAGTGAACATTTTTAGAACCTTGGAAATGTAAGGAAATGTCTTGTAAGGAAATGTCATGGAAATGTAAGGAAATGTCTTGAAATGTAAGGAAATGTCTTGTAAGGAAATGTCATGGAAATGTAAGGAAATGTCAAGTTTACAGAGCCTGGTCGAAATTTTTGGAAACTTAGAAATGACCTAGAAATGACGAGTTTTAAGGTTTAAAAGGGGAAATTAAGGCAAGGTGGCCTTAAAAGAAAATTTTTTGAAATTTGACACACAAACAGCTTGGAAAAGTGGTCCAAGATGCCACTTAGGCCTATGGAAATGGCGCCATATGCAAGAGGAATGGGCCTAAGTTCGAGTCACATGGGAAGCAAATAAAAGAAATTTTATTTTGCTACAAGGAGCAGAGAGGTGGACGGCACATGGCTATAAATTAGAGCTTTTATTATTTTATAAATAGTGCATAAATAAGGGATTTATTTATCATTATTTTCAAGAGATAATTGTTGGATTAAAATCTTTTAATTTGAATAAAGAGATAAAGAGGAAAATAAGGGAGAAGTGATGGCTATCTAAGGACTTTGAGTTTAATAATTTCGCTAAGTAAGGATAGTTGCTAAATTATCTTTTATTTTAAGTGATAATTAAAGGATAAAGTTATCGATAGAGGAGTGGTGGCCAAGTAAGTGACTCCTTAGATGATAATTTCATTATAAAGGAAGGAAGGAGGGCTACTCATCAATTTGTGCTTCCTCCTTTCTCTGCCGAATTCTTAGTGCTCTCTTCTCTTCTTTTCTTTCTTTTCTTTTGTCAAGCTTCGAAATTAAGTAATTGTTGGAACCTAGTCGAATATTTTCCTCTCCATTAGAAGCCATAGCCTAATCCTCCATCTTTATTCTTCCTTCTCTTTCTTTCTAATCCCTCCAAAAGCCGAAAGTTGTGAGATCATCATCTAGCCATAGCCGAATCTCTAAAGGTTGAAGTGAAGGTGCAATCGATTTCTTCAAGTAAGGGTAAGATCTCATTCTGTTTCATCCTTTTTTTCTTAAGATTTGCCAAAATCTAGGACTAACCCCATTAATATCTTGTTGCCAAACTTTGAAGAGATCTTTTGGGATTTACTAAGTGTCGACTACAAGGAAGGAGAAGTTCTTTTCCCGAAGGTACACCATAGGCCACGTGTTCCCTAGTTATTCGTGAGTTTCGGGATTTAAAATCCACAAGGTAAGTGTCTATAGTATTCTGGCCAAGGCCATGTTTGGTAAATATATGTGTTCATTAATTATTCAAAAGCTGAAAACTAAACCAAGTTAATTGATTCAATGCTTGGTCGAATGCAAGAAGAGTATAGCAGAGATTTCAAGACTTGATTCTTAAGTCAAACGGCAACAAGGTAAGTTTAAGTATACTAATCCTAATAGGATTTGGATTTATGGTCAATGGCTTTTTATTAAAGTAGTAGGTGATTAATCAAATGTAGGGATTAAGGATCTAAGCATTAGATCAAGCTTTTCGAGATTTCAAGACCTCTTCGTAAGTATGATAAGTTGTGGATATTTGGTTAAGAATTCGTATATTGATGATTAAATCGATTGTTCCGATTAAGTGTTGATGGAGGCGAATACTATTCAAGAAGGGAAAGGGAAGGTCCCTATCCCGGTTTAAGAAGAGATCCGTCTCGGCGCAGTTAGGGATTGGCCACCGGGTGTGGACCAATCGAAACAAGAAAGTAGGCAAATAGTCGTAGTATCGCCTAGTGATAGCATCAAGATCGAAAGCATAGTTCTCAAGTGATCGTGTGTGTGATTAACCCACCGCTTTCCGTATATGATATGTATGTGAAATGTGTATGTGTTATGAATGTGCTAACTAGTGCAGTTGGAAATTGTGATAAGGATACCTCAAGGGGTATGTCGATAATCCGGTAAGTACCAAACCTCGATGATATGTGATTATTAATATGAATATGTGATAATATGCTTGATGAACATGCTCATGCATCATTACATTGTATCATTATTTTATTTGGCATGTGCATGGGTTGGGATATGAAAGAAGGTACGGTGTACTTCGAGACGTGGTTTGATGTTAGCCTTGAGCTACATCGTGGATTGACGTTGACTCGAGGTCACGCTGTGGATTAATTAAGATTTAGTTTGGCGTGGCTTGATGAGTGGCTATGTGCTCATCGTGGTTGATATCGGCTATGTGCCATATCATGGTTGATGAGTGACTATGTGTCCCATCGCGGTTTTTGATGTTAGCCTTGAGCTACATCGTGGATTGACGCTGATCGAGGTCACGTTGTGGATTAATTGCAATTTAGTTCGCGTGGCTTGATGAGTGGCTATGTGCCTCATCGTGGTTGATATCGGCTATGTGCCATATCGTGGTTGATGAGTGACTATGTGTCCCATCGTGGTTTTTGATGTTAGCCTTGAGCTACATCGTGGATTGACATTGACCGAGGTCACGCTGTGGATTAATTGCGCATTTAGTTCGCGTGGCTTGATGAGTGGCTATGTGCCTCATCGTGGTTGATATCCGCTATGTGCCATATCGTGGTTGATGAATGACTATGTGTCCCATCGTGGTTTTGGTGTTAGCTACGGCTACATCGTGATTGGCGCTGACCGAGGTCACGCTTGTGGACTATTGTGCTTAATTGCACGTGGACGGCGTGATTGCCTTTGGAGTGAAAAGGAGAGGGTGATTTGATAATCCCTAGTGTGTGGTAGGTCGGATAAGGGGTGTGTAGCGATGGACCCTAGGTTTGGGTTGGGCTTCATAATTGCATGATTTCGTATGTGAACATATGTGGAAATGGGCCAAGCCCAATATGATATGTGGATTAATGTGGAAATGGGCTAAGCCCAAAGATGTGGAAATTATGTGGTCAACTACCCTATTAGATGAATGTGATATGAATATGGGCCAAGCCTGTAATGTGATAACATGTGAATTTGATAATTGATATCCGATATATGAGTTAATATGTGGTTAACATGTGGGTGGAATTCAGTGACTAATTACACACCGAGTCTCAGATGACTCACCCAATTTTTATTAAACATCGCAGATCGTGATTTTTGACCGGTTGAGTGATGCAAAGGTGGCCATGCATAAGCAGATTCCATGCAGAAAGATATTTTAATTAATTAAGTAGTTATATTTTCAGTATTTTGATTAAGTGTTTATTGTAATAAGGCCCATTAAAGTGATTGAACATTTTTATTATGTTTAAGCTAGATGACCATTAAATTATTATTGGGAAGTGCTTTTAATTTTGGCAACTTATATTTTAAAAGCTTATAATAAAGTTTTAATTTGGATATTTTTATCGTTTATATTATTTAGAATTTTTAATTCGACATGGTTTTCAAATGAAAATTTTTTAATGTTTTTCCCAAGAGTGAAATCATTTTCAAACGTTTTTCCGCATTGGCATTTCAAATTCTTGGCCGTCGAATGGGCCGGGTTTGGGTGTTACATGCCTTGGCTTGGGCTTACATGGGTCTTCATCTCATAATAACTTCAATGCCAAGACTTGTCTTGGACTTACATGATAACTTGCTTGATTGCCGATGCCATGCCTTGGCTTGGTCTTATACTTTGACTTTCTTATCTCGTGTGTAGATCGAGTATCCTAATTAATTCAACTTCAATCGACTTTCTCATGCTTAATCTCATTAATTTGTTTATTTAACATAGCAATAAGCATTTCTATGGTAATAATGTACATTATACTAAGCAATTCAATGATAATAATCATAAAGCTTAGAAATCATACAAACTTACCTCAATATACAAAATGTATGTAGATATGCAATTTAGTCCTCGACTTTGTTCTTGCCTCGATTTCGATCCGGGCTTCGTTTTTATTGATCTATAATAATAATTAGATTATTTAATACTCATATTGACTAAATTGACTCTTAACTCATACTTTGGAAAAATTACTATTTTGTCCCTAAACTTTCTCATTTTTGCACTTTTGCCCCTAGGCTCGTAAAATAATTCTCATTCAACTTTCTTAAACATCATGTTTAGCTGATTTATTTTCTCTACTATAACAATCATCAATTCTCACTATTTCTAATAGGTATGACCAATTTCATAACTATTACAAATTAGTCCATACTATCATTTTTCTTGAAATTCACTAAGGAAAAGATGTTTATCTAACATCAAACTCCCATAATCTTCCATAAAATATCATTTTACATGCATGATACACATGGGTAGATTTTTGAACATGCTTCTTAGCTCATCTTATAGCTAAAAATAGCTATTTCATAATACGAGGACTCCAAAAAATACGAAGAATATTAAAAACGGCTAGATGACTTACTTGCAAGCTTCAAAAATTTGAAGAACCCCTAGCTATGGAGTCTCCCAATTTTCTACACAAGGAAGAAGATGAATGAAATTTTTATCATCTTTTTCCCATTTTAATCATTTAATTGGTAAATGACCAAAATGCCCTTCTCTTTAAAAATTTACAATTTACTAACTCATGTCCATTTTTGTCCAAAACTTATAATTTGGGAAAATTTCTATTTAAGGACTTCTAATTAATATTCTAAAGCTATTTCATACAAAAAGCTTCTAGAAACTCATATTTTGCAACTTTTGCAATTTAGTCCTATTTGATCATTCCATGTCAATTTCACAAAATTTCTACATGGAACTTTAATAGTATCATGCAAACATGTCATAAACCTTAAGAAATCAATTTACTAACTCAGATTTGTGGTCTCGCACCACTATTCCGACTAGGCCTCGAATCAAAGCATTACACATCTAGGGTTCTCTACTCTTGTTCATTTTGATTTAAGGTTAGTTTTGTTCGATTTTTGATAATTTCTACGCTTTTTGTGATCATTGCTTAGTATTTTAGCTAGCCCATGCTTCAATTTTAGAATTTGATGAAGATTTTGAGATTTGCCATTGATGAATATGTGAGCTTTGTGATGATAGTTGGTGGAATATGAAAGCTTAATGTTGGGTTAATATAGCTTGTCTTTGAATTTTTGATGAAATTGGCTATTTTTGGCTAAATTGTGAAAATGAAAAATTGAAGGACTAAAATGTAAAATAAATGAAATATATGGGCTTGTATGAAGCATGAGAAAATTTTGCTAGGCATCGGTACAAGGAAATTATGCTTATTTTGTGATTTTGTGAAATAGGGACTAAAGTGTCGAAATGTGAAAATGTGAGGGCTATTTTGTAAAATGCCCTAAATATGTGTGTTTGGACTAAATTGAATGATTTGGTGATTGAATGAGCTAAATTTGATTATTTATAGATCAAGAAAAGAGGGAATTGGATCGAGATCGAGGCAAAGATAAAGTGCTCGATTAATCGACTCATTTTGTTACTTCGACGTCCGAGGTAAGTTCGGATATAATACGAGTTGTTATATTTAAGTTTAAGTGCTATGAATTAAATGAATATGTGATTGTTGAACTAGAAATGTTATACGTGGAATTGAGAAACGTGGCACTAAGTGTGCGTATTTAGAATCGGGACAGAGGTGAATAGTATTGTGTGTGCGAAGTAATGGAAGCTTCGACTTTATTGATTGGCACTGTGTGTGCGATACCGAGATAAATCTTGTTTAATGTATAGGCACTAAGTGTGCGATGAAATTTAATCTTCGGCAATGAAATTGGCACTAAGTGTGCGATTGAATCGAAGGAATAACGAAGATTTATCGAAATGTGGTATCAAGCATTGAGTAGCAAAATTTATCGTTAACTAAGTGTTGGCAAAGGTATGTATGAAGCCTATGTGGTTGATGAAATTGGAAATAGATGAATGAATAGTTATATGAGTATTTGATATGGAAGAGATTATGCATTCTTATGAATTAATCTATGTGATGGTTTAATGTATTGGTTTTGAATCATTGAGTTAATAGTATTATATTACTTAACTTACTAAGCTTTAGAGCTTATCGTGGTGAAGTGTTTCTCTGCTTTACGTTGTCTTTAAAGGTAGCTCGAATCGTGGATTGTCAATGACTCAATCACACTATTGGCTAACAATTTTGGTACTTTTGGAAGTGTATATATTTGGTATATGGCATGTATAGGCTAGTGATTATGGTACATTTTTAGAAGTTTGGATCTTGCCAAGTGATTTGGCTTGATAGTTGATGGCTTGGTAAATGTTTTGGTTATGTGAAAAGAATGAATTACATGTATATGTGTGTGTTTTATATGAGTGATCATTATTGCATAAGTTAGCAATATGGAAATGGTATGTTTTATTATAGAGTTAGTAAGGATTGAATGATGAATAGATTATATGTTTTTGGATGAGAATTTAATACCTTGAATTGATAAATTGGAGTTGAAATTTGAAAGTGGATTGAGTAGGGATGTTAAGATGATAAAATTGTGCTTAATTGGTATGTTTTGAAAGTAATTGAGGCATGAAATTGAATTGGTTTGTGCTTGTAGGTGAGACCTTGGTGTGGTGGCAAGTTGGCCTTGCACATGGCCTATATTTGCTCACACAGTTGAGCACACGGGCGTGTGGCTCGACCGTCTCTCTCAAGTTTGCAAATTGAAACAAGTCAGACTCGACCACGGGCTAGACACAGGGGCGTGTCTCAGTGCCGTGGTGCAAGTCGTTGTCGACCACGGGTGAGGCACATGGGCGTGTCTCAGCCGTGTGGACAAGTCGCATGTATGCCCCGCTTTGCCACGCTCGACACATGGGCGTGTCTGAGGTTGTGCGAGGCACACGGCCCGCCAACACGGGCGCAGACCTCTGTAGCTTTGAAAATATTTGATTTTTGAAACAATTTTGTATGATTTTAGTCCCACCCCTTTCTAGTGTATGTTTAAGGTCTCGTAGACCTCAAGTATGGGTATATATTTTTGAATTGTGTTATACTTTGTGTTGAGAAATGATTGTAAATGTTTCATTGTTCAGTAATGCCTCTTAACCCTTTTCCACCACATTCTATTGTTAGGGGTGTTACAAGAAACATTCCTCGTGAATTATTCAGGGTACTTGTATTCACTCAATCATATGACTTTAGTACTAATCTCATTTCTATTTCCAAGCTTATCTATTTATCCCACTAATTCACTAGGGATACATCAAAGACGAGTATTCATCGTCATTAATATAAACATGAAGCCAATGCCATATCCCGGATATGGTCTTATACGAAATCTCACATCAAGTATCGATTCCATATCCCGGATATGGTCTTATACGATTCGCATATTCAATACCGAAGCCATATCCTTATATGGTCTTATACAGAATCTCAATTAAGG
Source organism: Gossypium sturtianum (assembly GCA_025698515.1). Classification (NCBI taxonomy): domain Eukaryota; kingdom Viridiplantae; phylum Streptophyta; class Magnoliopsida; order Malvales; family Malvaceae; genus Gossypium; species Gossypium sturtianum. The sequence goes on along the minus strand of CM046944.1, from coordinate 66,376,842 downwards.
TGCCGAGGCCATGTCCTCGACATGGTCTTACACGAACCTTATTCATCTCATGTCTCGATGATAGCATTTTCACATTTATTATAGTCCAACCGACTTCATCATCTCAACTTTTATCATCCTTCTCATTCAAGCATCAATACTAAACTTCATAGAATGTCATGTAACATTATAATATCAAACATTCTCAAACATACTAGCATAAATGTTGAATCTATCACTTACAAACTTACCTCGATTTCAAAATAAGCTAGATCGTCGATCTAGTTCGATACTTTGTTCTTTCCCCGGTTGAGGTAAATTGTTGGTTCTTCTTGATCTATAATAGCAAATTAGCTCATCTAACAATCACATTAATAAATGCATTTCTATAACTGATGCTTTGGCAAAATTACTATTTTGCCCTTAGACTTTTGCAAAATGACCATTTTACCCCTAGGCTCGGAATCAATTCTAATCAAATTTCTACCTTTATCGAGCCTAGGTGAACATTTATTTCTCTTATGGCTACCATCAAAACTCAACATTTCACACATTTACTACATACTTTACAACCTTTACAAAATGACTTTTTAGGTGTTTTCATGGTAACACTCTTTCACAAAAAGTTGTTCATCTAACAACTAAGGCTCATTTTCTTCCATAAAAATGCAGCAAACAACTTAAAAGCTCTCATGGCAAAACTCTAAACTCTTACCATCTTACAAAATAGTCCTCTATAGAAAGCTTAAGCTTTAGGGGTTCCAAAAGTACGCTTTTATCAAGAAAGGATCACTAGAACACTTACTTGTATGGAGGAGAGTGTGCTGAAATATTTGAAGCTTCCAAACCCCTATTTACTGCTAATTTTTTGTGGAAGAGAGAAGGAGAAAAGATGATATCTTTTCTTTCTTTATTTTTATATAAAACATCAATTTAGTCCACCTAATATTAACTACTTTGACTAATTTTGTCAATGTTTGTCTCCTATGACCGACCAACTTTTATTTAAGGGGCTATGCCCTTTAAAGACCTCCAAATAATATTCCATAGCTATTTGGCACCCTTTAGCTTGTAAAATTGAACTTTCGTGACTTTATGCGATTTAGTCCTTTTTCGCGATTAAACATGAAATCGCTAAAATTAAAGCACCAAAATTTTCATACACTTATATAATCATGCTCTAACTCATAAAAATCTCATGAAAATAATTTTCTAACCTTGATAAGTGGTTTCAAACCACTTTTCCGATTAGCCCTTAGATCGGGCGTTACAATTCTTCCTCTTAAGGATTTTCGCCCTCAAAATCTTACCGTAAAAAGGTTAGATACCGGTTTCTCATGGTCTCTTTGGGTTCCTAAGTAGCCTCTTATATCCCATGTCTCTGCCATAGTACTTTAATAAGAGCTATACTTTTGTTTCTCGCTTGTTTGACCTCTCGTGCTAAAATCTTAACCGGCTCTTTCGCCTCTAAGTCATGTCCGGTTGAATTCTACTGATGGCACAATCACATGTGAAGAGTCCGAACGGTATCGGTGTAACATGGACACGTGGAAGACATTGTGAATCTTTTCCACTCAGTGGCAAGGTTAAATGATAAGCTACCGGCCCTATCCTCTCGGAACTTCATAAGGTCCGATAAAGTGCGGCTCAATTTGCCTTTCTGGCCAAATCGAGGACTTTTCTCCATGGTGATACTTTCAGAAATACTTTATCACCTACTTAGAACTCAATCTCTTTCCGTTTTAAATCCGATTAAGACTTTTGTCTATCTGAGGCCGCTTTCAAACATTCACGTATCACCTTTACTTTCTCTTCGGTTTCCTCACCAAATCAACCCCGTGAATCGATTCTCTCGAGTTCTCGCCCAATACAAGGGCATTCTTAGCTTACGCCCGTACAATGCTTCATAAGGTGCCATCTTCAAACTTGACTGAAAACTGTTGTTGTAGGCAAATTCCACCAATGGTAAGTATTTTTCCCAATTACCTTGGAATTCCAAAACACAACATCGAAGCATGTTCAAGTATATGTATCACTCTCTCTGTCTGCCCGTCGGTTTGAGGACGGAAAGCTGTACTGAAACTCAATTTCATGCCCAAAGCCTCTTGCAACTCTTTCCAAAACCGTGATGTGAATCTTGGATCTCTATCTGAAATGATCAACAACGGTACACCATGAAGTCTTACTATCTCTGGCACGTACTTATTCGCCAACTTATCGAGAGAATAATCGACTCGTACTGGTATGAAATGGGCTGACTTCGTAAGTCTATCGACTACAACCCATACAGCATCTTTCTTTTTCTGCATCAACTTTAAACCCGTCACGAAGTCCATAGTAATACGATCCCATTTCCACTCGGGAACCATAATAGGCTGAATTAGACCCGAAGGCACTTGGTGTTCATCCGTCACTTGTTGACAAATTAGGCATCTCGATACAAACTCAGAGATGTCTTTCTTCATACTCGGCCACCAATACCACTTCCTCAAGTCATTGTACATTTTCGTGCTGCCTGGGTGCACAGTTAAACATCTGCTATGTGCTTCATGCAAAATCATTCGAATAAGTTCATCATTTCTGGGTACACGCACTTATATCAACACATCAAACATCCGTCAGGACTTACCCGAAAGTCTAAATCAACATTTAACACGCTTAGAACTCTTTTGGCTTGTAAGTTGTCATTATCTTTCTCCGAGCTTCGCAAATCTCTTGAGCAACAATGGTCTAGCCCTTAACTCGGCTAGAATAGAACCATCATTTGACAAAGCCATCCGTATATCATGGCTCTCAAGCAAAAACAAGGATTTTCTCATTCAAAGCATCGGCGCACCACGTCGCTTTCCCGATGGTAGTCAATCACTAACTCATAATCCTTAATCAGCTCTAACCATCTTCGCCTCAAATTCAAGTCCTTTTGAGTCATCAAATATTTTAGGCTTTTATGGTCGCAAGTGAATATCCGATACCTTTCACCATATAAATGGTGTCTCTATATCTTTAATGCAAACACAATGGTAGCCAACTCTAAATCATGGGTCGGGTAATTTTTCTCGTATGCTTTAATTATCTAGAAGCATATGCATTCACCTTGCCCTCTTGCATAAGTACACAACCCAACCCATTCATGGATGCATCATCAGAAACCACAAATTCTCTTCCAGCTCAAAGTTGCACCAAAATAGAGCCTCAATCAACAATGCCTTTAGTTTCTCAAAACTCGCTGGCACTTTTCTCATTCAATCAAACTTCACATCTTTTGCAATAATCTCGCCATCTGAGTAGCTATCATGGAAAACCTTTGACAAAACGCCTATAATAGCCAATAGGCCCAAAAACTCCTCACTTCGCCACGCTTTTGCGCTTCCATTCAACAATTGTTGAAATCTTACTCGGTCGACTTAATTCCATCTCCCGAGATAATGTGCCCTCAAAATCCAACTACCTTAAGCCAAAATTCACTTTTACTAAACTTACGCACAATTGTTTATCTCTCAAAATTTGCAGAACTTTTCTCAAATGCTCTGCATGTTTGTTTTCATCTCGAGAGTATATCAAGATATCATCAATGAAGACCACGACTTAATTTATCCAAATATAGCCGAAAAATTCGATTCATCAAGTCCATGAAAACGGCCGGGCATTTGTTAATCCAAAAGGCATAACCAAAAATTCGTAGTGGCCATACCTCGCTCAAAATGCAATTTTCGAACATCCGAGTCCTCGACTCTCAACCGATAGTACCTGCACCTTAAGTTTATTTTGGAAAACATTGTGGCTCCTTCAATTGATTAAACAAATCATCAATTCTTGGCAACGGTACTTGTTCTTCACGCTTACCTTATTAAGTTGCCGATAATCTATGCATAACCTCATAGAACCGCTTTGTTCTTCGCAAATAATACGGAGCACCACACGAGAAAACTTCGGTCTTGCAAAGCCTTTATCCGTTAGTTCTGCAACAAAGGCTTTCAATTCTCTCAGCTCGGTTGGAGCCATTCTATACGGAGCAATACAAATGGGGGCGGTACCCGGAGCTAACTCAATCCCAAATTCAATCTCCCTAACAAGAGGTAACCCTGGCAACTCCTCTGGGAAAACATCCGGATATTCGCACACTATGGTTACCAACTCAATTTTCAACTCAGTCTCTTTAGCATCCATTACGAAAGCAAGGTAAGCTTCGCACCCCTTTCTTAAATACTTCTGAGTCAACAAGGATGATATCACTACTTGTTATCTGTCTTGCTTATCTGATTCAACCCGAATAAGATCCCCACTTTCACATTTTAGCTTAATAAACTTCTTTCCACAATTTACAATCACATCATAAGTAACTAACTAATCCATCCCAATGATGACATCGAACTCATCAAACAAAGAATAACATGAGATTTGTAGGAAAACAATGACCCCTAATCATCAAAGGGCAACCTTTTCATGTTCTATCAACCAATACACATTTGCCTAGGGATTCGACACTCTTATTACAAATTCAAGAATCTCTATATGCATATTCATGCTAGAGACTAATTTCATGCAAATATACGAGTGGGTAGATCCCTAACAATTAAAGCTATAACACAAGTATCATAAAGAGAAAATGTACCGTGATCACGCTGTGAGGACGCCTTCGCGAGCACAAATAGCATATGTTCTCGCCGGTGCTCTACTCTCCACTCTCCCAGCCACTTTTAGATGAATTCTTGCCACTCATCTCATTTCCGGGTTTCTGGTGGTCTTCCTCTAGCAATATTTCTTGGTCTTGCATTCGAGGTTTCTTTCACCCGCCTCGGGGAAATCTCTCGATAAAGTGGTCTAGAGACCCACACTTGAAACAAGCCTTCTTGTTTACTCCAGACTCACCAATGATGTCCGCCACACATGGACGCTTTGGTCCACTCTACGGGCATTGCCAACACTAGCAACTCAAGTAGTCCGAGCCTTAGACCCTTTAGAATTGTTTACGCTACTTTGTTTGAAAACTCACCAAGTGGTTGATCGAGTAGCAAAATCCCTTGATTTCTTAGATGAGGATTGGTAGGACCTACTCGCTTGTCTCTTTCTCGAGTCACGAGACTCAATCTCACTCTTCTTTTCTCTTTGGCCAACTCTTCAAGTTTACATGTGCTCTATCTACTAACACCACAAATACTTTTAGCTCGAGGACTCCAAAATATAAACAGATATCTTCATTTAACCCATCCTCCAACCTTTTGCACATGATAGCCTCAGAGACACACACTCTCGGCATACTTACTAAGCCTTACGAATTCACATTTGTATTCAATCCAACGCTATTCGCCCCGCTTTAGCTCTAAGAACTCTTTCCTCTTTTGGTCAATGAATCTTTGACTAAATTATTTCTTCCTAACTCCTCTTGGAAGAATTCCCAACTTATCCTCTCCCTTGGTACCACCGACACAAAGGTGTTCCACCACTGATAGGTAGAATCTCTCAATAGAGATACCGCACACTTTATGCACTCTTCAGACGTGCATGACAAAATTTCATCGAATACCCCGATAGTATTCTCAAGCAAAATTCCACCCTTTTCTGATCATCATCCCATCGCTTGAAATTCCTCGCTCTTTTTTCCGTAGATCTTGTCGATCGGGAGGCCTTTCTCTCCTTACTACCTCTACCACCGAGGAGCTACAGAGCTGGCCGAGGAATAGGTGGGGGTGGAGGGGTTGAGCATTAGGATTTGCTCGAATGTACTAAGTGTACCAATTGCTCATCATATGGAGAAAGGCTTCTCGGCCTCTTCTTCTTGACCCAAGGTCTCGGTCTACTATCTCATCAAAAGGTCCTTGAGCGGAGCCGACACATTACTTGCAAAGATCATTAGCCGCAACTGATCGGTCCATTACTATATTAAAACACAAGTCAAACCGTCAAGAGTCGTCACACTATCATTACACAAATACTCTTACATATGGCATGTATAGCTAGACTCATACTTACGCTACGTTAGCCCGAGAACCGACTAAACCGTGGCTCTGATACCACTAAATGTAACACCCATTACCCGTATTCAATGCCGGAACCAGATACGAGGCATTATCAAACTTATCATGCTTAAACATACAACTTTGGGCTATAAAATTTCGTCCTAACTTAAAACTTTTTCATTTACAATCGTAAATTCCCTATTATGGGTCTACGAGACCCTATACGTATACTCGTGATGTTTCAGGACCAAACTAGAAACTTTCAAACACTTAGAAAATTTTGACATGAATCGGGCCACACGTCCGTGTGAAGAATGGGACACACCTGTGTGGCATTTCACATGCCCGTGTTCCATACTCGTGGTCGTCACTGACTTGCATCAAATGGCCTATCACACGCCCGTGTTATAGCCCGTGTGCCAAAACCTTGGCATTCTATTTGTGACGTCATCAACTCACTAAGGTCACACGGCCAAGGCACACGCACGTTTCCTTAGGCTATGTGTCAAATTATATTCCTAATTTTAGGTGCAGACTTCGCACGGCCTGGGCACACCCCCATGTCCATGGTCGTGCCTCCCACACGGCTGAGACACACGGCCGTGTCTCTACCCGTGTGTTTACTACTGAGCATACTGACTTGCAAACATAGCATGCAAGAGGACACACGGCCGAACAACATGCCCATGAGGCTGGCCGTGTGTCATACACGGCTTAGACACACGCCCGTGTATCTACCCGTGTGGACAATAAAAAGGCTATATTCCAAGCCAAATGCCACCCTGCATAGCAACCATACTTATACCAATTCATTACAACATAGATCATGACCCTAAGGTACTTCTAAAAACTCAATTCAAGCATCCACACAAGCATAAACTTCATAATTTCATCATCATTGAATAAAAATAAACTTGTCATGGGTTGGCCCAATTCCAATGACCATTTACAAAATGACTTTGATAACTTAAATAGCCGACACTTTGGCTATCAAAATGACATAACAAAGTACTCAAGTCCTATACATGCCATACTCAAAATAAATCTAACTTGGCTATACCAAAACGTAGTCGATAGTGTGATTTCCGGACTCCGATGTCCCACGAACCCTCGAACTAACTTGGCAATACTACAAGGAATAGGGAAATGAGAGGGGTAAGCATAAAGCTTAGTAAGTTTGCATGAAAATAAATAGCAACAATAAGTTCATAATGACATCAATTCATGGCATTGGATAACCACACAAAGTCATAAACATTTGTCAGAATCTTACTTGTACTTGTGCTTATTTAATATATACCATGCCACATATCATAAACATTCCTCGTGAATTATTCATGGGTACCTGTATTCACTCAATCACATGACTTTAATACTAATCTCATTTCTATTTCCAAGCTTATCTATTTATCCCACTAATTCACTAGGGATACATCAAATACGAGTATTCATCGTCATTAATATAAACACGAAGCCAATGCCACATCCTAGACGTGGTCTTATATGGGGTCACCTCTAAGTGACGATGCCATATCCCGGATATGGTCTTATACGGAATCTCACCTCAAGTATCGATGCCATATCCCGGATATGGTCTTATACGATTCTCATATTCAATACCAAAGCCATATCTCAGATATGGTCTTATACGAAATTTCAATTCAGTGCCAAGGCCATGTCCCCGACATGGTCTTACACGGGACCTTATTCATCTCATGTCTCGATGATAGCATTTTCACATTTATTATAGTCCAACCGGACTTCAACATCTCAACTTTTATTATCCTTCTCATTCAAGCACTAAAACTCAATTTCATAGAATGTCATGTAACATTATAATATCAAACATTCTCAAACATACTAGCATAAATGTTGAATTTATCACATACAAACTTACCTCGATTTCAAAATAAGCTAGATCGTCGATCTAGTCCGATACTTTGTTCTTTCCCCTACGAGGTAAATTCTTGGTTCTTCTTGATCTATAATAGCAAATTAGCTCATCTAACAATCACATTAATAAATGCATTTCAATAACTATGCTTTGGTAAAATTACTATTTTACTCCTTAGATTTTTGCAAAATGACTATTTTACCCTAGGCTCGAAAACAATTCTAATCAAATTTCTACCTTTATCGAGCCTAGGTGAACATTTATTTCTCTTATAGCTACCATCGTAACTCAACATTTCACACATTTACTACATACTTTACAACCTTTACAAAAGGTCTTTTTAGGTGTTTTCATGGTAACACCTTTCACAAAAGTTGTTCATCTAACAACTAAGGCTCATTTTCTTCCATAAAATGCAGCAAATGTAACACCCTTAACCCGTATCCGTCTGCCGGATTAGGGTTATAAGGCATTACCATGCATAGTATAAGTCATATCAATTATTAACGGCTCATTAGATATGATCGAATACAACAGTGATAGTTGTAACACCCCAAACTCTGACAAGACACCACGACCGGACTCGTATGTTACTGGAAAAACGACTTTGAGTTATCTTTTTTCGCTTAAAAGCGGGCTAAAACATAGTGAACGAGTTGATTTCATTTAGGACTTCCAATAGTTTCTTAGTGCCATTTTGAAACATTTTGGACTTAGTAGAAAAATCAAGTTTGATTTGGAAATCATTTGAGTTTATTGTATAGCTAAACATAGCGAGATACCCGATGGTATAGTTTAAAACACATTATGATATAATTTTGAAAACGTTGTCTTTCCAAGTTTTAGTAAAATTTCATGCCAAGTTATTTGTTAAGCAGTTGAGAATTTAATTAAAACATACCCATCATAAAACATAATTTAAAGGCCTTTTACAAATCCAAATTAAAACCCAAATAAAAGTAATTAAACTAAAGTACCCAAATGATAGAGTTGGAGTAAAACTTTATTAAGCATGGCATGAGCACCCCGAGTCCATCCCGGCCCATGTCCGCGTCTACGAGTCACCCGAAATGTCAAAGGAGAGGGTGAGTCGAATGACTCAAAGGCATAAATCCCGCCCCCGATGAAACAACATGCTAACACACATCATACATAGCAACATAATTAATGCAACCCGATCCTAACCACCCGTGATCTCCTTTTTCTACCCCGTGTGGTACCAAACCACCGGTGGTGCTAAACCACCGTGACATATAGTCACAATGTGTTACTAAAACACCGTGTCCTAAAGACACAAATGTGCTACTAAAGCACCGTGACCAAGTCACAAATCAATTGATGGGGCCAACCCATCGTGGTGATACCCAATCACTAGCGCATTTGATCCCATATCTCATGTGGGGCCAACCCACTGGTGGTATTAACCACAGGACAAGTCGCAATGAGGTGCCCAACCTCCGTGTCCCAAAGACACAAATGTGCTACCAAAGCACCGTGACCGTAGTCACAATAATCGAATGATGGGGCCAACCCATCGTGGTGATACCCAATCACTAGCAGCATTTCATCCCATATCTCAAAGTGGGGCCAACCTACAGTGGTGTTAACCACGTGGACAAGTCGCAATGAGGTGCCCAACCTCCGTGTCCCAAAGACACAAATGTGCTACCAAAGCACCGGTGACCCAAAGTCACAAAGTGTGTTACTAAAACACCGTGCTCACAAAGACAAATCATCACCGCCCTCCACTCATATCACCCATCAACAAACCAACCCATGTAATCATGCATATCATACAAATTTTGCATATCATGCTAATATGTTTGACTCATGCCCCATATCACATACATACATAGTCATGATACCATATAGATCATCAAGAATCTAGTAACAATACTGACTTACCCGGATACGTACACATACCCCGTTTGGGTATCCAATAATCCATCATACTGTCATGATTTTAATAGGCAAACAGGTTTATTAATAACAATATTACTAAGTATAGTGTGTTAGTTTACACACCTGTAATCACGAGTCTAAAATCCCAACGAAACGATCTAAGTCCTCGATTACTAGCTCCTACACTCGCCAACACATAGGGGTTAGGCATCTATAACATTCGGCCATCATCAATTAACCAAAGGGGGGTCAATATCCATCCCTTACCTTGAAGATGATTTGGTTTCCAACCAAACCTCGAACCAACAGTGGTTCTTTTGATAATCGGCCACCACCTAATAAGAAGAACCATTAATTCTTAATATCTTGACTAAAAGAAACTAAACAAAAGACTAATGAGACACCTTCTTACCCAAATGACTACCCAACAATGGAGACTCATTGATCGCCTTGAAGTCCCCGATGCCCTATAACACCATCGGTTCCATCACCAAAAGATTAGCACTCACAACAAGGCCACATTCGGCTCTTAATTAACCAACATCGGCAAAGCAAAAGAAGAAGGGAAATGGCCATTCGGTCCAACACTTACCAATCCCAAACGATCGAAGCAAGGCCCCAACACTTACTGATATTCGGCCAAGACTACAATAGGAGAGAGCCACAAAAGATTCGGCCAAGGGAGACTACTAGGAGAGGAGAGATTCGGCCTAAGTGTTTAACACACATTTATATTCGATTTTAAATGGAGAAGGAAGGAAAAGAAAATAGGAAATGAGGATGAAGTTTCGGCAATAATTAATAAGAAAAGAAAGCAAAGGTTTGAGATGCAAGTGGTTGTGGTTTCGCACAAAGAAATGAGGAGAACAAATGAGTAATTCATGGCTATTACTACTTAAAGAAGAAAAAGAGAATTTGAGTAAGGAAGAAACTAGTTTCGCTTACCTACATGAAAAGAAAAGGGAGAGAGAGAGCATATGGCTACCAAAAATAATTGAGAGAAAACAAAGCACAAAATCAAAGAAAGTTGCCCGGACTTTCTTTGGCTTTGTGAAGGAAATGATGGAGAACTCACTTGGAATTTCGGTTTTAACAAATGAAGAAAATTGAGAGAAAACCTTGGTAAAATTTCTGTAACAAAACCAAATGAACACTTTGCTTACCAAAAGAAAACCGAAATGTACCAAAATGCAAAGGTACATTCGCCTTCCCTCTCCCACACCAAGCCGTCACTTCCCACTCCCCACTCCCTCAAATTCGCCATATCCTCCATGCACTCACATCCACACATTTCAAATGTGTTTACTAAGTCACACTCCACTTTTGCTCTCCACCATCCAAGTCACCACTTGACCAAGTCCAAGGAGGAATTCAAATTGCTCTCAACCTCTTCCTCCATGCCGTCCCAAAAGAAGCCAAATGGGAACTCAGCTCTAACACTAGACCTCCACCTCATGTAGATGACGCCACACACCAAGCTCCCCATGTAGCGCATGCTTTGCCACTAAGCTAGCTCTTTACTTGTGTAACAAAACAACAAATTATTTTCTTAAACCCCAGCTTCCTCACTCCCTTCACCTAGCACCCAAAAACCAAAATTTTCCTACCTACCTGTGCACACTCCTAACCCACAATTAAGCCCCTAAAACACCGAAATAGCAACACAAAGACACTAAACACATGCGAAAAACATGCAACAACAAAATAGCCCCTAACCCGATATTACGCTTCTACCCTCTTATAAATAATTTCGACCTCAAATTACCCGATCAAAAGAGTTGCGGTATTGCTTTGCCTCATCATATCCTCGGGTTCCCACGTAGCTTCTTCTACGCCATGATTCCGCCAAAGAACCTTAACCAAAGGCACGACTTCTTACGCAGTAACTTTCACATCCCGATCTAGAATCGCATGTGTTCTTCTTCCATAGTCAAATGGATTTACCTCGATCTCTTCCATTGCTACCACATGCGACGGATCCAACGATACCTCCAAGCATTGAAACGTGAAAAACGCCGTGAATCGACTAAGCTCTGCACGGCAACTCAAGCCGATACGCCATCGGTCCAACTTCGCCTCAAGACCTTATACGGTCCAATAAATCTCGGACTTAGCTTGCCTTTCTTCCCGAACCTCAACACCTTCTTCCAAGGCGAGACCTTCAGAACACTCGATCCCCACAAATAACTCTATATCTCTTCGCTTAAGATCGGCATAAGACTTCCGCCGGTCCAAGCTTCCTTCAATCTAGACTGAATTAACTTAACCTTGTCTTCGGTCTCAAAGAACCAACTCGGGTCCTAACAACCGACGCTCACCTAACTCCGCCCAACACGTAGGTGAGCGACATTTCCTACCATACAACGCTCAGACGGTGCCATCTTGATGCTCGCTTGGTAATCGTTGTTGTAGGCAAACTCGAATAATGGTAGAAACTCCTCCCAACTACCAAATCCAAGATACAACCTCTCAAAGATATCCTCTAAGACTCGAATGACCCTTTCTCGATTGACCGCCGATCATGGGTGAAAAGCCGTCTTTGAAATCCAACCGAGTACCCAGAGCCCGATGCAAGCTTTCCGTAACCTTGACGTGAATCTAGGATCCCTATCCGAGATTATCAAACCGCACACCGCAACCTCACTATCTCGACACATACACACTTCGCTTAGCTTCAAGTGAGTAGTCAACCTCACCTAATAAAGTGAGTGATTTAGTCAATCGATCCACCACTACCCAAATCGAATCTTTCTTGCTTGGCGTAAGCGGTAACCCACCGATTTAAATCCATGGTTATCCTTTCCCACTTCCATCGAGGAATCTTCACAGTCAAGCAAACCCGACGGCAAATCGATGTTCACTTTGACTGTGGCAAGTCGACACTTCCCAACAAACTCACACCTCCTTCTTCAAGCCAAAGCACCAAAATCGCTTCTCTAAGATCCTTATACATCTTACTACCTCTGTGGATGCATAGCATAAGGATCGCTATGTGCGTCTGAAGAATCTTCTCGCCTCACTCAACATCTTTAGGCATACAAGCCTTACCTTGAAAACACAGAATCCCCATCACTGCATAAGTCAGAACCCTCAAACCACCATTCTCGCACTTGTAACCTCCGCGCACTCGTAACCTCATCCAATAATCGCTTTCTCTCGACCGCTCAACCCAAGTAGGCTTAACTCGCAACTCGCTGTAATACTCCCATCGCCATACAAACTCAAATGGGCAAACAATGCTCTTAAGTCCGAAACAACCTTACGGCTCAACGCTGTCACCACCACGTTAGCCTTGCCCTGATGATACTCAATCGAATAATCGTAATCTTTCAAAAACTCAACCCATCTGCGCTGCCTTCAAATTCAAATCCTTCGAGTCAAGAGGTACTTCAGACTCTTATGATCGGTGTAGACTATTGATCTCTCTCCGCATAAGTAGTGCCTCCAAATCTTTAAAGCGAAGACTACAAAACTGCTAGCTCCAAATCGTGCGCTTGGATAGTTGACCTCATGCGCCTCACCACGAAGCGTAAGCCACAACCTGCCTTCTTGCATCAAGACACAACCCAAGCCCGTATGTGATGCATCGCAATAGACTGTGGTACTCCTTACCACCTCAGTTTGAATTAGAACCGAGCCTCGGTCAAAATCTTCTTTAACTTATCGGCTTTCCTGCTGCTTTCTCGGTCCACACAAACGGAACTTCTTTCCTCAAAGAACTTGGTCATCTGCACAAGCTATCAACGAAAACCTCAACAAACCTTCGTTAGTATCCGCCAAACCTGCAAAACTCCGAATCTCACGCATCGACTTAGGCGGCTTCCAATCCAAAATCGCCTCAATCTTACGAGGATCTACTCAATCCTCACCGACACTACATGACCCAAGAAAGTCACTTCTCTGCCGTAACTCGCACTTATCGAACTTAGCATAGAGTCGCTTTTCCTCAAAATCGCAAACACCACTGCAAATGCTTATCATGCTCTTCCTCCGTCCTGAGTACACTAAGATGTCGTCTATGAAAACCACGACGAATCGATCCGGATATATCTTGAAACACCCTATTCATCATATCCATAACGCCGCCGTGCGTTAGTCAACCCGAACGGCATTACTGTAAATTGTGAGTGCCCATACCGAGTCCAAACGCTGCTTTATGGATATCCGCCTCCTTAACCTTTAATCGTGATACCTGCACTTCAAGTCGATCTTTCAAAATACCGCAGCCCCTTCACCGATCAAACAAATCGCCTATCCGTGGGCAACGGATACCGCTTTTAATCGCTACCTTGTTCAATCAAGCGTAGTCTATACACATCCGCATCGTGCCATCTTTCTTCTTGACAAAGAGTATCGGGCGCACCCACGGCGAAACACTTGGCCTAATAAAACCTCGATCCAATAACTCCCGGATCTCGAGCCTTAAGCTCCACCAATTCTTTTGGCGCCATCCTATACGGAGCAATAGACACCGGGCGCAGCCTCGGCAATAATGTATCAATCCCGAACTCCACCTCGCGATCCGCGGCAAACCCGAAGCTCCTCAGAAAAACATCGCCAAACTCCTTAACGGTACGAACCTTCTCCACACCACTCTTTAGCCTCCAAGGCATACACATGAACTACATACGCTTCATGCACCCTTCCGACCATCTTCTCCGCTTTCGTGAGCGTATACCACATTTGATAAGTAATCCTCCTCTTACCTATCATTGCCACCTCATCACCCTCAACCGTCTTAAGAACCATGCGCTTGGTCGCGCAATCCAACCTCGCCTCGGTACTTGGCCAACCAATCCATCCTTAAGAATCGATCGAACTCCCAAACGGCTCCCATCGGATCAAGAAGAAACACTACCCCTTGGAGTTCTAAGGGTACCTCTCTAAATGGCTTTATCTACTACTACAGAGTGACCTAGAGGGCTAATCACGCCATCCGCCTAGAAGATATCTCAGAGTCTAAATCCATGGTCTCTACTATACTATCGGCAACATAAGAGTGCGTTGAACCCACATCAATCAAAGCAAAGATAAGGAGAACCAAAAATCAAGAACGTCACGGTTATGACGTCCGGTGTGTCGCCCTCTCCTCGGCGCCTCGCGGATACACATATACAGCCGCTCAGCATCGAGCTACTCGCACCTCGCCTCGGTGCTCCACGGCCCCGACTGCAACCATTACCACCTCTCGCCATTACCACGGCCCTCTGCGGTGGCGGTCCACTACCTCTGAACTGACATGGCCCCGACTTTCGGGATCAATCCTAGCCAACCTACGCGATACCTCCTCACCCGTGCTCCAGAGAACCACACTCAAGCAACCTTAGCCTTCTCAACTAAGACAACGAACTCGCGCTCCTGCTGAGGAGCAATCAAGAGCCTCAAGTCGTCTCGCTCACCATCCTCGAAACGAACACACCTCTCATGCTCATGGGCCACAATGCCCTCGGCATACCTACTCACCAGAACTCACCTCGTGACTTCAAACAGATTTACTCCCCGAACAAGCCTCGTAAATGCCTTCCACTGGGAGTCAATATAACTAGCTCCGATGTACTTCTTTTGATATGCAGCTGAAATAATCCCATGTTAGATCCTCTGCTGCCACACTGTCTCGAACCGTGAGCCACCACTGATATGACTCATCCCGAGAAGCGATACGATGCCCTTCAGCTTCTCTTCAGCAGTCAAGTCCAGATCATCCATGATCCGCTCAGTCGCCTCCAGCCAATATTCAGCAAAGGCTTTGAGCAACCCAGAAACACCTCGGAAAAATTCGCCCCATTTGCCCAAGTCGCCAGAACGATTTCTAACTCCTGCATCACCACCTACACCAGCCTACTCTTTCCAACACTCGCAAAGATCGCCGCTGACACGCTGGGTCGTCCCCACCGATCTTGGAACTCACCACCTCCAGCTGGTGGCGGAACCGGTATCTCATTTTCTGAACCCTGACCAGATCCTACGGGCTCAGAAACCGTCATCCTACCACGACCTCGTCCACGACCACGTCCACCTCTAGCGCTCATGACTAATCTTTCTACGTATCGATTAAGAATTTTTATGCATCGCATTTATTCCACTTGTTTAAAAGCAAGTCTTATGAATATTTTAAGAGGATTTGTTCTCGCGAGTTCACGTAATCCTATCGCTTTCAATCTCTAAAGTAGTATACTTTTGCTATTCATCAAATCATATCACATCCAATCAATTCTCAAGCACTAGTATGGGGTACTTACCGGCGAATCGTGTGCGGAGACTCGGTGCCATGCCTTTCAAACCATACTTTAAGAATAAAGACCACAAAACAATCCTTTGAAAACATTTTGGGCCTCGTGCCCACAAATGAGCCTTTGAACTTAGCTCTGATACCACAATTGTAACACCCCAAACTCGGACAAGACACCACGACCGAATCTGGTATGTTACGGGGAAAAACGTCTTTGAGTTATCTTTTTTTCGTTTAAAAGCGGGGCGAAAACATAGTGAACGAGTTGATTTCATTTAGGACTTCCAATAGTTTCTTAGTGCCATTTTGAAACATTTTGGACTTAGTAGAAAAATCAAGTTTGATTTGGAAATCATTTGAGTTTATTGTATAGCGAAACATAGCGAGATACCCGATGGTATAGTTTAAAACACATTGCGATATAATTTTGAAAACGTTGTCTTTCCAAGTTTTAGTAAAATTTCATGCCAAGTTATTTGTTAAGCAGGTTGAGAATTTAATTAAAACATACCCATCATAAAACATAATTTAAAGGCCTTTTACAAATCCAAATTAAAACCCAAATAAAAGTAATTAAACTAAAGTACCCAAATGATAGAGTTGAGTAAAACTTTATTAAGCATGGCATGAGCACCCCGAGTCCATCCCGGCTCCATGTCCGCGTCTACGAGTCACCTGAAATGTCAAAGGAGAGGGTGAGTCGAATGACTCAGTGCATAAATCCCGCTCCCGATGAAACAACATGCTAACACACATCATACATAGCAACATAATTAATGCAACCCGATCCTAACCACCCGTATCTCCTTTTTCTACCCCGTGTGGTACCAAACCACTGGTGGTGCTAAACCACCGGTGACATATAGTCACAATGTGTTACTAAAACACCGTGTCCCAAAGACACAAATGTGCTACCAAAGCACTCGTGACCAAGTCACAAATCAATTGATGGGGCCAACCCATCGTGGTGATACCCAATCACTAGCGCACGATCCCATATCTCATGTGGGGCCAACCCACGGTGGTATTAACCACGTGGACAAGTCGCAATGAGGTGCCCAACCTCCGTGTCCCAAAGACACAAATGTGCTACCAAAGCACCGTGACCGTAGTCACAATAATCGAATGATGGGGCCAACCCATCGTGTGATACCCAATCACTAGCATTTATCCCATATCTCAAAGTGGGGCCAACCTACTTGGTGGTGTTAACCACGGGGACAAGTCGCAATGAGGTGCCCAACCTCTGTGTCCCAAAGACACAAATGTGCTACCAAAGCACCGGTGACCCAAAGTCACAATGTGTGTTACCAAAACACTGGTGCTCACAAGACAAATCATCACCGCTCTCCACTCATATCACCCATCAACAAACCAACCCATGTAATCATGCATATCATACAAATTTTGCATATCATGCTAATATGTTTGACTCATGCCCCATATCACATACATACATAGTCATGATACCATATAGATCATCAGAATCTAGTAACAATACCGACTTACCCGGATACGCATACACATACCCCGCTTGGGTATCCAATAATCCATCATAATCATGATTTTAATAGGCAAACAGTTTATTAATAACAATATTACTAAGTATAGTGTGTTAGTTTACACACCTGGTAATCACGAGTCTAAAATCCCAACGAAACGATCTAAGTCCTCGATTACTAGCTCCTACACTCGGCCAACACATAGGGTTAGGCATCTATAACATTCGCCATCATCAATTAACCAAAGGGGGTCAATATCCATCCCTTACCTTGAAGATGATTTGGTTTCCAACCAAACCTCGAACCAACAAAGTGGTTCTTTTGATAATCGGCCACCACCTAATAAGAAGAACCATTAATTCTTAATATCTTGACTAAAAGAAACTAAACAAAAGACTAATGAGACACCTTCTTACCCAAATGACTACCCAACAATGGAGACTCCGCTTGATCGCCTTGAAGTCCCCGATGCCCTATAACACCATCGGTTCCATCACCAAAAGATTAGCACTCACAACAAGGCCACATTCGGCTCTTAATTAACCAACATCGGCAAAGCAAAAGAAGAAGGAAATGGCCATTCGGTCCAACACTTACCAATCCCAAACGATCGAAGCAAGGCCCCAACACTTACTGATATTCGCCAATACTACAATAGGAGAGAGCCACAAAAGATTCGGCCAAGGGAGACTACTAGGAGAGGAGAGATTCGGCCTAAGTGTTTAACACACATTTATATTCTGGTTTTAAATGGAGAAGGAAGGAAAAGAAAATAGGAAATAAGGATGAAGTTTCGGCAATAATGAATAAGAAAAGAAAGCAAAGGTTTGAGATGCAAGTGGTTGTGGTTTCGGCACAAAGAAATGAGGAGAACAAATGAGTAATTCGGCTATTACGGCTTAAAGAAGAAAAAGAGAATTTGAGTAAGGAAGAAACTAGTTTCGCTTACCTACATGAAAAGAAAAGGGAGAGAGAGAGCATATGGCTACCAAAAATAATTGAGAGAAAACAAAGCACAAAATCAAAAAGTTGCTGGACTTTCTGGTTTGTGAAGGAAATGATGGAGAACTCACTTGGAATTTCGGTTTTAACAAATGAAGAAAATTGAGAGAAAACCTTGGTAAAATTTCTCGCTAACAAAACCAAAATGAACACTTTTGCTTACCAAAAAGAAAACCGAAAATGTACCAAAATGCAAAGGTACATTCGGCCTTCCTCTCCCACACCAAGCCGTCACTTCCCACTCCCCACTCCCTCAAATTCGCCATATCCTCCATGCACTCACATCCACACATTTCAAATGTGTTTACCAAGTCACACTCCACTTTTTGCTCTCCACCATCCAAGTCACCACTTGACCAAGTCCAAGGAGGAATTCAAATTGCTCTCAACCTCTTCCTCCATGCCGTCCCAAAAAGAAGCCAAAATGGGAACTCTGCAGCTCGAACACTAGACCTCCACCTCATGTAGATGACGCCACACCAAGCTCCCCCATGTAGCGCATGCTTTGCCACTAAGCTAGCTCTTTACTTGTGTAACAAAACAACAAATTATTTTCTTAAACCCCAGCTTCCTCAGCTCCCTTCACCTAGCACCCAAAAACCAAAATTTTCCTACCTACCCAGGCACACTCCTAACCCACAATTAAGCCCCTAAAACACCGAAATAGCAACACAGCACACTAAACACATGCGAAAAATATGCAACAACAAAATAGCCCCTAACCCGGGATATTACAATAGTATACTTTCATAGCATACTTAAACATTAATATACCTATCATATTTCATTTAGCCGCAATTACAAAAAAAAAAATTCATCGAATAACCTTATTACTATTCATTTAGCCACTCATTCTTCAACTACCGAAAATGCTTATATACTTATTTATCAAACCTAAACAAAATATCAAATATCAAAACTAAATTTTCATGTATATGAATAATTATGCTTTAACCTTGCATATTCGAATTTAACCTTTGTCTAACTTTCCATACTAAGTACTAATACATCCAAACAAGGTATAGATCCATACATGTTCAAGAACAAAATCGAGTAATCAAGATCAAATAAATATCTTCCATAATTCATGATTCATATCAATTTGAATAATACTCATACACTTTATAAAACATGTTCGATGAGTCAAATTATCATTCCAACCAATAATATCATATCATGACCGAATATACCTAATTAAGTGTTTGACATTGTTACAAGTCGATTTGCATTTCAAAATGTGCACTCTATTAATAAGTATTTATCAATGCATGGCTCAAATCAACTTCAAATGCGCATATACCAAACTTCCTAATACAACTCCTAATGTTCATAAACACGTAATATGACCAACTATTAACCAAGCACAAACAAACACATTCAACAATTATCTTAACTTCAAAGTCAAGTCATAAGAACATCCATTACAAATAATATACTATAAGATATACTTCTAAAATAAGCTATTTACTAAATAGCAAATGCATGACATAATAGATATATAAATCAACCAAATTACCAACTATGCTTACTAACTTTATCGATTCTACCTTTATAAAGATCAAGCATTAGGGCCGAATACATTAAAGACCAAAGTACTATAATTTAGCCATTTTCGCATGGCTCTAAATATATATACAGGAACAAAATTTCATTGTTTCAAAACCTTGTCTAGCCTATACATGCCTTTAGTTCGAAATCTAGACTTTAAAGGTACCAAAATAGTCGATAGTGTGGATGACTTCGTTGACGATCCCCTGAGCTCGTAGCTTGATCAAAATCTATAAAACAGAACAATGAACACACAGAGTAAGCTTACTAGCTTAGTAAGTCTTAAGCAACTATTTTAAATCAAGTGATCTTTCAATCATTTTCAATAACATACATAATATCATAAAATTTAAAACTTAATACTTATTTGGTCTAATAATACCGAATGCTAATACCTCTTTAGCTCAATCATCATCACTATTTTACCTTTAAACCTCAATTTATTATCACATCATATCGTTCAAATATAAATTAATAACTCATCTCCAACTACTCATATTTTCGATACACATAATTCAATAGGATCATATATATATGTATACGCAAATAAGTATATACTTTACACTTAGTAATTTCACATAAAGAAAATATATTCACTTATATATATATATATATCCATTTGACATTTCATACATTCGTATACATGGCATCAAAGTAATCCAACATGGCCACATAAACATAAACTTAATACCGAATATACAAGATCAATTAGTATCATTCACGTTCGACAACTTAACACACATATACTTACCTTATAGACCAAATATCAAAGATCAATTTAATAATTCGTAGGCACTTACCTGTATGGCCGAACATACATATATAACTTGTAATATCAACTTACTTCCTCGATGATTACATAGCTAGAAAAGTTTGTCCGCAACTGGAAATTTCATCACCGTTTAAAACTCGCTAGGCGTAAGCTGAATTTCCCACCCAAGACTAAGCCCGCTAGACCCGAGGTCTGAAATTAAATCAGCGGCATTTAGCCTGCTAGGCAATAAGCCTGATAAACTTCACCGGCACAAGGCCTGCTAGGCAATAAGCCTGATAAACTTCACCGGAACAAGGCCCGCTAGGCTCGAAGCCCGAATATTCATATTATTGAGCCATCTCATTCACATCACATACTACCAATATCACATATATCACACATAATTCAATATCATTTTCACATATTATTAATATCACATATATCACAAATAATTCAATATCACTTTCACATAATACTAATATCACATGTATCACACATAATTCAATATCATTTTCACATATTATTAATATCACATATACCACAAATAATTCAATATCACTTTCACATATTACTAATATTACATGTATCACACATAATTCAATATCATTTTCACATATTACTAATATCACATATATCACACATAATTCAATATCACTTTCACATAATGAACACAATTAAGTTTACTACATTTCATTGCTTAAACACTATATCACATTCGGCTTTGGCTAAATTTCCAATCTATAAATTCAATTTCAACATGTACTCAAGATTATAACCGATATTGACGGTATTAAATTGCTTAAAGACTTACCTCGACTATCGACGGACGACGAAGACCGACTAGTCGTTAACTTTCACTTTTCCCCGATCCAAGTTCGTTTTCTTTTGTTCTTGATCTAAACATGATCAAATTAATCTCATTCAAGCACATTTCATTTCAATTTATTCCAAAAACACCTAAATGGGAAAATTACTATTTTGCCCCTAATGTTTCACACTTTTACAATTTAGTCCTAATTACACAAAACACAAAATACACAAAATTTGGTCTCACACCTTAAGGGCCGAATATTCATAGGCTTTATATCCATTTCATTTTTTTCACATTTTAGTCCCTCAAAAATTTATTTTTGTAATTAAGCCCTAATCTCTCAAAATTACCAAAAATCCAAAGACAAAACATATTAATCTAACATATATCTTTCATAATCCATCAACTTACATCATAAAACTCATGAACTCATCAATGGCACATTTCAAAATATTGATCAAAATCAAAAATTCAAGCTTGGGTCTTGAGGTATTCGAAGCAACGATTTCAAAAACGTAAAAATTATCAAAAACCGAAAACTAAACATACCTTAATCAAGGTAATTTGTTGCTGAAACTTGAAGCTTTTCTATGGTGTTTTTCTCATCTCATATTCGGCCAAAGGAGAAAGATAATTCATGTGTCTTTTATTTTTTGATGTTTTATATATTTAACATATAATATAATATAAAAGTTAACTTATAATATAAAATAAATAATTAATAAAACATATTAATGATTTCTTAAACAACCATGCCAGTCCACTATCATGTAAAATGGGCTAATTGCCCTTTAGGACTCCATTTTAAAAGCCACTATCAAATGGGTACTTTTCACTATAGTTTATAACTTTTACGCTTTACGCGATTAAGTCCTTTTATTCAATTAAGCACACAAAAAATCAAATTTTCATACGAAACTTTCACACATAATAATTCACATATAAGAAACATAGAAAATAATATTTAAATATTTTTCGGACTCGGATTCGTGGTCCCGAAACCACTGCTCCGATTAGGGTCAAATTCGGACTGTTACAGAAAACAACTTAAAAGCTCTCATGGTAAAACTCTAAACTCTTCACCATCTTACAAAATAGTCCCATCTATAGAAAGCTTAAGCTTTAGGGGTTCCAAAAGTACAGTTTTTATCAAGAAAGGATCACTAGAACACTAACTTGTATGGAGGAGAGTGTGCTGAAATTTTTGAAGCTTTCAAACCCTTATTTGCTGCTAATTTTTGGTGGAAGAAAGAAGGAGAAAAGATGATATCTTTTCTTTTTTTTATTTTAATATCAAACATCAATTTAGTCTACCTAATATCAACTACTTTGACCAATTTTGTCAATGTTTGTCTCCTATGGCCGGCCAACTATTATTTAAGGGGCTAACTGCCCTTTAAAGACCTCCAAATAATATTCCATAGCTATTTGGCACCCTTAGCTTGTAAAATTGAACTTTTTCACTTTATGCGATTTAGTCCTTTTTCGCGATTAAGCATGAAATCGCTAAAATTAAAACACCAAAAATTTCATACACCTATATAATCATGCTCTAACTCATAAAATAACATGTAAATAATTTTCTGTAACCTTGGATTAGTGGTTCCAAAACCTCTGTTATGATTAGCCCTTAAATCGGGCTATTACAATAACAATAGCTACCAATCTAGCATACAGATGGCACCTTACGAGGCACTATATAGCCATAGGTGTTGTACTCCTTCGTGTAGGAAAAAGTTGGGCGAGCGGCGTGTTTTGGACCCTGAATTGGTTTCTGATACTGATGACAAAGTCAGATTAATTCGGGATTGATTAAAGGCGGCATCAGACAGATAGAAGTCGTATGCAGATTTGAACCGTAAGGAGATTTAGTATTCTGTAGGGACTGCGTCTTTCTTAAGGTCTCACCATGGAAGAAGGTATTGAGATTTGGACAGAAGGGCAAGTTGAGCCCTAGGTTCATTGGGCCTTATCGCATACTGAAACGTGTGGGACTGGTTGCCTATCAACTTGAGTTACCCCCAGAGTTAGATCAAATTCATGATGTGTTCCACATCTCTATGCTTAGGCGTTATCACTCTAATCCCACGCACGTGATTTCGACTGAGGAAATTAAGGTTAGACCGGACCTAACTTTTGAAGAGGAACTTGTCCAGATTTTAGATCGTGATGTGAAAGTCTTGAGGAGGAAGTCTATCCCACTGGTTAAGGTACTTTGGCGCAATCACAGTTTAGAGGAGGCCACGTAGGAACCCGAGGAGGCGATGCGACAACAATACCCTCACCTGTTTTGACCAGGTAAATTTTGAGGCCAAAATTTTTTTAGGGGGGTAGAGTTGTAACACCCCGAAAATCTAAGTACTTATCTTTGCATGTTTTTAACATAAATACCTATCTGCTTTAGTGGCTAAGTTATTTGGGTGTGTTTGGGAGTGTCTGAGGAGTCTTGGGTTCAAGTTTGGGCTTGTGCAAAATTTTGGTTTTTGGGGAATAAAACCATTTGCCTTTGGTTAGTAGGCTTTTAAATAAATATGGGTAAAGCATGACATAAGGAGCTTGCTGGTCTAGGGGGTAAGTGGCGTGTTACCTTGCAAGTGGTCTATGGTTTGAATCTTGCTAAAGGCAAATGAGTGTTTATTTTGCTGCTGTGCCGTGGAGGTGTTAGAGTTTGACTGAAACACTGAAGTGGTTGAGGTGAATTCGAATTGAGTGGTTGAGGGGAGGTGTGATCAGGTGGAGAGATTTGAGGAGGGATTTGAGGAGAAAATCAAGGGAAGGGAGGGGAGAGGTAGTGGTGTGCCGAATTGGGACTCTGAGGCACTCAAGAATTTGGCTATAGGCGTGTTTCTCATTTCAGTTCTGTTTTGTTTTTCCCTCTACCGAAACCTCCGTCTGTCGAAACCTCTTCTCCCCTTTTTACTTTTTCTTTCTTTTCCCTCTGCCGAAACCTCTCCTCCCCTAAACCGTCTCCCGTTTTCTCCCTTTCTGCCACCACACTCTCTTCTAGTCTTCTCTGCCGATTTGGACCGCTCCTCCTAACACCCTGCTTGTGTTGTCCGAACATACCTTTCTTTTCTTCTTATCTTCCCTTCTCTCCTTTTTCCTGCTATTGGCCGAATACACCCTCTTCCATTCCCTGCCTCTTCTTCGTTTCTTTTCCAAATAATTACGACAGTTACTGTTGTTTATTCCTGGCCGATTCTCTCTTATTCTACCCGCACTGTGTCGACTTTTTCTTTGATCTCTACCGATTTAGTGGTCCACTTCTATTCTATGGTTTGGTACTTTCGGTAAGTTGATATTCGTTTTGGCTTAAATCGTTCTTGTAGATGCTAGTTAATAAGGGGTTTCGGTTGGATTGCAGGTAATAACCCCGAGATCTAGTGATCATCATTTTACAGTGAGTGAAGTGCGTAGGGATTCGATTGTTCAATCAAGGTAAGTGGCTGGTGATCAAGTGGATATATGTGTTGAATAGTGTTTGTTTTAAATTCATTTGATATGTGAGTAACCAAATATTTTGGGTGAACATAGGTTTTGGAGTGATCGTGGACTGTCTGCGCATCTACCGAAACCAGGTGTGTAAACACTGCCAAATCGTAAACCGACAAAAGCCGAAAAAAGTATGACAATTGACGCTACACGAGCGTGCACTCACTCGTGTGGTGAACCGAGCGCATAAATGTGGGCGTTAAACTGTTGAGGCCACTATGAGCGGTTTCGTGGTCTTAGGCCGTTTTGGGCCACGTTGGGCTGAAATGGGCCGTGTGGCCCCAACGGCTGGGCCCCACACGGGTAAATCACACAAACGTGTGGAGATTTTTTGGCCAAGAGGTGTAATTTACATGGCCGAGGCCAATTCTGGGCTATGTGGGCCACACGGGCGTGTGGGCCTGCATTATGGGCCTTGGGCCCATTTTCACTGTTTGACTGGTAAGGTTGCACGGGTCGCCCGAGACGATTGTTGACCTACTGATGGGTCGGTAAGTAGACCTAGACCCAAACTGATAAAATGATTGTTATGCCCCTATGGTAAAATGACTGTTATGCCCCTATGTTATGTATGACCGTATATGAGCATGCCATGATATATATATGTATGTTGCATCCATGTGGGATATGTTGCATGGGATGGGATTGCTATGATTGGAGGAAGTGTACTGTACTAGCAGCTCTGCTGCAATTTCTGTTTAGTGCCGCAACCGGTGCTAATTTTTGGAGTGTAGGGATGGGTGGGTGATTTTATCCCCACATGGAGTGTTGGGCTGGATGGAGTGGAGTGTAGAGGCTGGATGGGTAGGATTTCTGATTGCATGCTTAGACTGTTACTGATACTATTATGGGCTAAGGCCCACACTGATACTATAATGGGCTAAGGCCCAACTGAACTGAACTGTTATTGATTTGGGCTTAGGCCCGGACTGTACTTTCTTAAGGCATGATTGGCTATTTACTTTCATGGGGTTACACACTGAGTTTTCGTAAACTCGCCTCTCTGTTCATCTGTAGAGGTAATCCCCAGTCTTAGGCAGATCGGTGATGCGAGGGATTCGGAGGTGGCCACACAACCGCTCCTATTTATATATTTGAGTTTATTTCCTATAAATTTAATTTGGGTTTTTGTTATGTAATAAGGCCTCTTAAATTTTTAACTTTTAATTTGGGGGTTTTTACTTATTTCAATTTACATCTAAGTAGTAGTAGAATGCGGTTTTCCAAAAGATAATTGGTTTTCAAAACACCACGTTTTTGTAACTTATAATAAAAACTTCCGCATCAAACTTGGTTTTAAAGTATAGTAACAAACTAATGTGATCAAAGTTCTACTAAAATAACTTAAGTTTTAAAAGAACAAGATACCCTAAATTTCTATTAAGATACATAAACGAGGTTTAATAATAAGCATGGATTTTCTAAAGAGACGATGTTTTCAAAAAACACTTCAATGTGATATCTCCAGATTCGACCATAACGTCTGGGCCGGGTTTGGGGTGTTACACTACATTTGATGATTGAGAAATTGTTCGAGCAGTTATAAAAGTATTAGAGACTTTTTATCATCTTACACTGAAGGTGTCCGGATCTTTGCATGTTACCTCTTATTCACTTTTTGAAGTATTGATGGATGTGCATTGTCTTTTTTATGGGTGGCAAGATTGTGGAGATCTAGATATAATTTCTATGACTTCCAAAATGATTGATAAGTATAATAAGCATCGGGGTGAAGGAAACAAGATCAACATGCTAGTTTACTTGGCGATCATCTTTGATCCGCGATGTAAAATGAGTTTTTTTAACTTTGGGGTCAACTTGCTTTTTCCTAATGGTGATAATGACATTATGAAAATGATTGATAAATAATTGCATTGCTTGTTCAATGAGTATTCTTCTAATGTCGGGAGAATTCAATTTTTTGAAGGTAGATCTAGTTATTCGACAAATCTTTGCAGTTCAATGGAAATAGATCAGTCAAAAATGAAAACGGGCTTGGCCAAACAAAAATACCTTTAGAAGAAGAAACAAGTTGGATTAGAAAGAAAATCCGAGGTTGATAGATATTTGGATGAGGATGAAGAAGTAAACAATTCAGGTTCATTTGATTTACTATTGTGGTAGAAAATGAACAGTTCTAGATTCCCTATTCTTGCACAAATGGCTCGAGATGTTCTTGTTATTCCTATCTCAACAGTTGCCTCGGAAAGTGCATTTAGCACTGGTGGACGTGTTCTTGATAGTTTTAGAAGTTCTCTAACTCCTCTCATGGTCGAGGCTTTGGTTTGAACACAAGATTGGCTTTGGAAATCTAACGATGCCATCAATCTTGATGATTATGTTGATGAACTTCAAACCATGGAAGATGGTAATATATGAATTTTAATTTATAAAATAATCTTTTGTGTTATTTATATTAGTAAGAATTCCCATAATTTAACTAACACTTTTGTTTTTAAATTTGCTAGACTTATCCAAAATACCCAAAGATAAAGAAGGTAATATACTTAGCATTAGTTTATAAAGTTAAATGTTTATTTAATTTATTTTTGCAAACATTTTTTATCATTTAACTAACTCATTCAATACTTTTACTAGATGTTTCAAGATTATCAACGGTGTTTGAAGCACAAGAAGAAACTTAAACTATTCTATAATGGTTTTTGAACTGATGTGTTATTGTTATTAGTTTGGTTTGGTTTGTTGTTGTTGTTGGTTAATTGGATTTTTGTTCTGTTCTATTTATTTTTTGGACTGGTGTAGGTTTCTATTGTATTTTGGACTTTTGCTTATGTTTTTTTATTATAATATTGTTGTTTACTTCGACTCATGTTGTTTACTTGGACTTTTACTTATGTTTTTTTATTATAATATTGTTGTATTGTTTTTGTTCTTTATTTGGACTCATGTTGTTAATTTGGGTTGATGTTGTGTTGCTTTTATTTATTCACTTATTTACTTCATTTTTTTGTTGTATGATCATGTTTAAAAACTTTAAAGAAATTTATTTTTTTGAAAAATTATATAAAAATAAACAACACTAAGGTCATTTTTTTTTTAAATTTAACTCAAACAAATATTTTCAATTCAATTTGATTCGATTCGAATTCCATCTCACTCAACTCAATTCGAGAAAAATTCAAATTAAGTTAGGATGATAAAATAATATTCGAAAATTCGATTAACTCGAAAAGTTTCGATTCGATTCGATTGAATGCTCACTCCAAGTAAGAATTAATCTTGTGATCTTTTAAAAGTGTCTATATCAATCAATTAGAATGTATTAGAATCAAACTAACAAAGCAAACCTAGTAGCACTAAGAGTCAAAAAAAAATTTTAGACACCAAAGAATTATGTTGCACGGAGGAAGAAATGTGCAACGTGCTTTAACCTACTAACACAAGAAACAATAAAGTGTTAGAATGCATAAAGAAACAATAAAAAGAAAAATAATAATGGAAAACCTAAGGCTAAGAGTTAATGAAAATAGCTGAAACCCAAAAACTTGAAAAATTACGAAGCAACTTGACAAACTTCGTTCGACGTGTTCCTGATTTCCAAAAATCACGAAATTTAAACTGGAGCCTCCTCAAATAATGTGGATCTGATCTAGAAAGTTTCAGCACAAAATTCAACCCAAAAAATATAATTTTTTCTTTTTTCTTTTTCTTTTTCATATTTTTCTATTTTTCACTTTTTCGATCACTTTTTTTTTGTGAGAAATATTTTTTATATATTAAAATACTGCCAATAAATCATATAAAAATTTTAGATCATTTAAAAAACGTTTACCAACAAAAAATATTTTTTCTCGAAAACTGTCCGGGTAAAAAAATTTGTTTTGAGGCTGTTTGCTGGAAATTAGTTTATTAGAACAAAAAGAACACTTAAAACGCCCAAATCTGATACCAAATGATACGAATGATAATGTATAAAGTTTTTCTAAGTCGCGGATTTGACTTATGGCTCTAGACGTTCAGAAATAAACTTGGATTTTAACACAACCTGAAACGCAATCGAACCCAAGTTAGATAAAAAATTAAAATAAATAACTAACATAAATAATTAATCAAATATTAGAATAATAAAGAAGAAAATAAGAAGACAGATGGAAAAGATAGAATATGTCATGTAGAAGTCCTAAGAAGTCTTAGCAACACGAAGAATCCACAACCTGCTTCAAGCGGCTCTAATTTCCCCTCCAAGAAAGAAAACTTGGCAAGAAAAAGTTTAAATATGATCCCCATAATATAAAAAGACTAATAAAAACTCTTCTAAAATAAACTCAAGAACAATTCTTGAAAAGAAAAACTCAAAGAGAATTTGAATAATAATCAATTGCTTGATTTCTATAAAATGGAAAAGCCTATATATAGGCTAGCTAAATAAATCTAAATAAAACTCTTAAGTATACTAGAACTCTAATTTAATCTAAACAAGAAGTAGTTTTAAACTAAAATTTCTTATTGACATAAAACTACTAAATAAGTTAAACTCCTTAATAATTATTAAAAATTTAGAATAATAAAATAATAAGAGCTGATAAATACAATATTAGGCTCATGTATAATAAAAGTAAGTCTAAAAGCCAAACCCAATATGATTTAAACTCGACTTAAAGCCCGAAGCTCGTAATTCCATCACAATCCTGTCCAAAAATTTTGCTTGCGTAATCTTTACTAAAATGATCATAACTTGAGCTCCCGAACTGAAAATCGAGTGATTCAAAGTGCGTTTGGAAGCTAAATTATAGATCTTAAAACTCCATACAAATATCTCAACCTAGAAATGCTAGGATCCCACCAAAAAAGTCATCACAAGTCTACTGATTTCCCTAGCTTGAAAATTGACAACTTTGATGAATAGAATTTAATAAATTTCACCCCATCCGTGCATGTATCATTCCCCCTTTCCTTGAAAACATTCGTCCTCGAATCTTGTATTTGATAAAATCTTGGTTTGATTTTCTTGACCTATAATATCCCTAAATTGGGTCTAGTAGTTTCGGGTATATTTTTTTGGGTTCTGAGCGTGAATTTAGGAATTTATCTGGTTAATGGTAATTTTTAATTTAATTTAGGAGGTCAATTTCATTTAAAATCGATTAAAAAATAATCCGAAAAAATAAAAATATTTTTGGAAGATTAATTTTAAAGTAATTAAATAATTATTAGTGAAAATAGTTAATTTGGGTCGAAAAAGAATTTTAATATAATTTTTATTGGGGGTTAATTTAAGTTAAATTTAAATATTAATTTAATTGGATTTAATTGTAAAATAAGAGAAATTTTGGAGTATTTATTTGGTAAATAAACATTTAAATTTGGAATTTTGGAGGGAAATGATCAATTGTTAAAGTAAGGGAAATGGGGGAGTGGCTATTGGGCAAATTTCTCAATTTTAAAATTTCTAGTGGGTTGTTTCAGTTTTAAATACAATGCATCTAACCTACTTTTCACACCTTTTACATCAGATTAAAGAGCTATAATATTCGTTTTCTTTGCATGGTTTTTGTAACACCCCTAACCCGAATCCATCGCCGGAACAGGGTTACAGAGTATTACCAGAACTTTTCAGAACATTTTCAGATAAATCACATAAATCACTATTAATTAACCGAGATTGTTAAGAACGTCCCTTAAATGGACCCTCGACGCCCAATACGAGCATTAGAATCAAGTTGGGATTTATTCAAAACCTCTAGGAATTTTTTGCAAAATTTCAATTTTTTTTCTAAAGTGCAAGGCTCACACGCCCGTGTGACCCTTAGACATGCCCGTGTGACCCTTAGACACGCCCGTGCCTCAAGCCGTGTCAAATTTAGGTTGCTCTCTGACTTGCGCCACACGGCCATGCCACACGCCTGTGTGCTAGGCCGCGTGGTTAATTAATTTAATTCGAATTAGGTGCAGGTTTCACACGGCCGTGACACACGCCCGTGTTCAAGGCCGTGTCACCCACACGGCTGAGACACACGCCCGTGTCTCTGCCGGTGTGCTCAATTCTGAGCATTCTTTTTTTCAAAATTAAAATGCAATGAACACACGGCCAGACAACATGCCCATGTACCAGACCATGTGTCACACACGGCCTAGACACGCGCCCGTGTGTCTACCCGTGTGGACAAAATAAGGCCATTTCCTAGCCTCATTTCTCACCCAAATTTCCATCTTCCTGCACCAACACTTACAAGTATAATCCAACCAATTGCAAGTATAATTCAAGTTAATTTCTATCATCCAAACTAATACATTTCATCATATATTTGTATTTAATGACTTACCTTTATGTAATTTACATAATTTGTAACATTAGATGTTCATACTTATCATTTTTATTAATGTATTGATTCAACCATAACATATATTCATTACTTACACAACATCATTTGATTTAGTTAGCCTATACATGCCATTAACAAAATAAGATTTTCATTTATACCAAAACGATAGGTTGATAGTGTGATGATTTGCTCCGACCAATCTCCAACCTTTCCGAGCTTTGAGCACTATAAAACAGGGAAAATAAAACATAGTAAACATATTATGCTTAGTAAGCTCGTATAACATAAATTAAGCTTACCATTTCATTCAATATATTAACCATACAAAACATGCTTCCCAACTATTTGGTAATTTACCTATTCACACATACTCAACCAACATGTTAGTCATAATATACCAATATGCATAGATGAGCTCATCATGCTATATGCATATTTTTTTCGTTGAATCATTGAATTTTCGATGGATATTTCAAGTAGTACACTCGAGGTGTACAATTCCATTATTCGTCAATTCATATCTAGTAGTACCTTATAGGTACACTCTCGAAACCACATATCACACAAATGAAATTACTAGTCCAAAGCTAAATTCTAGTCAGAACATATACTCTAAGGGCTTTGTTGGATTACCACTCCAAGCTAAATCCTTTATATGACAAAGAATTCCCTATAGAGTTTATTTTGGATTACTAGTCCAGGCTAATCCAGTCAATTAGGATTACCAGTCCAGGCTAAATCATAGTTGAAATATATACTCGAGAGGCTCATTTTGGATTACCCGTCCGGGCTAAATCCATTCTGCAACACATGCAGTTTCATCAAGGAAATAACCTTTTTATCCATTGGAATTCAATATTCAAGGAATTCAACCCTTATTCAATAATCTTTCAAACATGTATTATTTCGTTCATTGCCATATCCATGTAATTCACATACATGATTTCATATAACATAATCAATGTTGTAACACCCCAAACCCGGTCAATACGCCACGACAGAATTTGGCATGCTACGAAGAAAAACGTTTCGAAGAAAATTGAGATAGCGATTAAATTTTAGTGAAAAATTCTTTGTAATTCTATATTTGTAGAAATCAGATGTTTAATAAGTTAAAAACTGGAAATTTACTTTGAAATTCCATAAATAAAACTTTTAAACTAAGTGGATAAATCATAGGTTAGAAAACATTTGTTTCATTTTAAGAAAACTCGAATTAATACTTTGAAACCGTTTGCATTTGAATGTAGAAACTTAAAATTTTGGAAATCATTTAAGTTGTAGAAAACACTTAATTTATAATTTTATTATCAACAATTTAGATTACCTGATGGTAAGCTAAAATACCATAGCGTTTTTATAGTTTAGAAAACTTTAACTCAATTATTAAATTAATCAAGTGATATACTTTAACATGTTTAGAATAAATCCCAAAGCATATAAATAATCCAAAACCATAATTAAAGAGGCCTTATTACAAATCTATAAAATATGAAAACCCAAATTAAAATATAATAAGGTACCCAAATGGAAGTTCTTGTAAAATCAAATTTTATTGCATGGCCTTCTCGAGTTCATCCGGCTCCACATCCGCGATCTCACGAATCACCGAAAAAGATATCCCATCAAGGGTGAGTCAACAGACTCAATGTGTAACAATACACTAAAAACCCAATCGATCATAGCAATAAAGCCCATTTAAATCACATTTAGCCATAAGCCCATAATATAGCAAATCAGATAATCACATGTACATATAAAATGAAATGCAATCTCGAACCCAACTTAGATATCCATCCGCTACACACCACCCGTACCTACCAATCACACCGTGGGGATTACTAAATCGACCCTCCATCCGCTACACACCATCGAAGGCAGTTGCTGCAGTCAACATGCACATCGCCCTTATAATCGTGGCATAGCCACCAGATAATTGTGACAGAGTCACCGGATTCATAATATCGTGACCGAAGTCACCGGATTCATAATATCGTGATCGAAGTCACCGATTCATAATATCGTGGACCGAAGTCACCGGATTATGTGGTAAAACCACCGAAACACTTCCCCTTTCAATATTGCCCATATGCCCATGCAATAACATATTATTTCAATATCATGCCATATACCCCATAATCATATCGGAATCGAACACATTTCATATTATGCATATAGCATTATTTATGATATAAATATCATGCCTTTGAATCATAATCCCAAAATCATAATCAATTATCGAATATGTTTCATATTAAAAACTTACATAGTACGAAGGAAAACGTACCTCAATTCATCGTACCATTGAGTGGTACCCAAAGCTATAATCGTTTATATTTCATTATAAACACATCTATATAAAAAAACCTACTAATCAATTAGATGTTTAGTATAAGTTACACACCTTGCAAACACAAAAAGCGATAGAAACTTTAGGATTTCCGACTCTTGCCTACACGTCGACAGAACCTACATATCACTATGTGAGAAATCGGTTATCACTAAAAGATATGGCCTTTGGCCGAATATCATTATCCCTTACCTTGGATTATTCAAATTTGAATGATCTCTTCCTAACGTTGACTACAAGACAACCCCAAAAATCTTCCTTCAAAGGTTTAGCCACGGAGAAATAAGAGGATTAGATTCCTAAAATCGATTAATCCAAAGAAAATAAAGAAAAAACCATTGATAGAAAAGCCTTACCCGAACACGATGATCGATTAACCCTTACTAGAACTATTAAGAAATTCGGCCTTAACAACTTAAAAGAAAAGAATGATAATTTCGGCTTTAACAAAAGAAAGAAAAGGAAGGAAAAGAATGATGAAAAGGTATGGAATAATTTTCGGTTATGATAGGAAAAGGGAAGAGAGGAAGAGAATGAAAAAGAAAATAAAAGAGAATGCTTTTGGTGTAAGATGGATTCGGCACTAGAGAGGAAGAAAAGAATGGTAAATGTATTCAAAGATGACAATATTTTGGTTCCAAAAGCAAGTAAACTTGAGAGGAAAAGAAGAAATAAAAGTATCTATTTGGTCAAAATGCAAAGGCCAAAACAAAGCAAACTTTTTACCAAATGCCTATTGATAAATTCGGTTAAGAGAAATATTTTTGGACAAAGGAAAAATGCACAAATTGACAACTTTTGGTCAACTAAAACCTCCCAAATCCCATACCAAAAATTCGCCAACACAATAGCCTACACAATCCCCCTTTTTCCTCCTTAATTCTTCCCTATCAACCCCATAATTTCCAACACAATTAAACCACTCCCTTAGCCCCTTATGCCGTCTAGGTTCATGGTCACATGACCATGGAAAAGCTTCCAAAACAACACCCACTCTTCAAGCCTCTTGTCCCCTAAACCTTCCTTAACTTTAAGATTCTTATCCCCTATTTCAAGCTTTCCTTAAACCAATATTCAACTTACCAAAAACTTAAGGTCCAACCTATCATAATTAGAGTTTGACCGTCCATCAATGCCAGGATACAAAAAATAAAGCCTTCAAAATGCTTTCCAAGCAACTCGAACCACTTCCCTCAAGTAACCTTTCAAGCTCCTTATCCACTATGCCACTAACTCCTCTTGTGTTAGAATTTAACACTTAAATTAACTTAAGTGCTAAGCTCACTTAATCCACTTCATTAAATAAACCATACTAAAAATTATCTAACTTCCTAAATAAAATCAAGCCTTCACAAGACTATGCTAACACACAAAATTCCTACCCAATCCAACACAAAAATAATACTCAAATTTTTCCTAAAGCTCAAGGCCCAATCCTACTAGGCCCAATTTCGTGATGTTACAAATCTACCCTCCTTAAAGAAATTTCGTCCTCGAAATTTCCAACTAACTAACATCAGACATCCTATCTCGCCACACTACGTTCTTGCTTTGCAAGCACTCTGATCTTAATAAAACCACAATGTACTTTTAACAAAATCTTAATCCACCATAGCAAACCATTATCTAACACTTACACTTATACCAAAAATTTTCCTACAAACAACCATCACTTCCAACCAAAACATACCTGACTTGAGAGTGAGGAAACAATCCTGAGCCTTAAGCTCCTTAGACCTGCATCTCAAGCATACTCCTATCTTCCTCCAACATTCTCCCGAATGACACCTTCCACAATAATCGCAAGCCAAAAAGTTCGACCATGCCTTGACATGTTTTATAGAACGAGATTGTGACCCTAGAGAACCGTGATCTCTGTTCTTCTTACAGTCCACAGACCCAACTCCAAGTGCTTCACCGATTCTTTAACTATCTGAGTCAGCTCATCAATCCGAACTCGATCATGATATCTGTCTCTCGACCACTAGCAATGCTAATGCCTCCTTACTGGAATTATACCTCGGTACTGAAAATCTAGCCCTAACACTTCGGCTTTTACCACATCCACAACGTCCACGATCTCGAGTGCTCATGTCTAACATCTCGACTTATCAGATTTAAAAGTTTTATGCATTAGTCATTATTCCACTTTCTTTAAAACACAGTTTTATGAATAATTTTAATAAGAAGTTGTTTCGCGAGTACATTCAACCTATAGTTTGGGTCTCTAGAGTAGTTCCTACTACTATACAGTCATGCCAACATCATCATATCATATCATCAAAATCAACAGTTTGATGTACTTACGTAGCGGATTGATGTCGGAGACTCGAGGCCATGCCTTTGCAACCATATAATTTTCAACAAAACATTTTAAAATCCATTCTTTAAAACATTTTGGGCCTCGGGCCACAAACCGAGCTTTTGAACTTAGCTCTGATACCAATTTGTAACACCCCAAACCCGGTCAATACACCACGACCGAATTTGGCATGCTACGAAGAAAAATGTTTCGAAGAAAATTGAGATAGCGATTAAATTTTAGTGAAAAATTCTTTGTAATTCTATATTTGTAGAAATCAGATGTTTAATAAGTTAAAACCTGAAATTTACTTTGAAATTCCATAAATAAAACTTTTAAACTAAGTGGATAAATCATAGGTTAGAAAACATTTGTTTCATTTTAAGAAAACTCGAATTAATACTTTGAAACCGTTTGCATTTGAATGTAGAAACTTAAAATTTTGGAAATCATTTAAGTTGTAGAAAACACTTAATTTATAATTTTATTATCAACAATTTAGATTACCCGATGGTAAGCTAAAATACCATAAGCGTTTTTATAGTTTAGAAAACTTTAACTCAATTATTAAATTAATCAAGTGATATACTTTAACATGTTTAGAATAAATCCCAAAGCATATAAATAATCCAAAACCATAATTAAAGAGGCCTTATTACAAATCTATAAAATATGAAAACCCAAATTAAAATATAATAAGGTACCCAAATGGAAGTTCTTGTAAAATCAAATTTTATTGCATGGCCTCCTCGAGTTCATCCGGCTCCACATCCGCGATCTCACGAATCACCGAAAAGATATCCCATCAAGGGTGAGTCAATGAGACTCAATGTGTAACAAACACACTAAAAACCCAATCGATCATAGCAATAAAGCCCATTTAAATCACATTTAGCCATAAGCCCATAATATAGCAAATCGAGATAATCACATGTACATATAAAATGAAATGCAATCCCGAACCCAACTTAGATATCCATCCGCTACACACCACCCGTACCTACCAATCACACCGTGGGGATTACTAAATCGACCCTCCATCCGCTACACACCATCGAAGCGCTTCTTTGCGCAGTCAACATGCACATCGCCCTTATAATCGTGGCATAGCCACCGATAATTGTGACAGAGTCACCGGATTCATAATATCGTGACCAAAGTCACCGGATTCATAATATTGTGACCGAAGTCACCGGATTCATAATATCATGACCGAAGTCACCGGATTATGTGGTAAAACCACCGGAACACTTCCCCTTTCAATATTGCCCATATGCCCATGCAATAACATATTATTTCAATATCATGCCATATACCCCATAATCATATCGGAATCGAACACATTTCATATTATGCATATAGCATTATTTATGATATAAATATCATGCCTTTGAATCATAATCCCAAAATCATAATCAATTATCGAATATGTTTCATATCAAAAACTTACATAGTACGAAGGAAAAACGTACCTCAATTCATCGTACCATTGCGTGGTACCCAAAGCTATAATCGTTTATATTTCATTATAAACACATTTATATAAATAAAGCTACTAATCAATTAGATGTTTAGTATAAGTTACACACCTTGCAAACACAAAGAGCGATAGAAACTTTAGGATTTCCTACTCTTGCCTACATGTCGATTAGTGAACCTACATATCACTATGTGAGAAATCGGTTATCACTAAAAGATATGGCCTTTGGCCGAATATCATTATCCCTTACCTTGGATTATTCAAATTTGAATGATCTCTTCCTAACGTTGACTACAAGACAACCCCAAAATCTTCCTTCAAAGGTTTAGCCACGGAGAAATAAGAGGATTAGATTCCTAAAATCGATTAATCCAAAGATAATAAAGAAAAAACCATTGATAGAAAAGCCTTACCCGAACACGATGATCGATTAACCCTTACTAGAACTATCAAGAAATTCGGCCTTAACAACTTAAAAGAAAAAGAATGATAATTTCGGCTTTAACAAAAGAAAGAAAAGGAAGGAAAAGAATGATGAAAAAGGTATAGAATAATTTTCGGTTATGATAGGAAAAGGGAAGAGAGGAAGAGAATGAAAAAGAAAATAAAAGAGAATGCTTTTGGTGTAAGATGGATTCGGCACTAGAGAGGAAGAAAAGAATGGTAAATGTCTTCAAAGATGACAATAATTTGGTTCCAAAAGAAAGTAAACTTGAGAGGAAAAGAAGAAATAAAAGTATCTATTTGGTCAAAATGCAAAGGCCAAAACAAAGCAAACTTTTTACCAAATGCCTATTGATAAATTCGGTTAAGAGAAATATTTTTGGACAAAGGAAAAATGCACAAATTGACAACTTTTTGTCAACTAAAACCTCCCGAATCCCATACCAAAAACTCGGCCAACACAATAGCCTACACAATCCCCCTTTTTCCTCCTTAATTCTTCCCTATCAACCCCATAATTTCCAACACAATTAAACCACTCCCTTAGCCCCTTATGCCGTCTAGGTTCATGGTCACATGACCATGGAAAAGCTTCCAAAACAACACCCACTCTTCAAGCCTCTTGTCCCCTAAACCTTCCTTAACTTTAAGATTCTTATCCCCTATTTCAAGCTTTCCTTAAACCAATATTCAACTTACCAAAAACTTAAGGTCCAACCTATCATAATTAGAGTTTGACCGTCCATCAATGCTAGGATACAAAAAATAAAGTCTTCAAAATGCTTTCCAAGCAACTCGAACCACTTCCCTCAAGTAACCTTTCAAGCTCCTTATCCACTATGCCACTAACTCCTCTTGTGTTAGAATTTAACACTTAAATTAACTTAAGTGCTAAGCTCACTTAATCCACTTCATTAAATAAACCATACTAAAAATTATCTAACTTCCTAAATAAAATCAAGCCTTCACAAGACTATTCTAACACACAAAATTCCTACCCGATCCAACACAAAAATAATACTCAAATTTTTCCTAAAGCTCAAGGCCCAATCCTACTAGGCCCAATTTCGGGATGTTACAAATGTAATATAACATTCAAATCAATACATTTCCATACTCATTTAAGTTATACAAACTTACCTTGATGTTTGTTCGTATCTAAAATATACTAATTCGAAATATTTTCCTTTCCTCGATTTAGCTCTTTGTTTGGTACTTCCGGATCAATTTATGCTTGGAAAGCTTGTTTTCTCTCTCCTAGGGTTTCCATGGATTTTAGGTTGAAGAAGATGATATAAAATGATGATATTTCATTTTAATTTAATTATTATCTTTATAATTTTTCAATTTCCAATTTAACCCTTAACCTTTTCTAATTTTTCCATGGATGATTCACCAAAAATATCTACATATTTTTCATCAATGGTCTAATTACCATTTAAGGACATCAAGTTTTGAATTCCATAGCTATTTAATCCTTATAGCTACTAGAATTCAAATTTGATAGTTTATGCAATTTAGTCCTTTCTACAATTAAGCACCTAATTGATAAAATTTTCTTATCAAAATTCTCATGCAATCATTCTATCACATTACTAATCATTTCATAATATTATAAATATTTTATCTTTCCGGCTCGGATTTGTGGTTACAGAACCACTATTCCGACTTCACTAAATTGGGTTGTTACAGTTTTAAAGATCTATCATTAGAGAATAGATTCAACAAATTTCCTTCTTAAAATACTCTCTATTTTCACCCAAAATTATTTACAAAAGTAGCCAAAAATATTCTGAAATTTCTCAAGATTCTTGAATCAAGATTTTTAATCAAAGGATTTAGAATGAATTAAAGGTGATTATTATTTCTAAACTTATTTTCATGATGACTAGATGCATATTTAAATGATTTGAGTGATAATTACATGATTTTTTTTATCAATGTCATCTTCTTCAAAAGCTTATGGTGGATCTTGAATATTGAGAGGAAATCCACAAATCAATGGATGTTCCATCTCAAAATGGATCTGTTAGAAGGTTTTTGATCTTATTTATCAAGATTAAACATAAGGTAATTTAAAGAAATTCAAACTTCATCATCTTCATGAACAGATTTTTCGGATTTTTGTTAAATTGATTCAAATGTGAAATTGATGCTTAGTGTAACAGCCCATTTTTAGTCAAATCGAAACAGTGGTTTTGGGACCACAAATGTAATATCCTGAAATAGGGGTAAAATTTTATTAAATTATTTTGCATAAGTGTGGTCATCATGGTGTTAATTGAGGTATTTTAGGTGCTAGTGATAAGTTAAGGGAAGGCCCGAGCTGTAGGAGAAATTTTATTTTTTTTTTGTAAAAGGGGAATTGGGCTAAGGAGGCCTTAAGAATAATTTTCGGCATTTTTGGGCACAAGAAACGCCTTGGTAGAGTGGCTTCCATGCGCCACTTAAGGGCTTTGGGGGACGCCTTGAGCATGGGGGTTCGAATCATGGGGGCTGCAAAGGGTGCATTTTATTTTTGGTTTTGGCATTGAGACAAGGGAGTTAGGGAAGGAGGCTTTAAAAGAATATGGGGGGAGTTTATGACAAAAAGAGAACAGCAGCAGAGTGGCGTGGGA
The DNA here is from genome assembly GCA_025698515.1 of Gossypium sturtianum. Classification (NCBI taxonomy): domain Eukaryota; kingdom Viridiplantae; phylum Streptophyta; class Magnoliopsida; order Malvales; family Malvaceae; genus Gossypium; species Gossypium sturtianum. The sequence continues at coordinate 66,336,294 of CM046944.1, read as the reverse complement.
GGGGGCTACCTGCAGCATGGGTGCTAGCAGGTCTCGGGTTCGAGGCTTAATGGCAGCACAAGGTGGTGTTTTATTTTTATATTTATTTTGTGGCAGATTGGAAAGGTGGTGGACAGCATGTGGGCTCTAAATTGGATAAAGATAAGCTGGAGGCTTGTCTTTGAATTCGGCTGGAAGTATGGAATAAATATTGTTTTAATCCTTTTATTTTTTTTATTTGAAGAGGTGATAAGGGATAAGATGGAAATAGGTATTGTTTTTAATTTTAAATGGATGGGGATATGTAACATCCCAAAATTGAGCCTAGGAGAATTGAGCCCAATGGGCCTTAGGCGTAGTAGCGTTTAAATTTTTGGAGAACAAGAGACCGGCTTAAATGCTAGTTAGACCCATTGGATAAGTGATTTTGGAAGGTTAGAGGGCTTCTATGAAGTCCCGGGATCAAATATTGGCTTTGGGGAAATTTTGATTTTAGGTGGAAAAAAAACCCTGGAAGTTGGCAGATAGGCCTTAAGAATAAAATATGGAGGAAAATAACACAAGTAGAGTGTGTGGTGTAGTGGCAAAGTGACGCCACTTAAGAGACAAGGGGGTGACGCCACAAGGGAAGGAAGGAGGTCCAAGGTTCAAGTCTTGGCTTTTGCATTTTGGTTTCTTTTTGCTTGGACCTTAGAATTTGGCCCATAGTTTATATTTAGTTGCGCATGGTTTGAGACACAAGAGGAGCTTGTGGCTAAGTGGTTAGTGGCGTGGATTATGTTGCAAGGGAGCCTGGGTTCGAATCTCATGACAAGCAATGGAGTATTTATTTTGCGGATTGGCCGGCAAGGTTTCAGTTGAATTTAAACTCTACTGACGAAGGGATCCCACATCGGAAAGACACAAAGAATGAAGGTGAAGAGCTAGCTATATAAGGAGCATCCTAGGAGGAGAGTAAACACACCTTGGAAGGCGTTTGGGCACGGGAGTGGTCGGAGCGGATTAGCACCAGAGTCCTATCGGTGTGTAACTCTCTCTACTCTAGTTGTAGAGCGGCAAATGCCGAAATGCCGGTCCACACGGCATTAGTAGCCACACGAGCGCGCGGCGCGTGTGGGGGCTTCGCACGCGATAGTTGAGGCCATCGGTAGTATTCTCGTGGGTTGGGTGCTTGGGCCTCGATGGGCGAGAAGTGGGCCCAATGGGCCCGTGGGCCCATATGAGTAAATTGCATGATTGGTTAGTATATGTTGAACTAGACTAGGTGGAAGTTATATACGTGGCTAGATTCGTGTTAGGTGGGCCACACGAGCGTGTGGGCGGATGGGCCAAATCGGGTTTTAGGCCCAATCGTCCGAACACAACCTGGAAGTGGTAGCCGAGTCGCTAGTGGCGACATTAGGCCTTCGAAAGGCCATTGCGGTGTGAATTTACGAAAATACCCTTAGTAGGTAAAATTACGATTATACCCTTAAAGGTTGATTAGCATGATTATGTTGTTTAGTTTTGGCCGAATGGCCTAAGTGTTCATTGTTTTTATGCCAAGGCCGATTGTAGGGGAGAAGAGCCTATCATTGGGAACCTTTTGTAAGTCCGTTAGTCTGCGCGTGCGCGAAGCGCGCTGGGTTTTGGTATCATTTAGGTGCGTAATCATCGCACTATTTCGTGGTTTGGTTTGCTAACATGTTTATATGTGTATTATGTGTAATAGCCGTTTATAATGGCATAAGTGATGAATAATCGTGATGGTAAGTTAATCTTGATATACATTTATATATGTACAATGTGGTAGTGATAAGTGATAAATACTCATTCTATATGATATTCTTGCATGATTTATTGACACATGGGCATGGGATTGGATTGAAGAAGGAAGAAGTGTACACAGGATGTACGTGGTCTAATGATAGCTCAGGGCTACATTAGCGCTTGAGGTTAGCTTTGTGCTACCTCAAGGGAGGTGTTGGCTAGGTGCCCATCTCGGCGGTTGATTGCTATGTGCATCACCGTAGACGATTACGATATTTGGATCACTTTGGTTGATCGGTGGCTCACCACGGCCTCGGCGGCGAGAATGCCGAGGTAAGATTTATGGATCACGATGTGATCGGTGGCTCAACCACGGCCTTGTGCAAAGCAGTCTCGCCGAGGTAACATATGTGGGATCACTCGGTTGTGATCGGTGGATTAGCCACGGCCTTAGGCAGGGAGTCTGCTAAGGTTGGTGTCACGGTTGGATAGTAGGTTGGGGCTGAGATGCATTCTTGCATGATTTGTTTCGATGGCTGTGTGGGTATGGGCCAAGCCCATACGGATGGAAATATGTGTTGTGGTTATGCACTGAGTCAGTGGACTCACTCTTTTCATTAACCATTTCAGGTAGTGCATAAAGCTGGACCGGGATCGGAGAGGACAAGGTGGCCCATGCCGAGGATGATGTTCAATTATTCCATGCTTAATTTTGATATAAGTACTTTATTTGAATTGTTGGGTTGTAATAAAGGCCATTTTATGTTTTTGGTATTACTTTAACTATGGTTTATTTAAATTAAATTGCTACGTGAAAATGATTTATGGTTTGCAACCTATTTATTCAAATTGGATATTATAAACTAAAGTTTTAAAAATGAATGAGTTTAATAGCAAAGTTTTATTCCAAAGATATGTTTTCCAAAATTCAAAGAAACTACGATGTTTTATTTTAAGATTTTCAACCGTCTTTTCCCAGTGACATAACCGTGATTCGGTCGTAGTGAATGGGCCGGGTTTGGGGATGTTACGATTTGGTATATCGAGCCCGGTTCAAAACTCGGCTTTGAGGTTTTGGGCCCAAAAACGTTTCAAAATGGGTTTTATGAAATATTTTCAGTACTCGCATGGCACTGCAGTACCTCAGGCCAAGTCCACCAGGTAAGTACTTGGACTTTTGAAGTGATTTGTTTGTATGAATTGTTATGGGTTTATTTGGGCTCGTAGAATAGAATACTAGGATCTGTTGGACCCTAGGATTAGTCTACTCAAACACTTGCATAAAACTTAAAGCTCGTAAACAACCTGTGATTAAGTCGCCGAGTTAAGGTGTGGCAACCTGTGTGCGCATGTCTAGGAGTGGATCCGGAAGAGCTAGGTACTTAAGCAGTCCTCGTGACTCACCTCCTCTTCCCAGGAATCCTACCTGGTGCGTAGCTACGGTTCACCTTAACCAAGAGGACTTGTTCATAGGCTAAACCAGTTATTAAAACCCGAAAAGGGATTAGCCTTGCTGTTTTAAAATTTTCTGTTTTAAAATTTTTCAAACTTACCCCTTTGGTTTGTGAAACTCTAAATCATATTTTGAAAGATGTTTTCTCGATTTACAGAATTACCAAAAATACCCCTGTAGGAAAATGTCAAAATTACCCCTGGGTTGGGAATGCTCAAGAAAGTGACATGGATGAATGAATGTGTCTTTAGTGAAGTATGTGAATGTTTGAATTACAACAGAGAACTTGAGATGAAACTTTGATTGCTCGAAAGAACGACTTCCGAAACTTCATGCTCATAAAATTTGCTCGTGGATTAAACAGTTGGAACAAAATTTCTAATGCATAAAACTTTTAATCAGATTAAATCGCGACGCTAGATATGAGTTCTAGGGACGTGTTGTCGCGGGCATGGTCGAGGTGGAATGACAACTTTATTAAGATCAGTGCGCGACAAGAGCGTAGTGTGGTAGGTTAGGATGTGCGATCATTAGTTAGATGGAAATTTCGAGGACTAAAATTTCTTTAAGGAGGGTAGATTTGTAACATCCCAAAATTGAGCCTAGGAGAATTGAGCCCAATGGGCCTTAGGCGTAGTAGCGTTTAAATTTTTGGAGAACAAGAGACCGGCTTAAATGCTAGTTAGACCCATTGGATAAGTGATTTTGGAAGGTTAGAGGGCTTCTATGAAGTCCCGGGATCAAATATTGGCTTTGGGGAAATTTTGATTTTAGGTGGAAAAAAAACCCTGGAAGTTGGCAGATAGGCCTTAAGAATAAAATATGGAGGAAAATAACACAAGTAGAGTGTGTGGTGTAGTGGCAAAGTGACGCCACTTAAGAGACAAGGGGGTGACGCCACAAGGGAAGGAAGGAGGTCCAAGGTTCAAGTCTTGGCTTTTGCATTTTGGTTTCTTTTGCTTGGACCTTAGAATTTGGCCCATAGTTTATATTTAGTTGCGCATGGTTTGAGACACAAGAGGAGCTTGTGGCTAAGTGGTTAGTGGCGTGGATTATGTTGCAAGGGAGCACTGGTTCGAATCTCATGACAAGCAATGGAGTATTTATTTTTGCGGATTGAATGGCAAGAGTTTCAGTTGAATTTAAACTCTCTTCGACGAAGGGATCCCACATCGGAAAGACACAAAGAATGAAGGTGAAGAGCTAGCTATATAAGGAGCATCCTAGGAGGAGAGTAAACACACCTTGGAAGCGCGTTGGGGCACGGGAGTGGTCGGAGCGCGGATTAGCACCGAGTCCTATCGTGTGTGTAACTCTCTACTCTAGTTGTAGAGCGGCAAATGCCGAAATGCCGGTCACACGGCATTAGTAGCCACACGAGCGTGCGAGCGCACGTGTGGGGCTTCGACGCGATAGTTGAGGCCATCGTAGTATTCTCGTGGGTTGGGTCGCTGGGGCCTCGATGGGCGAAGTGGGCCCAATGGGCCCGTGGGCCCATATGAGTAAATTGCATGATTGGTTAGTATATGTTGAACTAGACTAGGTGGAAGTTATATACGTGGCTAGATTCGTGTTAGGTGGGCCACACGAGCGTGTGGGCCCGGATGGGCCGAAATCGGGTTTTAGGCCCAATCGTCCAAAGACAACCGGAAGTGGTAGCCGAGTCGCTAGTGGCGACATTAGGCCTTCGTAGAAGGCCATTGCGGTGTGAATTTACTGAAAATACCCTTAGTAGGTAAAATTACGATTATACCCTTAAAGGTTGATTAGCATGATTATGTTGTTTAGTTTTGGCGAATGGCCTAAGTGTTCATTGTTTTTATGACAAGGCCGATTGTAGGGAGAAGAGCCTATCGCTGGGAACCTTTTGTAAGTCCGTTAGTCATGCGGTGCGAGAAGCGATAGCGTTTGGGTTTTGGTATCATTTAGGTGCGTAATCATCGCACTATTTCGTGGTTTGGTTTGCTAACATGTTTATATGTGTATTATGTGTAATAGCCGTTTATAATGGCATAAGTGATGAATAACTCGGTGATGGTAAGTTAATCTTGATATACATTTATATATGTACAATGTGGTAGTGATAAGTGATAAATACTCATTCTATATGATATTCTTGCATGATTTATTGACACATGGGCATGGGATTGGATTGAAGAAGGAAGAAGTGTACACAGGATGTACGTGGTCTAATGATAGCTCAAAGGCTACATTAGCGCTTGAGGGTTAGCTTTGTGCTACCTCAAGGAGGTGTTGGCTAGGTGCCCATCTCGGCGGTTGATTGCTATGTGCATCACCGTAGACGGATTACGATATATTGGATCACTTTGGTTGATCGGTGGCTCAGCCACGACCTCGAGCAAAATGAGAATGCCGAGGTAAGATTTATGGATCACGATGTGATCGGTGGCTCACCCACGGCCTTGTCAAAGCAGTCCGCCGAGGTAACATATGTGGGATCACTCGGTTGTGATCGGTGGATTAGCCACGGCCTTAGGCGTGAGTCCGCTAAGGTTGGTGTCACGGTTGGATAGTAGGTTGGGGCTGAGATGCATTCTTGCATGATTTGTTTCGATGGTTGTGTGGGGTATGGGCCAAGCCCATACGGATGGAAATATGTGTTGTGGTTATGCACTTGAGTCGGTGGACTCACTCTTTTCATTAACCATTTCGTAGTGCATAAAGTGGACCGGGATCGGAGAGGACAAGGTGGCCCATGCCGAGGATGATGTTCAATTATTCCATGCTTAATTTTGATATAAGTACTTTATTTGAATTGTTGGGTTGTAATAAAGGCCATTTTATGTTTTTGGTATTACTTTAACTATGGTTTATTTAAATTAAATTGCTACGTGAAAATGATTTATGGTTTGCAACCTATTTATTCAAATTGGATATTATAAACTAAAGTTTTAAAAATGAATGAGTTTAATAGCAAAGTTTTATTCCAAAGATATGTTTTCCAAAATTCAGCAAACTACGATGTTTTATTTTAAGATTTTCAACCGTCTTTTCCCAGTGACATAACCAGATTCGGTCGTAGTGAATGGGCCGGGTTTGGGGATGTTACAGGATAAGTGTAATGGTTGTTTCTAAATTCGGCTGGAAGGGTAAGTATTGTTATTATTTTAATTTATTTATTTGAAGAGGTGGCTGAAAGATAGGATGGAAGATAATGTTATGGGGGGATAATTAAAGGATAAAACTTATCACATTAGGGAGCAAATAAGTGCCGAATTTTGCTTGAGGAGTGTGTCCATCTTTTTATTTGTTTTTAGTCTCCATTGCCGAATCCCTTTTGCATTCTCTTCTTATTCTTTTTCTTTTCTTCATTATTTTCTTTCAATTCTAAATTCTACAACTTTTTCCTATATGGCCGAATACCTCATTTGCAATATCATAGCTGAACCTTAAAGCCTCATTGTTCTACTCTATTTCTCTATTATTAAAAGTGCCGAAACATCATAGTCAAATCTTTTTTGGAGGGGCTGTCGACTACGTGCTTGTGATCTTCTATTCTCTTCAACGTGTAGTGGTAAGTTCTTTCATTATCATTCGGTTTTGTGCTCTTTTTGCTAGTGTGTCGAAATCATGAGGATAGGCCTAGGGATAGTCGAATATTCTTTAAGCCATGATTATGTATTCTTTTGTGTGCAGTCGACGCTAAGGAGCCTTAAAAGAGATCTATCGGGTCTTGGAACATTAAGGTAAGTGATTGATAACATTTGGCCATAGGCCATTTTATGAGTTTTAAATGGTGATCGATTCTGTCCGTAATGGTTTAGGGGCTAATCGACAAGGATAAGGAGACTCTCGGGATTTAAAGCATTCAAGGTAAATCGACAGAAATAAAGAGTTTCGAGATTCTAGATTGTGTTAGATCCAAAATAGATCGAGATTTCGCTAAATAATCAGGTGCGTAGTTATCGCACTGTCTTTTGATTGTTTTAAATATGTTAAAATGTATATGTGCTATGTTAGGAATGATAGCCGAGTTAAGGGCTAAAGTGGTGGTTACCTCTGATGGGTAAACGATTAACAAGGTCAGCGTTTTATGTTATTAAATGATTACTGTTAAATATATGAAATGGTGATGAGCATGTTATATATGTATTTTATTAAATGATGTTTTAATTATATTTATGTGCATAAGGGCTTGGGATATGAATATTGGAGGACAGGGTGTACATATTTATGTACGTGGTCTAATGTTAGCCTTGTGCTACATTAGCGCTTGATGTTAGCTAGGTGCTACGTCAAGGGAGGTGTTGGCTAGGTGCCCATCTCGGCGGTTGATAGCTGTGTGCATCACCGTAGATTGATTTATATGTGGGATTCCTACGGGATCGGTGGCTTAGCCACGGCCTTGAGCAGCAAGTCTGCCAAGGTAGGATATGTGGATCACGATGTGATCGGTGGTGGATTAGCCATGGCCTTGGGCAGGGAGTCTGCTAAGGTAGGTGTAATGGATGGACCTAGGTTGGGTTGGGTCATAATTGCATATTTATGTGTATGGACTGTGTGGATATGGGCCGAGCCCATATGTATGGAGACATGTGTAATGACTATGCACTTAGTCTGTTTGACTCACCCAAATTTTTACCAACATTTTAGGTGATGCATAAAGCTTAGACCGGGTTGGAGTGGATACGAGGTGGCCCATGCAGAAGATATTTTAATTAATTAAGTATTTATATATTTTCAGTATTTTGATTAAGTGCTTATTGTAATAAGGCCCATTAAAGTATTTAAGTATTCATATTAAGTACCTTTATTATTTTTATTTTTTTTTGATGGATTGATAACTGAATTATGATTTGGAAATGAGTTATTTCAGCAATTTACATTTTGGAATATCTATTAAAGTTTTAAATCCGGAAATGTGTGACAATAAAAGTTTTACTTATAAATTTAAAAAAATATATATACAAGGTGTTACAAAAGTCAACAAAATTTTAATGTTTTATCTTAAGTCAAAAATATTTTCAAACGTTTTTCCGCAGTGGCATTTCAAATTCGGTCGTAACAAATGGGCCGGGTTTGGGGTGTTACAAATTGGTATCAGAGCCCGGTTCAAAACTCGGCTTTGTGGATTTTGGGTCCAAAAATGTTTTCAAATATGGGCTTTTCAAAGATTTGGGCTTTCATAAAATTTTTCAGGTTATTCTGGCATGGCACCTGTATCTCCGACCCGCAGTCCACCAGGTAAGTACCCCTATTTGTTGAAGTGATTTATATGTGAATGTTATGGGCTTTTATGGGAACGTAGATTAGTGAACTAAGATCTGTTGAACCCTAGGACTAGTCTACTCAAACACATGCATAAGACTTAAATACAATCAAACAAACCTGTGAAGTAAGTCGCCGAGTTAAGGTGTGGCAACCTGTGTGCGCATGTCTAGGATTGGTATTCGGTGGGAGCTTGGTATTTAAGCAGTCCGCGTGACTCACCTCCTCTCCACTCGAATCCTACCTGGTGCGTAGCCTTGGTTCACCCTAACCAAGAGGACTCAGTCATAGGCTAAACCCTAACTAAAACCCGAAAGGGAACTAGCCGTATTTTATAAAAACCCTAGTTTTAAAATCCCTAAATTACCCTTTTAATCATATTAAAATATTATTGTGAAAATTTTTCCAAAATATTTCTGATTTGCAAAATTACGAAAATACCCATGTGTTGTAAATTACTAAAATGCCCCTGACTTTCAAAATTTCTGGTTTAACCCTAATTTTAATAAAATTTCCCTACCTTGCAAAAGTATTCAAAAACTCTATTTTGCGAAAATTCAAGATACTCTGATTTGGAAAATTTACAAAATTACCCCTGATGAACAAAATTACCAAAATAACCCTGAAATCCAATTTTTTTTTCATACCTTTGATTTGAGAAAAATTTTCAAAAATACCCTGGAGTTTTGAAATTCAAAATATCTTGATTTATTAAGATTTTCAGTCGACCCCGATTTATTACCAAAATACCCTTGTAGGAAAAATGACGAAAATACCCCTGGGATAGAAACGGGCGGAAATGTTCGAATAGGGAATGTGGGTGGTGGATACCACTGAAAGAATGTGGCCTTGTTAAGAAATGAAGATACCTCCATTATGAATGTGATTGTGAAGGTGATTCTTTGAATTAGAGTTGTGAACTCGAACTGAAACTCTGATTGATCGAAAGAACCACTCCTAAAACTCACATAAAAATTTCTTCGCGGATAAACAAGTGGAACAATGACTAATTCATAAAACTTCTTAATCAGATCTCGACGTTAGATAATGAGCTCTAGAGGACGTGGTCGTCGTGGAAGAGGTAGAGGAAGAATGACTAGGTCGGAACCCGTTAGATCGGGTCAAGGATCAGATAATGAAGTACCACCGCCACCACCACCCCCAGCTGTTACGCCGAAAGCAGCGAGCTCGAGACGGGGAATGATCTTTGTCGCAGTCGTGTTGCGAGTGTTGGAATTGGTGGCTGGTGTAGGAGGAAATTTGGGAACACGTAAGTCCAGTCGGAGCGGCTTCGAGCTAATGGAGCCGAAATGTTTCGTGGAGTATCCGGGTGGCACCCAAAGATCTTTGAAATATTGGTTGGAAGCAACCGAGCGAATTATGGATGAGCTCGATCTGAGCCCTGAGGAGAAAGTAAAAGGAATGGTGGCGCTACTTCGCGACGAGGCATATCAATGGTGGCTAACAGTTCGGGATGGTGCTACAGCGGAGGATCTCACCTGGGAGTACGTTAAGGCGGCGTACCAGAAGAAGTATGTTGGAACTCATTATATTGATGCGCAGAGGAAGGCTTTTTTGGGGCTGGTTTAAGGGAACAAGTCCGTAACAGAATACGAGGCTGAATTCCTAAGGTTAAGCCGATATGCTCGAGGAGTAGTTGCTACGGAACATGAACGATGTGTCCGGTTTGAGGACGGATTAAGGGACGACCTGAGACTGTTGATAGCTCCTCACCAGGAACGAGAGTTCACTGTGTTAGTCGAAAAAGCTAAGGTAGCTGAGGGAATTAAGAACTCTGTGAGGCAGAACAGAGATAAGGATAGGAACCGGGATAGGAGGAATTTTGGATCATCTGAATCATCTGAGGGTCTTCAGAAAAGACCGATGGTTGAAAATTCTGTTCGTGTTGCTAAGCCAGCTACGAAAAATCCGGATCGTCCGTGTGCTCAGTGTGGAAGATATCATGTTGGCAAGTGCTGGAACCGGGAACGGGAATGTTTTAGGTGTAAGTCTAAGTCTCACCTGATTAAGGACTGTCCTCAGGATCCGAATGGGGCTCGGACAACAGGCCAAAGTTATGTGCAGCCGGGTAGAGATGGCCAGCAAGCGACAAGGGGTTGTGGTCCGAACCATGGAGGAAATGGTTCAGGCCGAGGTCGTGGAGCACCAAACAGAGAGGCTGAAGGTGCAGATGCAAGGCAGCCAAGGTTGGTTTACGCAGTCGGCCGTCGCGAGGGGGAAGATGTGCCAGAGGTGACAACGGGTAAGTTTCTTATTTCTGGAATACTCTCTATTGTCTTGTTTGTGGTTAAGTTAGTTCGTTCTTATGTTGCTAGTGAAGTGTATGGAACTTTGATTATGAACTTAGAGAATGTGTCTAGAAAGCATGATAGCTCTTTAAGATCGGAGGCGCGCAGATGGCGTAGTATGATGAGTTAAGGATGCACGATTGAACGATAGTAAGTAATTTCAAGACGAAATTATTTTAAGGGGGTAGAATTGTAATATCCTGAAATAGGGGTAAAATTTTATTAAATTATTTTGCATAAGTGTGGTCATCATGGTGTTAATTGAGGTATTTTAGGTGCTAGTGATAAGTTAAGGGAAGGCCCGAGCTGTAGGAGAAATTTTATTTTTTTTTGTAAAAGGGGAATTGGGCTAAGGAGGCCTTAAGAATAATTTTCGGCATTTTTGGCACAAAAACGCCTTGGTAGAGTGGCTTCCATGCGCCACTTAAGGGCTTTGGGGACCTTGAGCATGGGGTTCGAATCATGGGGCTGCAAAGGGTGCATTTTATTTTTGGTTTTGGCATTGAGACAAGGGAGCTAGGGAAGGAGGCTTTAAAAGAATATGGGGGGAGTTTATGACAAAAAGAGAACAGCAGCAGAGTGGCGTGGGAGGGCGCTACCTGCAGCATGGGTGTTAGCAGGTCTCGGGTTCGAGGCTTAATGGCAGCACAAGGTGGTGTTTTATTTTTATTTTTATTTTGTATGGATTGGAAAGGTGGTGGACAGCATGTGGGCTCTAAATTGGATGAAGATATCTTTGGAGGCTTGTCTTTGAATTCGACTGGAAGTATGGAATAAATATTGTTTTATTCCTTTTATTTTTTTTATTTGAAGAGGTGATAAGGGATAAGATGGAAATAGGTATTGTTTTTAATTTTAAATGGATGGGGATAAGTGTAATGGTTGTTTCAAATTCAATTGGAAGGGTAAGTATTGTTATTATTTTAATTTATTTATTTGAAGAGGTGGCTGAAAGATAGGATGGAAGATAATGTTATGGGGATAATTAAAGGATAAAACTTATCACATTAGGGAGCAAATAAGTGCCGGATTTTGCTTGAGGAGTGTGTCCATCTTTTTATTTGTTTTTAGTCTCCATTCTTTGAATCCCTTTTGCATTCTCTTCTTATTCTTTTCTTTTCTTCATTATTTTCTTTCAATTCCAAATTCTACAACTTTTTCCTATATGGCCGAATACCTCATTTGCAATTAGAATCATAGCTGAACCTTAAAGCCTCATTGTTCTACTCTATTTCTCTATTATTAAAAGTGCTGAAACATCATAGTCGAATCTTTTTTGGAGGGGCTGTCGACTACGTGCTTGTGATCTTCTATTCTCTTCAACGTGTAGTGGTAAGTTCTTTCATTATCATTCTGTTTTGTGCTCTTTTTGCTAGTGTGCCGAAATCTTAAGGATAGGCCTAGGGATAGCCGAATATTCTTTAAGCCATGATTATGTATTATTTTGTGTGTAGTCGACGCTAAGGAGCCTTAAAAGAGATCTATCGGGTCTTGGAACATTAAGGTAAGTGATTGATAACATTTGGCCATAGGCCATTTTATGAGTTTTAAATGGTGATCGATTCTGTCCATGATGGTTTAGGGGCTAGTCGACAAGGATAAGGAGACTCTCGGGATTTAAAGCATTCAAGGTAAATCGACAGAAATAAAGAGTTTCGGGATTCTAGATTGTGTTAGATCCAAAATAGATTGAGATTTCGCTAAATAATCAGGTGCGTAGTTATCGCACTGTCTTTTGATTGTTTTAAATATGTTAAAATGTATATGTGCTATGTTATGAATGATAGCCGAGTTAAGGGCTAAAGTGGTGGTTACCCCTGATGGGTAGACGATTAACAAGGTCAGCGTTTTATGTTATTAAATGATTACTGTTAAATATATGAAATGGTGATGAGCATGTTATATATGTATTTTATTAAATGATGTTTTAATTATATTTATGTGCATAAGGGCTTGGGATATGAATATTGGAGGACAGGGTGTACATATTTATGTACGTGGTCTAATGTTAGCCTTGTGCTACATTAGCGCTTGATGTTAGCTAGGTGCTACGTCAAGGGAGGTGTTGGCTAGGTGGCCATCTCGGCGGTTGATAGCTGTGTGCATCACCGTAGATTGATTGATATGTGGGATTCCTACGGGATCGGTGGCTTAGCCACGGCCTTGAGCAGCAAGTCTGCCAAGGTAGGATATGTGGATCACGATGTGATCGGTGGTGGATTAGCCACGGCCTTGGGCAGGGAGTCTGCTAAGGTAGGTGTAATGGATGGACCTAGGTTGGGTTGGGTCATAATTGCATATTTATGTGTATGGACTGTATGGATATGGGGCGAGCCCATATGTATGGAGACATGTGTAATGACTATGCACTGAGTCTGTTTGACTCACCCAAATTTTTACCAACATTTCAGGTGATGCATAAAGCTTGGACCGGGTTGGAGTGGATACGAGGTGGCCCATGCAGAAGATATTTTAATTAATTAAGTATTTATATATTTTCAGTATTTTGATTAAGTGTTTATTGTAATAAGGCCCATTAAAGTATTTAAGTATTCTTATTAAGTACCTTTATTAATTTTTTTTTTGATGGATTGATAACTGACTTATGATTTGGAAATGAGTTATTTCAGCAATTTACATTTTGGAATATCTATTAAAGTTTTAAATCCGGAAATGTGTGACAATAAAAGTTTTACTTATAAATTTTTAAAAAAAAAATATACAAGGTTTTACAAAAGTCAACAAAATTTTAATGTTTTATCTTAAGTCAAAAATATTTTCAAACGTTTTTCCGCAGTGGCATTTCAAATTCGGTCGTAACAAATGGGTCGGGTTTGGGGTGTTACAACAAATTTGAGGTCAAAATATATATTTTATTATCATTTTAATGTCTATGGCATGATAGTATGTTTGTGTGAAATTTTCGTTAAGAATTTTTTTCGTTTGAATGCTTAATTTGATAAAAAGGACTAAATCGCGTAAAGTGCAAAAGTGATGTTTTAATAGCTAAAGGTATTAAATGGCTATGAAATTAAATAGTGGAGGTCCTTATGTGGTAAATATGCCATTGTTATTATGAGTGGACATTTTTGGACTTATATTATGTAACAGCCCATTTTTGAGTCAAATCGGAACAGTGGTTTCGGGACCATAAATCAGAGGTTAAAATATTTATTTTATTATTGTTTACAGCATGATAGAATTATTATGTGAAAGTTTCGTAAAGAAATTTTACCATTTAAATGCTTAATTTGGTAAAAAGGACTAAATCGCGTAACGCGTAAAAGTTGCATTCTATTTGTTAAAAGTGGTTAATTGCTATGATTTAGTAAGTCAAAGGTCATTATAATGTTATTATACCATGATTAAGGTTAGTGGACATTTATATGCATGATTTATGTGTTATATTAAGTTTTTATTAAAGGTTAGTTTAGTAATTAAAGCTTGATTCTCATCTTCATGCACTGAATATTGAAGGAAGAAGAAGCTAACCTAGTGTTTTAAATTCGTCAACCTTGAATTCTTCAATTAGGTACGATTTTTGCTCAGTTTTTAGTGATTTCTACGTTTTTTGAGATTGTTGCTTTGTATTCTAGCTAGCCCATGCCTTAATTTTTGAATTTGTTCATGATTTTGTGAAGTGCCATTGTTGAATATTTGAGTTCTTTGTGTTTAATGATAGATTATGGAAGTTTGATGATAATTAAACTAGTTTTGTAAAGTGATTTTTGACAAAAATGCAAAATAGGGATTAAATTGTGAAATTGTAAAATGTGGTGGTTAAAATTGTGAAATAATGAAAGATATGGGTTGCTAGTAGTATATAGTAAATTAGGCTAGGCATGGGTTGGTACTAAATTGCATGAATTTGCAATTTTATGTGATAAGGACTAAATTGTAAATAATGTGAAAGTACAGGGCAAATGTGTAAACTTGCCAAAATATGAATTATGGACTAAATTGAATAGATTGAATGCTGAATGTATTGAATTTGATATATAGATAAAGATAAGCTGAGATCGAGTTTAGATCGGGGAAAAAGAAAGATTGACGAATAGCCGATAGTTTTTATCCGAGCAATACGAGGTAAGTTCATATAATTAGAATCGAACTTTTATATATTTGTGAATGTTTGAAATGAATGTTTGTGATTGAGTAATTGATATACTTGAAATACAAAAGCCTTATTGATATAGTTTAATGGTTACTGAGCCCCGTTTGAATTGTATGAATTCATAGGATACGAGTGACATATCAATAGGGTTACCGTTGTAACACCCCAAACACGGTCAACACACCACGACCGAATCTGGCATGTTACAGAGTGAAAACATTTTGAAGAAAACAAGTTATTTTCATTAAAAACTCTTTTATCGCTTTGAGTTTGGAGAAATCCTATGTATGCATAGTTGAAAACGTTATGTTGCCTTGAAAACCCGAAAATCTCTTTTTGAAAACTCGTTTGTCGTTCTTAACTTTAGAAAAAAATTCAAGTCTATTAAAACCCGAGTGAATTGAACTTAGTTAATTTAAAATCGTTTGTATTTGAGCTTGGAAAACTTAGGTTTGAAAATCATTTAAGTTTACTTTATTATCATTCTGTGAATATTGTTACCCGATGGTAAGGTTTGAAAATCCCGATAAGGAGTATAGTTTTAAAACGTTGCTTTTTACCGGTTATTTAAACATGCAAAGTTGTTTAACATATGCATAATATATCTAACATAAAATCAAGTAATCAAAACCCAAAATAATAACTTAGCGGCCTTATTACAAGTCCAAAACCAAATTTAAAGAAAATAAAAACCGAAATAGTAATTTAAAGGCAAAACCCGAAAATAAGTTGCATGGCCACCTCGAGTCCTCCCCGGCTCCAAATCCGAGATCTAAGCCTCATCTGCAAAATATAGGGGAAGGGGTGAGTCACCGAGACTCAGTGTATAAATCCCCAACCCGATAGTGCAAACACTTACACAAATCATCAGTAAAACATGCAAATCATGCAACCCCATAACCTAACCATCTGATCTCCTTTATCTACCCCATGTGGTCAAAACCATTGGTGGTCAAAACCACTGGTGACTGAAGTCACAAATATATATAAGTGTGGCCAAAACCACTAGTGACCGTAGTCATAAATCAAGTGATGGGGCCAACCCATCGTGTGGTCAAAACCACTGATGACAATCCCGTAATCAATATGGGGGGCCAACCCACTGTGGTACCAAACCACTGGGACGAGTCACAATATCCATATGTGGTCAAAACAACTGATGACCGTAGTCACAATATCATATATGTGGTCAAAACCACTGGTGGTCAAAACCACTGGGACTTAGTCACAAATAATAGTATCAAAGACGGGGCCCACCCGTCGTGTGGTCAAAACCACTGGTGACAGTCCAAATAATTCTTCCCCCTCCTCTCAACAATCCCACCATCATGTCCATATCAATCGTGGCATAATAACGTATGATGATGCAAATAACACATGGCATAGCATTAAACAATGACATGATAGCATATATCGAGATCCATAATCAGGGGACTTACTCGGAGTCCACGCTCATGCCCACAAGGCATAACTACCGGTTTCAATGGCTATTAACAGTAACATAATAAACATATCATACGAACGAAGTGTGTAAGCGTTACACACCTGACTATTTGTAGATCTAAGTGAAATCCTGAAACTACGTGAAACAAACAAGATCCCGAAATGTTTGCCTCCTCCCTTCCTGTATTCGGCCAACACCTTGTTAATGAACAAAAGCCCATTCGACTCATCTAGAAATCCCGAAGGATGAAATAACGCACAATAAGACCCTTACCAAGATCGATTAGCCAAATCCCGAAGATCCACTGTATTCGGCTACACTCCCCCTACAATCGGCCAAGTACCACTAACATTGGAATAAAGCCTTCGGTATTAATCACAACAGGAGATATCGAAACCGCAAAACACTTACCCCCTTACCTTACTGACAGATTCGGCCACCAATCACCAAAGTTCGGCACACCCTAGTGATATTTGGGGATTTCAGCTACCTCACTAATATAGAACAAGAAAAGAGTTTAAGATCCTGATTTATAACGAATGGAGAAATAGGAAAAGAGAATGGCAAGTGAGATCCGGAATTAACCAAATCAATCGAGAAAAGAAGAATAAGAAGTTATACTTTCCAGGAGATTCAGCTATGACCCAAAAGAAAGAGATAGATTTTGGCACTTCAAAGGGGATTAAAACACGTGAGAAGAGAAGAAAAATAGGCTAAGGGTATTCGACCAAGGTTCTTGATGGAAACGAAAGAGAGACAACAAAGCTTTCGGCTTTTCAAGATGGTAAAGATGGATAAGAAAATGGAATGGGATTGAAGGGGTTCGGCAAAGGAGAATGAAAGAAGTTTCGGCACAAGGAGATTTGAAAGAGGGAAGAAAGATGCCGAATGAAACTAAGAAAGTTGGTTTCAGCTTGAACAAAATAGGGAGAAGAAGAAGTGAACAAAGATGGTAGATTCGGCAAGGTAAGCTAACAATGAGTGAACCGAAAAGAAAAGGGGGAGAATGGCTACCAAGTTCGGCTCTTCAAAAGAAATGGCACAAGTGGCTTGGCTAATTACAAGAGTTGCCGAAAAAGAAAGAAAGCAAAAGCAAATGGGGTTTCAGTTTTGACACTAAACAAAAAGAAAAAGACCTTCTAAGCTAGCCGACTCTAGCTAGCTCCCATAGCATATTCGGCCACCCTCCAAAGAACCCCAAAACCGATTGCACTTGCCCCAAAATACCTTCCCATATTCGGCTGAACTCTCCCCATCTAAAACTCCTCCTTTTTCTCCACAAAACCTCCCTTCCACTCATTCAAACTCGTTTGAATGAGTCCACCAGCTAAAATCTCTCTTCTCTACATATTTTAAATCTGTTAACTTAATCCACATCCTTCCAACAGAGTCCCTTCTGAGCACACCTCCTTCTCAACTTGGCGTGAAAAAGAATAAGCAGAAAGTGGGATTTCTGCTGCTCGAACCTGAGCTCTCCTTCCCTGCATGTGGCGTCATCTTCCTGGTACCTTAGTGGCACCTCCTTTGCCACTTTGCCACTAGGTTACTTGTGTCTAAACCCTCCGACAATTTCTTTTAACCCCTAACTTCCTTAGCTCCCTCTTCCTAAGTACTAAAACAAAAAATTTTTGCCATGTCTCAGGCCTAACCCGAGGTCATCCTAGACCCCAAAACACCCTAAACTAGCACAGTAGGCATATCATCACATGCAAACACACAAAATGCAGAGACCCCGATTTATGGATATTACAGTTCTACCCCCTTAAAAATAATTTTGGCCTCGAAATTACCTGGTCAGAAGAGTTGAGGGTATTGCTGCTGCATCGCATCCTCCGGTTCCCACGTGGCCTCCTCCGTACCATGGTTCTGCTATAATACTTTCACCAAGGGAACTGACTTCCTACGCAGAACTTTGACATCCCGATCCAAAATCCGTACCGGTTCCTCCTCGAAAGACAAGTCTGAGCTCACCTCTATCTCCTCAACTGGCACAACATGCGACGAGTCTGATCGATAGCACCTGAGCATTGAGACATGGAACACGTCGTGAATCTGACTTAACTCTGCTGGCAAGTCGAGCTGATAAGCTACTGGTCCCACTCGCCTCAACACCGTATACGACCCGATAAACCTAGGGCTCAGCTTGCCCTTTCGCCCAAATCTCAACACTTTTTTTCCATGGCGATACCTTCAGAAAGACCTTGTCACCCACTGCATACTCTATATCCCTGCGCTTAAGATCGGCGTAAGACTTCTGCCTGTCCGACGCCTCCTTAAGACAAGCCCGAATCACCTTAACCTTATCCTCTGTTTCTGTCACCAACTCCGGACCCAACATCTGCCGTTCACCCAGTTCTGTCCAACACGTCAGAGTACGACATTTTCGTCCATATAGTGCCCCATATGGTGCCATCTGAATGCTCGCTTGATAACTATTGTTATAAGCGAACTCTGCCAATGGTAGATACTCTTCCCAACTACCGCTGAAATCCAGAACACAGCCCCTTAACATATCTTCCAAAATTTGGATTACCCTCCCGCATCGTCCATCGATCGCAGTGAAAAGCCGTCTTTGAAATCAAACCTCGTACCCAACGCCTGATGTAAAGCTTTCCAGAACCTCGTCGTGAACCTGGGATCCCTATCCGAAATAATTGACACTGCACTCCATGCAACCTTACTATCTCTCGCCACATACAACTTGGCTAACTTCTGAGCGAAAAGTCAACTCGATCGGTACGAAATGAGCCGATTTAGTCGACGATCCACAATTACCCAAACGAGTCTTTCTTGCTAGGCGTAGGGGTAGCCCACTCGACAAAGTCCATGGTAATCCTTTCCCACTTCCATCAAGCGGGATCTTGACCGCCGCAACTTGATCCGATGGTAATCGATGCTCAGCTTTGACTTGCTGGCATGTCAGACACTTGCCCACAAACTCGGTTACTTCCCGTTTAAGCCCTGGCCACTAGAACTGTTCCCTCAAATCACGATACATCTTACTGCCTCCAGGATGCATAGCTTATGGGCTGCTATGAGCTTCCTGAAGAATCCGCTGTCTCAATTCAACATCCTTTGGCATACATACTTTCCCCTGAAAACACAGTACTCCATCACTGCCCAAGTTGTAACCCTCCGATTCACCATTCTGCACTTGCAACCTCCGAGCACTCAAAACCTCATCTATCAGCTGTTTCTCCTTAACCTGATCAATCCAAGTCGGCCTTACTTGCAATTCCACCAAAAGACTCCCGTCGTCATATAGACTAATGTAACAACCCAAACCCGGCCCAAACACTACGACCGAATTTGACTTGTCACGGAGAAAAACCTTGTGAACACCATTTCGAACCCATTTAAGTTTTATAGAAAACTTCTCATCTTTGGTTATCTTGCCAAAGTAATACTTGAATTTAGTTTGGGAATTTTAATTAAGTCCAATTATTATACCGGTTCCAAGTGTGCCCGATGGCGCGAATAAACTTTTTCGTGTTAACTTAAGAAAACATGCGATTTAATTCAATTTAATGATATAGTTTTAAGTAAACATCCCACATAAAGAAAAAAAACACAAATAGTGTTTATGGAGGCCTTATTACAACCAATAGTAAAAATAAGGAAATATAAAGTTCTATAAATTTAAATCCACTGCATGGCCACCTCGAGTCCAACCGGCTCCTCCACCGCCATCTACGAGTCACCTGAAAAATGTTAAAGGAGAAGGTGAGTCACCAAGACTCAGTATGTAACCCTTCCCCCGGTTAATACAACATTTCATACACAACATATAACAGCTTAATTAAGCGAGTATCGTGTACCCAACCTAGCCAACCAAACACCTTTGTCTACCCCATGTGGTACCAAACCACTGGTGACCGTAGTCACGATGTGTTACCAAAACACTGGTGGTGCCAAACCACTGGTGACATATAGTCACAATGTGCTACCAAAGCACTGGTGTCCGTAGACACAAATCGGGTGATGGGGCCAACCCATCGTGTGATACCAAATCACCGCGACGATCCCATATCTCAAGTGGGGCCAACCCACGGTGGTGTTAACCACGGGACAAGTCGCTATGAGGTACCAAACCTCTGAGGTACCAAACCTCTGGTGACATATAGTCACAAGTGTGCTACCAAAGCACCGGTGCTCGTCGAAGACGATATCACCGCCCCTCCTCTCATCATCCCATGTCAAACAGCTTAACAACGAAGACATACATTTATCACATGTATCAAATAATCCATGCTTCCCAAAAGCATTATTATCAATCTCATACAAATAGAGACTTACCGGTATCCTCGCTTGTACCATTAAGGCACTAAAGCCGTATCTACATAAAGCGATTTACACATAACATACACTTAATACACTTTATTAACTATTATACGTGTGTATGTACACACTGTCACCACCGAATCGCCTAAATCCCGAAAAGAGATGTCGGCCACACTTAATGTCTTTGCCCCTATATTCGGCCATTCATAAGTGTTAGTATCCTAGGCCATTCGCCAACCAAAATATTAGGAGGGGTTCCTTATGAACCCAAGTCTTACCCGAATATCTTGAGTACTAGCTCTTTTACTTCACCACCCTATAATCGGCACTTAACTAAGTTAGTAGCCTTCGGCTTAAATGGATATCAAAAATAAAGAAAATCGATCTCACCACCTTAACAAACCGGTCACCAAAGGTTATAGCTTGGGTTGATTGCTTCCCCGAATCCGAAGTACCTATAGAAAGAATCGCTTATCACCACCGCTTAGAAACCCTATTATCCATTATAGAAATCGGCACCTACCCCCTTAATGGGAATCGGCAAGAGACTAAAAGAGGACTCTGGAATTTCGGCTAGTGTCCCTTACCTTCTTAAACCGATTGGAAGAAGAATCCCAGAGAGACTTGGGTCACCCTTAGTATTCGGCCAAGACCATAGAGTAGAGGAAGAGAGTTTTCGGTACACCACTAGAGCATAATCGGCCAGGGGAAAGAAAATAATAGGGGAGAAAGGTGGTAGAAGATTCGGCTTGAGAGCTTGAGAGAATGGTGAAAAAACGCAAGAGCAAAAGAGGGCTAGGGAATTCGGCTAAGAGAAGTAGAGAGTGTTTCTGCCAAGGGTTTGAGAGAACAAGGAAAATAAAAGAACACAAGGGAGAGGGGTTAGGGTTTTTCGGCAACTTAGCAAGAATGGAAAAACCAAAACAATGAGCTAGGGTGGGGTTTTTATAAGCATTCGGCCTCCCCCTCTGTTCAAGCTTGCCGTCCAACCTAGGCAACAAGGAGTTCAACTCCTAGCCGTCCACTCCTCTTCACCAAGGAGTCCCACATTCGGCCATCACCTAGTTTTTCTCTAGGCCACCCATTTAAATTAATTCAAACTAATTTGAATTAATTCACCTTTTATCAAATAATAATCCAACCAATATCCTTAAATATCTTCTCATTATTACTATAATTAGACAAATAAAACTCTTCTATTATCCCTAATTAATTACACCTAATAAAAGAGTTTGAAGGAGAAAAACTCTCCCCATTGTGCCTGTCCAAATAAAAACAAAAACAAGAGGATTTTGTGACTCGAACCAAGGCTCTCCCTTGCTCCTTGGTGGCGTCACATGTAGCTCTTAAGTGGGCTTCTTTTTGCCACTTTACCAAGGGCTTTTTAGTGTTAAAAATACCCACATTTATTCTTATAACACCACTTACCAAGGCTCCCTTCCTTTAAAATTAAAAAAAAAAAACGAAATTTCCCAAACAAACCGGCACACTCAAAGCCTTAAATTAAGCTCTATTATTCCATTAATAACATCGCAGCAGGCTCATAACAAGAAAAATAGTCAAATTCCAAATAACCCCATATTTGGGATGTTACAGTTCTACCCCCCTTAAAATAAATTTCGTCCTCGAAATTCCTTGATCAAAAGAGATGGGGGTATTGCTGCCGCATTACCTCCTCGGGCTCCCACGTAGCTTCTTCCACTCCGTGGTTCCGCCATAACACTTTTACTAAAGGCACTACCTTCCTTCGTAGAACTTTCACATCTCGATCTACAATCTGAACCGGTTCTTCCTCAAAAGATAAGTCCGTGTTCACCTCAATCTCTGCTACTGGCACAACGTGCGAAGGATCTGACCGATACCGCCTCAAAGATTGATACATGGAATACGCCATGAATCGACTCGGTTCTGCCGCGACTCTAGGCTGATAAGCCACTGGTCCTACTCGCTTCACAACAGTATACGGCCCGATGAACCTTGGGCTTAACTTCCCTTTCCGTCCAAATCTCAACACCTTTTTCCAAGGCGACACTTTCAGAAAGACCTTGTCCCCCACAGCATACTCCACTTCCTTGCGTTTGAGATCGGCATAAGACTTCTGCCTATCCGATGCTTCTTTGAGACGAGACCTAATCACCTTAACTTTGTCTTCCGTCTCGGTTACCAATCTGGACCTAAACTTGTCTTTCTCCCAACTCTGTCCAACATGTAGGAGTACGACACTTCCGTCCATATAGAGCCTCGTATGGAGCCATTTGGATACTCGCTTGATAACTATTGTTATAGGCGAATTCCGCTAGTGGTAGGTACTCCTCCCAACTACCACTAAAATCCAAGACACAACCTCTTAACATGTCTTCTAAAATCTGTATCACCCTTTCCGATCGTCCGCCGATTGTGGATGGAAAGCCGTCTCAAATCTAACCGTACCCAAAGCTTGATGCAACGCTTTCCAAAACCTTGACGTGAATCTGGGATCCCTATCCGAGATAATCGACACTGGCACGCCATGCAACCTCACTATTTCACCCACATATAGCTTCGCTAGCTTCTGGAGTGAGTAATCCACTCTCACCGGCATGAAGTGAGCCGATTTAGTCAAAGCGATCCACAATTACCCAAATCAAGGCGTCCTTCTTGGTGGGCGTAAGGGTAGCCCACTAACAAAATCCATGGTGATCCTCTCCCATTTCCATTGAGGATCTTTATCGGTTGAAGTAGTCCCGATGGTGACCGATGTTCACCTTAACCTGCCGACACGCCGACACTTCCCTACGAACTCCGTTATCTCACGCTTCAACCCCGCCACTGTAATCTGCTTTCCGCAAATCTCCATACATCTTGCTTCCCCCAGGATGCATAGCGTATGGGCTGCTATGTGCATCTTGGAGAATTTTCTGTCTTAATTCTGTATCTTTTGGCATACATACTCGTCCTTCAAAACAAAGCGCTCCTTCACTAGACAGACTGTACCCTTCCAAACCACCGTCTTGAACTTGTACCCTCTTAGAGCTCAAGCCTTCATCCACTAACTGCTTTTCTTTAATCTCCTCAATCCAAGTCGGCTTTACTTGAAGTTCTGCCAAAAGACTCCCATCGTCATATAGACTCAACTGAGCAAACATCGCTCTTAAGTCCGTCACAACCTTCCGGCTCAATGCGTCAGCTACCACATTAGCCTTACCCGGATGGTACTCGATTGAACAATCATAGTCCTTTAGTAGTTCAATCCACCGACGCTGCCTCAGATTCAGATCCTTCTGAGTCAGAAGATACCTCAAGCTTTTGTGATCCGTGTAGACCATCGACTTCTCTCCATACAGGTAATGTCTCCATATCTTCAGAGCGAAGACGACCGCTGCTAACTCTAAGTCGTGAGTTGGGTAGTTAACCTCATGCGATCTTAATTGACGGGATGCATAGGCTACTACCTTCCCATCCTGCATCAACACACATCCCAAGCCGGTGTGAGATGCATCACAATAAATTGTGAATAACTTTCCTGCTTCAGGCTGCACCAAAACCGAGCTTCCACAAAATCTTCCTTAGCTTATCAAAGCTTTCTTGTCGCTTCTCCGTCCATACAAATGGGACACCTTTCCTTAGCAACTTAGTTAACGGCGCTGCTATTAGAGAGAATCCTTCCACGAATCTCCGATAGTACCTGCTAAGCCCGTAAAACTTCGTATTTCACCACACCGTCCCTAGGTGGTTTCCACTCCAATACAGCTTCAATCTTGCGAGGGTCTACCCTAATTCCTTCACCGACACACTACATGACCTAAGAAAGCCACCTCCCTAAGCCAAAATTCACACTTACCGAATTTGGCATATAATCGCTTCCCCTCGCATTACTTGCGTAACTATCCGTAAATGCTTGTCATGCTCTTCTTCTGTCTTTGAATAAACCAATATGTCGTCTATGAACACCACGACAAACTGGTCCAAGTACTGCTGGAATACTCTGTTCATCAAGTCCATGAATGCCGCCGGTGCATTAGTCAACCCAAATGGCATCACCAAGAACTCGAAATGCCCATACCGAGTTCGGAATGCTGTTTTGTGAACATCAGCCTCCTTCACCCTTAATTGGTGATAACCCGACCTAAGGTCTATCTTCGAAAACACCGAGGCACCCTTCAGTTGATCAAACAAGTCGTCAATCCGAGGCAACGGATACTTATTCTTGATCGTTAACTTATTTAACTGACGGTAGTCGATGCACATCCGCATAGAACCGTCCTTCTTCTTGACAAACAACACAGGCGCTCCCCACGGAGATATACTTGGTCGTATAAACCTCTATCCAAGAGCTCCCGAATTTGAGCCTTTAGCTCCACCAATTCCTTTGGTGCCATTCGGTATGGTGCTATGGACACAGTGCCGCCTGTAGCAAGTCTATACCGACTGACTTCTCGATCCGAGGCAAACCCGAAGTTCTTCTCGGGAATACATCCGCAAATTCCCCAACCGTTCGGACCTTTTCAATTACTAACCCCTTAGCTTCCAAAGTACAGACTTGAACCAGATACGCCTCACAACCCTTCTTGACCATCTTTTCAGCCTTCAAGGAAGTCACTACATTGGATAGATAATTTCTTCGATCTCCTATCATAACCACTTCATCACCTTCTACCGCTTTTAAGAACCATGCGCTTAGCCACAAGAATCCAAACTCGCTTGGTACTTAACCAACCAATCCATACCAAGGATCAAATCGAACTCCCCAAACGGTAGTTCCATTAGATCGCTACAAATACTACCCCTTGAAGTTCTAGGGGTACGCCTCTATAGAGTTTATCTACGACTACGGAGTGACCTAAGGGGCTAACTACGTCATCTCCTAGAAGCGCTTTCAGATTTTAGGTCCATAGTTCCTACCACACTACAAGCAATGTACGAAAAGTGCGTCGAGCCCACATCAATCAATGCAACATAAGGAAAACCGAAAATTAGAAACGCATCGGTTATTACATCCGGTGCGTCCACCTTCTTCGCGACACCTCGCTGCGTAAACTAAGCCAGCCGCCTAGCCTCTGTGTTGCCCGAAACCTCTCGCCTTGAGTTCCTCGACCTCGGTTAGGGCCGTTGTTTCCCCTACCATTACCACGACCCTCTCTGTGGTCCTACGCTTCTATCCCGAGCACGGTTCGTCCTTCCGTCGCTTCTTAGCTAGTTTCGGGGACAATCTCGACGCGATGCTCCAAAGACCCACACTCAAAACATCCTTTATCACCGGTCCAACAACCTCCCCAATGGGTCTTTCCACAGCGATTGCACCGAGTCGGCCTCGATTAGCGATCGTGGCCTTGTCACCTGATTGGGCCCACTTGGCCTAGCCTTTTCTCGAGCACTCCGCTTGATCCAAATGACCCAAAACTTCTCTTCGATTGTTCTTATTATAGTTCTCGCCTCACGGCCTCCTTGATTCCTTCGGCTACCTTAGCCTTCTCCACTAGAGATGAGAACTCACGAACTCTTTGTGGGGCAATCAAGAACCTTAAATCATCTCGAGTCCGTCCTCAAAGCGGACACAGCGCTCATGTTCAATAGCCACGATGCCTCTCGCATATCTACTCAAATTTTAGAAATTCCGCCTCATATTCGACACGGACTTAGTTCCTTGAACTAATCCTAAAAAGCCTTTCTCTGCAGCGTCGGTGTAGCCGATGCCCACATACTTTTCTCTCGATAGGTGGTTCTCAAATACTCCCAAGTCAAATCATCGGTGTAGCCCCATCTCGGACCGTAAGCCACCACCGATATGCTTCATCCTTTTAGAAGCGACACTGCCTTCTTTCAGCTTCTCTTCCTCGAGTCAAAGTCAAGGTCATCCATGATTCTTTCAGCTTGACTCTAGCCAATATTCCGCTGCACTGGGTGCCACTCCTGACACACCTCGGAATACCTCCGCTCCGTTAGATCGGAGTCGCTC
This sequence comes from Gossypium sturtianum, assembly GCA_025698515.1. NCBI lineage: Eukaryota > Viridiplantae > Streptophyta > Magnoliopsida > Malvales > Malvaceae > Gossypium > Gossypium sturtianum. Next base: position 66,309,801 of record CM046944.1, on the reverse strand, counting down.
GGGGACAGATTTCCGAGCTCCCACATTTCCACCAGCCCCAGCCACCATCTCCAAGACTCGCAACACGCCTTGCGATATACCGACTCGCCACCGGTCCTGCTCCCGCTCTCACTTCTAAAAGTAGGAGGTGGTGGTGGCGATGGTACCTCATTTTCCGAACCTTGTCCTCGACTGACGGGTTCGCATAACCGTCATCCTACCCCTACCACGTCCACGGCGTCCACGTCCTCTAGAACTCATTCTATCTACCGCGCTTTTAATCTGATTAAGAAAAATTTTATGCGTTAGCATTTGTTTCACTTTATTACTCGCGAAGAAGTTTTATGGATGAGGTTTAATCAGAGATTCTTTCGAGCAAACAATGTTTCAGTTTCCTATCCTAGTTCACACAAAGAAGTTCATGCATCCATTCCTTAACACTTCCCATACCTATTCACTCATCGGACATTTCTGCCCATTTCTAACCCAGGGGTATTTTCGTCTTTTTCCTACAGAGGTATTTTCGTAATTTTCCAGAACCAAAATATGTTGCTGACGATTCCCAAAGCTAAGTTTTTGAATATTTGTAAAATGGCTGAAATTTTTGGGCAAAAATCATTGAATCAATATTTTATGGGTCAGGGGCATTTTGGTAATTTTACTCCTAAGGGCATTTCTGTAATTTTTCGCAAGTCCAGTTTTCCGAGACAAACATTGTATACGTAGTGTTCTAGGGTTTAAGAGGGTTATTGGATAAGTTTTGGAAACATTAGGGCTTGTTATTCATTCCTTTCGAAAAACAAGGCTAATTCCCTTCTCGGGTTTTAATCATTGTTTTTAGCCTATGACCGAGCCTTCCCGGTCGTGGTGAACCAAAGCTACGCACCAGTGCGAATTCAAGTGAAGAGGAGGTGGGTCACGCGGACCGCTTAAATACCAAGCTCTCACCAACCTTTCTAGACATGCGCACGCAGAGTTACCACACCACCGAGCCTTCCGAGTTAGGGTGAACCGAAGCTACGCACCGGTAGGATACTGCGCGAAGAGGAGGTGAGTCACGAGGACTGCTTAAATACCAGGCTCTTCCGGATCCAATCCTAGACATGCGTACAGGGGTTACCACACCCTAGCTCATTGACTAAGTCATAGGTTGGTTTTAGTTCTTTAAGTCTTATGCTCTGTTTGTGTTTGAGTAGTCTAGCCTTAGGGTCCAAGTCCTATAAGTCTATCTACGTTCCATGCTTCCTACCCTTCTACAGAATATAATTCACAGAAAGGTTTAGATGTACTTACCTGGGCGGATCGGTGCCGGAGACTCGGGCCATGCTGCTTAAAACCCAAAAATCATTTCATGAGGCCTACCAAAACATTTTTGGGCCTTGGGCCCCCACAGCCGAGCTTTGAACTGGGCTCTGATACCAATTCTGTAACAACCCAAACCCGGCCCAAACACTACGACCGAATTTGACTTGTCACGGAGAAAAACCTTGTGAACACCATTTCGAACCCATTTAAGTTTTATAGAAAACTTCTCATCTTTGGTTATCTTGCCAAAGTAATACTTGAATTTAGTTTGGGAATTTTAATTAAGTCCAATTATTATACCGGTTCCAAGTGTGCCCGATGGCGCGAATAAACTTTTTCGTGTTAACTTAAGAAAACATGCGATTTAATTCAATTTAATGATATAGTTTTAAGTAAACATCCCACATAAAGAAAAAAAACACAAATAGTGTTTATGGAGGCCTTATTACAACCAATAGTAAAAATAAGGAAATATAAAGTTCTATAAATTTAAATCCACTGCATGGCCACCTCGAGTCCAACCGGCTCCTCCACCGCCATCTACGAGTCACCTGAAAAATGTTAAAGGAGAAGGTGAGTCACCAAGACTCAGTATGTAACCCTTCCCCCGGTTAATACAACATTTCATACACAACATATAACAGTTAATTAAGCAGAGTATCGTGTACCCAACCTAGCCAACCAAACACCTTTGTCTACCCCATGTGGTACCAAACCACTGGTGACCGTAGTCACGATGTGTTACCAAAACACTGGTGGTGCCAAACCACTGGTGACATATAGTCACAATGTGCTACCAAAGCACTGGTGTCCGTAGACACAAATCGGGTGATGGGGCCAACCCATCGTGTGATACCAAATCACTGGCAGACGATCCCATATCTCAAGTGGGGCCAACCCACGGTGGTGTTAACCACAGGGACAAGTCGCTATGAGGTACCAAACCTCCGAGGTACCAAACCTCTGGTGACATATAGTCACAAGCAGTGCTACCAAAGCACCGGTGCTCACAACCACGATATCACCGCCTCTCTCTCATCATCCCATGTCAAACAGTTAACAACAGTACATACATTTATCACATGTATCAAATAATCCATGCTTCCCAAAAGCATTATTATCAATCTCATACAAATAGAGACTTACCGGTATCCTCGCTTGTACCATTAAGGCACTAAAGCCGTATCTACATAAAGCAGATTTACACATAACATACACTTAATACACTTTATTAACTATTATACGTGTGTATGTACACACCTGTCACCACTGAATCGTCTAAATCCCGAAAAGAGATGTCGGCCACACTTAATGTCTTTGCCCCTATATTCGGCCATTCATAAGTGTTAGTATCCTAGGCCATTCGGCCAACCAAAATATTAGGAGGGGTTCCTTATGAACCCAAGTCTTACCTGAATATCTTGAGTACTAGCTCTTTACTTCACCACCCTATAATCGGCACTTAACTGTTAGTAGCCTTCGGCTTAAATGGATATCAAAAATAAAGAAAATCGATCTCACCACCTTAACAAACCGGTCACCAAAGGTTATAGCTTGGGTTGATTGCTTCCCGAATCCAAGTACCTATAGAAAGAATCGCTTATCACCACCGCTTAGAAACCCTATTATCCATTATAGAAATCGGCACCTACCCCTTAATGGGAATCGGCAAGAGACTAAAAGAGGACTCTGAATTTCGGCTAGTGTCCCTTACCTTCTTAAACCGATTGGAAGAAGAATCCCGGAGAGACTTGGGTCACCCTTAGTATTCGGCCAAGACCATAGAGTAGAGGAAGAGAGTTTTCGGTACACCACTAGAGCATAATCGGCCAAGGGAAAGAAAATAATAGGGGAGAAAGGTGGTAGAAGATTCGGCTTGAGAGCTTGAGAGAATGGTGAAAACGCAAGAGCAAAAGAGGGCTAGGAAATTCGCTAAGAGAAGTAGAGAGTGTTTCGCCAAGGGTTTGAGAGAACAAGGAAAATAAAAGAACACAAGGGAGAGGGGTTAGGGTTTTTCGGCAACTTAGCAAGAATGGAAAAACCAAAACAATGAGCTAGGGTGGGGTTTTTATAAGCATTCGGCCTCCCCCTTCAAGCTTGCCGTCCAACCTAGGCAACAAGGAGTTCAACTCCTAGCCGTCCACTCCTCTTCACCAAGGAGTCCCACATTCGGCCATCACCTAGTTTTTCTCTAGGCCACCCATTTAAATTAATTCAAACTAATTTGAATTAATTCACCTTTTATCAAATAATAATCCAACCAATATCCTTAAATATCTTCTCATTATTACTATAATTAGACAAATAAAACTCTTCTATTATCCCTAATTAATTACACCTAATAAAAGAGTTTGAAGGAGAAAACTCTCCCCATTGTGCCGTCCCAAATAAAAACAAAAACAAGAGGATTTTGTGACTCGAACCAAGGCTCTCCTTGCTCCTTGGTGGCGTCACATGTAGCTCTTAAGTGGGCTTCTTTTGCCACTTTACCAAGGGCTTTTAGTGTTAAAAATACCCACATTTATTCTTATAACACCACTTACCAAGGCTCCTTCCTTTAAAATTAAAAAAACGAAATTTCCCAAACAAACCGGCACACTCAAAGCCTTAAATTAAGCTCTATTATTCCATTAATAACATCGCAGCCGTTCATAACAAGAAAAATAGTCAAATTCCAAATAACCCCATATTTGGGATGTTACAACTAAGGTGAGAAAACATCAACCTCAGATCTGCTACCACCTTACGGCTCAACGCATCAGCTACTACGTTAGCCTTACTCGGATGGTACTCAATCGAGCAGTCGTAGTCCTTCAACAACTCGATCCACCTTCGCTGCCTCAAATTTAAATCTTTCTGAGTCAAGAGGTACTTCAGACTCTTGTGATCCGTGTAGACTATCGACTTTTCCCAATACAAGTAATGCCTCCAAATCTTCAAGGCAAAAACCACTGCAGCCAACTCGAAGTCATGTGTCGGGTAGTTACCCTTATGAGGCCTTAATTGCCGAGACGCATAAGCGACCACCTTTCCATCTTGCATCAGCACACACCCTAAGCCAGTATGTGATGCATCACAATAGACCGTGAATTCCTTCCCTGCCTCAGGCTGAATTAAAACCAGAGCTTCAGTCAGAATCTTCTTCAACTTGTCAAAACTTTCTTGCTGTTTCTCAGACCACACAAACGGAACCCCTTTTCTCAACAACTTAGTCAGCGGCACTGCGATCAAAGAAAAGCCTTCCACGAACCTCCTATAGTATCCTGCCAAACCCAGAAAACTTCGAATCTCTGCAAACGACTTAGGTGGTTTCCAATCCAACACTGCCTCGATCTTACGAGGATCCACCCTAATCCCCTCAGCTGATACTACATGACCCAAGAAAGTCACCTCCTTAAGCCAGAACTCGCACTTACTAAACTTGGCGAATAGCTGCTTCTCCCTCAAAACCTGCAGCACCACCCGAAGATACGCGTCATGTTCCTCCTCAGATTTTGAGTACACCAAAATGTTGTTTATAAACACCACGACGAATCGATCCAAATACGGCTGAAACACCCGATTCGTCATGTCCATGAATGCTGCCGGTGCATTAGTCAACCCGAATGGCATCACGAGAAACTCGTAATACCCATACTGAGTACGAAACGCCGTCTTATGAATATCAGCCTCCTTCACCTTGAGTTGATGATACCCCGACCTAAGATCTATCTTAGAGAATACCGATGCACCCTTGAGCTGATCAAACAAGTCGTCTATCCTGGGCAACGGATACTTGTTTTTGATCGTGAACTTATTCAGCTGGCGGTAGTCTATACACATCTGCATAGTACCGTCTTTCTTCTTAACAAAAAGCACAGGTGCTCCCCAAGGTGATACACTCGCCGGGATGAAACCTCCGTCCCAAAGAACTCCCGAATCGAGCCTTTAACTCCACCAATTCTTTCGCGCCATCCTATACAGGGCAATAGACACTGGCGCGGTTCCGGGTAACAAGTCTATACCGAACTCAACCTCGCGGTCAGGGGGCAAACCCGGATGTTCCTCTAGGAATACATCAGCAAATTCCCATACAGTTCGGACATTCTCCACAGCTGCATCCTTGGCTTCCAAAGCACAGACATGCACCATAAATGCCTCACAACCTTTCCTAACCATTTTCTCCGCCTTCAGCGCAGAGACCACATTGGATAGGTAATCTCTCCTATTACCTATCATCACTACCTCTTCGCCTTCCACTGACTTCAACACCATGCACTTTGCTGCGCAATCCAAACTGGCCTGATACTTTACTAGCCAATCCATCCCGAGAATCAGATCGAACTCCCCAAACGGCAGTTCTATCAAGTCAGCCAAAAACACGACCCATTGAAGTTCTACGGGTACATCCCTATATAGTTTATTTACTTCTACAGAGTAACCTAGAGGGCTTATTACTGTCATCTCCCTAGAAGTAATTTCAAAGTCTAAGTTCATTGTTTCCTCTATGCTACTGAAAACATACGAAAAGCGCGAACCCACATCAATCAAAGCATTATAAGGTAGACCAAAGATTAAGAACGCACCAGCTTATGACGTCCGGCAAGTCGCTCTCCTCTCGACGCCATTGCGTAGACGAATCCAGCCGCTCGCCTCTGCACCACCGCACCTCTCGCCTGGTGCTCCACGGCCTCTACCAGAGCCATTACCTCCCCGCCGAACCACGGCCCCTCCGTGGCTGGCCGACCATCCTCCCGATCGTGTACGATTCTCGATCCCCGCATCGCAGCCTAGCTGATCTCTGTGGACAATCCCTCACTCGATGCCCCATCGATCCACACTCAAAACATCCTCTATTTCCAGTCCAACATTCTCCCGTGTGAGATTTCTCACACCGAGCACATCGTGGCAGCCACTGAATGTTAGCAGCAGCAGGCCTCGCAGCTTGATTCGGCCCACCATATCTACCCCTTTTCTGCTGATTCCCGGCAGACCCAGATGATCCAGAATTCCTTTTATTCCAACCCTTGTCCTGATTCCGTCTTACTGACTGCTTCACCTCCTCAGCAACTTTGGCCTTTTCCACTAAGACCGCAAACTCTCTTTCCTGCTGTGGGGCAATTAACATCCGCAGCTCGTCTCTCAGCCCATCCTCAAATCTGACACAACGCTCATGCTCCGTGCCCACAATACCACGTGCATATCGACTCAGCCGAAGGAATTCTGCCTCATACTTCGATACTGTCTTATTTCCCTGGACCAAGTTTCGGAACGCCTTGCGCTGCGCATCAATGTAGCTAGCCCCAATGTACTTCCTCTAATAGGCTGCTCTAAAGAATTCCCAAGTAATGTCATCCGCCATCGCTCCGTCCCTAACCGTGAGCCACCACTGATATGACTCATCTCGAAGCAGAGATACTATCCCCTTCAGCTTCTCCTCAGCCGAGAAGTCTAGGTCATCCATGATGCGTTCCGTCGCCTCCAACCAATCATCTGCCGTACTATGTGCCACGCCGGATACACCTCTGAATACCTCTACACCATTAGCCCTGAGTCGTTCAGACATAGATTTCCTAGCTCCCGTTCCAACGCCTGCACCTGCGACTCTCTCCAGAACTCGCAGCATTACTTGTGACACTGCATCATCACCACCCGTCAGATCTTGAAATTCCGCGCCCACAGCTGGCGGCGGTGGTACCTCATTTTCTGACCCATGTCTAGACTCGACCGATTCTGAAACTGTCATCCTACCTCTTCCTCGTCCACGTGTATTACGCCCACGTCCACGTGCACTCATGATTACCGATACGAATTGATCTGACTACAAGTTTTATGCATTAGACTTTATTCCACTGTTTATTAAAGCACAGTCTTATGAGAAGTTTAATACAGGGATTGTTTCACAAGTTCATACCATCTTACAGTTCAGATCTCTAAAGTAGTTCCTACTACTATCGGTGCCGGAGACTCGGTGCCATGCTTTCACAACTATACTTTTCCCATAAAACCCTTCCACAATCTATTTTAAAACATTTTTGGGCCTCGGGCCCACAGCCGAGCTGTTGAACCTGGCTCTGATACCAAAATTGTAACACCCTAAACCCGATCAACACACCACGACCGAATCTGGCATGTTACAGAATGAAAACATTTTGAAGAAAACAAGTTATTTTCATTGAAAACTCTTTTATCGCTTTGAGTTTGGAGAAATCATGTGTATGCATAGTTGAAAACGTTATGTTGCCTTGAAAACCGGAAATCTCTTTTTGAAAACTCGTTTATCGTTCTTAACTTTAGAAAAACATTCAAGTCTATTAAAACCCGAGTGAATTGAACTTAGTTAATTTAAAATCGTTTGTATTTGAGCTTGGAAAACTTAGGTTTGAAAATCATTTAAGTTTACTTTATTATCATCCTGTGAATATTGTTACCCGATGGTAAGGTTTGAAAATCCCGATAAGAAGTATAGTTTTAAAACGTTGCTTTTACCTAAGTTATTTAAACATGCAAAGTTGTTTAACATATGCATAATATATCTAACATAAAATCAAGTAATCAAAACCCAAAATAATAACTTAGCGGCCTTATTACAAGTCCAAAACCAAATTTAAAGAAAATAAAAACCGAAATAGTAATTTAAAGTTAAAACCCGAAAATAAGTTGCATGGCCACCTCGAGTCCTCCCCGGCTCCAAATCCGTGATCTAAGCCTCATCTGCAAAATATAGGGGAAGGGGTGAGTCACTGAGACTCAGTGTATAAATCCCCAACCCGATAGTGCAAACACTTACGCAAATCATCAGTAAAACATGCAAATCATGCAACCCCATAACCTAACCATCCGATCTCCTTTATCTACCCTGTATGGTCAAAACCACTGGTGGTCAAAACCACTGGTGACCGAAGTCACAAATATATATAAGTGTGGTCAAAACCACTGGTGACCGTAGTCACAAATCAAGTGATGGGGCCAACCCATCGTGTGGTCAAAACCACTGATGACAATCCCGTAATCAATATGTGGGGCCAACCCACTGTGGTACCAAACCACTGGGACGAGTCACAATATCCATATGTGGTCAAAACCACTGATGACCGTAGTCACAATATCATACATGTGGTCAAAACCACTGGTGGTCAAAACCACTGGGACTTAGTCACAAATAATATTATCAAAGACGGGGCCCATCCGTCGTGTGGTCAAAACTACTGGTGACAGTCCAAATAATTCTTCCCCCTCCTCTCAAAAATGCCACCATCATGTCCATATCAATCGTGGCATAATAACGTATGATGATGCAAATAACACATGGCATAGCATTAAACAATGACATGATAGCATATATCGAGATCCATAATCAGGGGACTTACCCGGAGTGCATGCTCATGCCCACAAGGCATAACTACCGGTTTCAATGGCTATTAACAGTAACATAATAAACATATCATACTAACGAAGTGTGTAAGTGTTACACACCTGACTATTCGTAGATCTAAGCAAAATCTTGAAACTACGCGAAACTAACGAGATCCCAAAACGTTTGCCTCCTCCCTTCCTGTATTCAGCCAACACCTTGTTAATGAACAAAAGCCCATTCGGCTCATCTAGAAATCTCGAAGGATGAAATAACACACAATAAGACCCTTACCAAGATCGATTAGCCAAATCCCGAAGATCCACTATATTCGGCTACACTCCTCCTACAATCGGCTAAGTACCATTAACATTGGATTAAAGCCTTCGGTATTAATCACAACAGGAGATATCGAAACCGCAAAACACTTACCCCCTTACCTTACTAACAGATTCGGCCACCAATCACCAAATTTTGGCACACCCTAGTGATATTTTGGGATTTCGGCTACCTCACTAATATAGAACAAGAAAAGAGTTTAAGATCCCGATTTATAACGAATGGAGAAATAGGAAAAGAGAATGGTAAGTGAGATCCGGCATTAACCAAATCAATCGAGAAAAGAAGAATAAGAAGTTATACTTACTAGGAGATTCGGCTATGACCCAAAAGAAAGCGATAGATTTCGACACTTCAAAGGGGATTAAAACACGTGAGAAGAGAAGAAAAATAGGCTAAGGGTATTCGGCCAAGGTTCTTGATGGAAACGAAAGAGAGACAACAAAGCTTTCGGCTTTTCAAGATGGTAGAGATGGATAAGAAAATGGAATGGGATTGAAGGGGTTCGGCAAAGGAGAATGAAAAAAGTTTTGGCACAAGGTGATTTGAAAGAGGGAAGAAAGATGCCGAATGAAACTAAGAAAGTTGGTTTCGGCTTGAGTAAAATAGGGAGAAGAAGAAGTGAACAAAGATGGTGGATTCGGCAAGGTAGGCTAACAATGAGTGAACCGAAAAGAAAAGGGGGAGAATGGCTACCAAGTTCGGCTCTTCAAAAGAAATGGCACGAGTGGTTTGGCTAATTACAAGAGTTACCGAAAAAGAAAGAAAGCAAAAGCAAATGGGGTTTCAGTTTTGACACAAAACGAAAAGAAAAAGACCTTCTAAGCTAGCCGACTCTAGCTAGCTCCCATAGCATATTCGGCCACCCTCCAAAGAACCCCAAAACCGATTGCACTTGCCCCAAAATACCTTCCCATTTTCGGCTGAACTCTCCCCATCTAAAACTCTTCCTTTTTCTCCACAAAACCTCCCTTCCACTCATTCAAACTCTTTTGAATGAGTCCACCAGCTAAAATCTCTCTTCTCCACATATTTTAAATCTGTTAACTTAATCCACATCCTCCCAACAGAGTCCCTTCTGAGCACACCTTCTTCTCAACTTGGCGTGAAAAAGAATAAGCAGAAAGTGGGATTTCTGCTGCTCAAACCTGAGCTCTCCTTCCCTGCATGTGGCATCACCTTCCTGGTACCTTAGTGGCGCCTCCTTTGCCACTTTGCCACTAGGTTACTTGTGTCTAAACCCTCCGACAATTTCTTTTAACCCCTAACTTCCTTAGCTCCCTCTTCCTAAGTACGAAAACAAAAATTTTTGCCATGTCTCAGGCCTAACCCGAGGTCATGACTAGACCCCAAAACACCCTAAACTAGCACAATAGGCATATCATCACATGCAAACACACAAAATGCAGAGACCCCGATTTAAGGATATTACAACCGTTTTGGTCAAGCTCCTGCATTTGTTGCGGACTCACCACAGCTCGTATGAGCTTACCGATATATCAGCTCATAAGAGCTTATTATTTTCAGCTCATTGGAGCTTACCGTTTCAGCTCGTATGAGCTTACTGTTCAGCTTGATAGAGCTTATCGTTTCAGCTCAATAGATCTTACTGTTCATCATCTCAGGAGGAGCTTACTGATCATGGCTCAAAAGAGAAGAAATGATAATAAATTGACTGATTATTGTTATATACCACCCGAGTATCTTTTGGAGTTCTAATAGGTTCAACGGGCATAAATTCTATTTATACGAATGAGTAATGTTATTGAATGGATTATTGGTTATATGATTGAGAATGAAATGTTAAATGCTAGTTCTATTGATTATTGAATTGTGAAAATAGATGATTTCATGTATTAACATGTCTAACCTATGGATGAATGCTTGTGATAGGCATTTAGAAATTGTATGGAGTTTACTTTAGTTAATTTCTTTGATTATGTATAAATGGTAAGTTTTATTCTAAATTATACGGGCTTACTAAGCTATAAAGCTTACTCTGTTTCTTTTTCTATGTTTTATAGAGGTTCGTTAGCTCGCTTGTTTCGGACAAGCCAGAGTTGCACATCACACTATCCAATTTCCGATTGGTACTTTTGAACTTATGGATAATTGTAAATATGGCATGAATAGGCTAGTTTAAATGGTGATAGTTATGGTTACTTGAGAATTATGTTTTTGGTATATTTTGTGTATAAGTTAAGCCATGTGATTTGGCTTATTTTGGTACTATGTTTTGATTGTGTATAAGTGTGCAATAATGGTATGCTTTGGGCAAGGAATTGATGGAATGAAAATGTGCAAAAGATGTCTTGTTATGTAGTTGATATATGAATGGATAATGCATGATGTTAATTAGGCATTTGAGTACTAAGTTGAAATGGTATAATATAGGTATGAGATGTTATGGGTTGGTTGCTTATTGGGTTATGAAATGTTACCATTTATGCTTATGTTTTCTTGTGGAAATAGGGTGGCAAAATGGCTTTGCAAATAGCCTATTTTTGTCCACACGGGCAGAGACATGGGCGTGCGTCTCAGCCGTGTGTGATACACGGTTAAGTACACGGCCGTGCGTCCCCTGGTGTGGAAATGGAATTGAAGTCAGTATGCTCCACACAGCCTCACACACAAGCGTGTGATTGGCCGTGTGGTACAAGTCAGTATACCCCTCTAAATGGCACACGGCTTAGCACACGGGCGTGTGGCTTAGCCGTGTTGATAAGTTAGTATACCCTACAGTTTTGGCATGGCCTGATATACGGGCGTGTGTGGCCATTTCGAAGGGCACACGGGCTAGACACACGGGCGTGTGGTTGGCCTTGTGACCCAAGTCAGTATACTCTCTAGTTTTCACACGGGCGTGTCCTCGATCGTGTGACACAAGTCAGTATGTATGCCCTATTTTCACACGGTCTAAGACACGGGTGTGTCTACTAGCCGTGTGAAGCACACGGCCCGTTCACACAGGCGTGTGATACTTGAAATGTTGAAATTTTTCTCAGTTTCCAAAATTTTTATATGTTACCGATTTAGTCCCGAATGCATGATTAAAGCTTTGTATGCTCGATTTAAGTACATATTGAATGTGAATGAATGATATTTATTGAAATGAGATGATATTTGATAAATGATTATTCTGAATTGAGTTACAAGTCCGGTAATGCCTCTTAACCTATTCTGGCAACGGTTACGGGTTAGGGGTGTTACATATTAAGTGATTTTAATGATTTATATTAAAGTTTAAAAAGGTAAGTTAGTAAATTAAATAAGTAAAATAATAAAACAACAAAGTTATCATCTTTGTTTATTTTCTTCCACCGAAATTAAGAAGATAGAAACTCCATGGATGCATGTTATGTTCGGCCAAGCTTCCTAGCTCAATAGGTGAGTGAATTTTGTCCCGTTTTTAATTATTTCTATGTTTTTGAGATCGTTGCAACTTAATCTAGCTAGCCTAGGGACTATTTTGCAAAATTTTTAAAAGGTTTAGGGTTTTTCCATTGATGAATGTTGGTGTGCTTTGATGTTTAATGATAGAAAATGCATGCTTGTTGTTAGATAAATAACATTTGTTAAGTGATTTTCAGTAAAATGTCCAAATAGGGATTAAATTACGAAATGTGTAAAATTCATGGTTAAATTATGAAATAAATGAAAATTATGGGTTGCTAGGGACCTAATTGAAATTCGGCTAGCATGGGTTTAGGTTGAATTGCATGGAATTGTGTTTTTATTAGATAAGGACTAAATTGTAAAAATGTGAATTATTAGGGGTAAAAGTGTAAAGTTGCCATAATGTGTATTTTGAACTAAATTGAATAGAATGATAATTAAATAAGTTAATTTTGATTATATTTAGATCAAGAAAAGCGAAATACGGATTTAGATCGGGGAAAGAACAAGGTTTCAGACTAATTGACTCGTTTCGTCGTTTTTGCAATCGAGGTAAGTTTGTATGTATTAAACATTATTATATTTGTGTTTTTAATGCTTTGATATTGAATAAATTATGAAAATGACACTGCGTACATATTCAATGACGATTCGACAAGTGAGAAAATCCCGGTTGAGCCTTAGCAATAGATTAGGATACGAATGACATGTCACTAGGGGTTATGTGATTTGGGTGATGGTCCATACGTCCTACCGGTGGCTGAGTTATCCAGCATGTGTTGCGGATTCTCGTCAGCTTTTGTGAGCAGCACCGTGTAGCTTTGTCGTAACCGTCAGCTTGTGTGAGCAGACCCGTTGATAGCTCTAGTGTGAGCATTATATGTGATACGAGATTAAGATAGCTTCGGCTATATATGTGGCACTTAAGGTGCAAGATTCCCGAGTATTCGATAGTATTTCGAATGGTTCAACAGGTAAATGAATGATGTGGATGAGTATGTATTTGATGCAAGATGGCACAAGTATGTACATAAACCGTACAAGCATTGAACCGAAGAAACTTGTGAAATGTATACTAACCTTGTGAATGAAAATTATCATAGGTTGATGTTTTAAAATGAGATATGTTATGATATGTTTAAATTGCTTAAATTGTGCATAATTGATAAGTTAAGTTTATTGCTATACGAACTTACTAAGCTTTATATCTTACTTTGTTTATTTTTCGTGTTTCATAGTGAAATCAAAGCTAGTTCGGATTCGGGAATCGTCAGAGACTTCATCACACTATCCAACTATCACTTTGGTACTTTTAAACTTAAGTATTTTGAGTATATGGCATGTATAGGGACTTTGGTCATGTTGGTATATGTGTTGTTAATGAATTTAGTCATTTGAAATGTGTAACACCCAATTTTGGGTCTAGTCGGAACAGTGGTTTCGGGACCACAAATCCGACGCAGTAAAATTTATTTTTACTATATTTTTATAGACTACAGTTTTATTGAATGATTTCGTGAAAAATTTCGTTCAAAATTTTGATGCTTGGGCACTCAATTTAGTTAAAAGGACTATATTGCAAAAGGTGCAAAATGTGTGTTCCAGAAGCTAGAGGTGTCTAATTGCTATGAAATTTTAAATTGGAGGTCCTTAAATTGTAATTAGACCATTATATTTTGGTATGGACAAAAATGGCAATGATTAGGTGAATTTTTGAAGCTAGGCATTAAGGGCATTTTGGCCATTTGGTAAATAAAAACAAAATAAAATAAATAAAAGTGTCCATTTTCTTTAATTTAGTCCCTTGTGCCGAAAATTCAAGAGAAGCCATAGCTAGGGTTTTGGCAAAGCTTTCATGCTCGATTGTAAGTCCGTTCTAGCCCTGTTTTTAATGATTTTTATGTTTTTGAGATCCTTGCAACCTAATCTAGCTATTTCAAGGACTAATTTGAAAAGATGTCAAAGTCTAAAATTTTACCCATGTTAGATATTTGTGTATTTTTATGTTTAATGGTAGAAAATGTATGTTTGATGTTAGATAAACAACTTTTACTAAGTGATTTTTGATGAAAATGCCTAAAAAGGACCTATTTCTAAATGTTGTAAAATGGGTGGTAAAAGTGTGATTTAATGAAAAATGTGGGCTGTTATGAGTATGAAAATGGTTCGGCTAGGCTTGGGTTTTGAAGAAATTGACTATATTTCATTTTACGAGCCTACGAACTAAAGTGTAAATTGTTGAAAAGTTAGGGGCAAAAATGTAATTTTTCCGTAATGTGATTTTTGGACTGGATTGAATAATGTGAGTATTAAATGAGTTAAATTTACTATTATAGATCAAGAAAAACGAAGTTCAGACCTAGATCGGGGGAAAAACAAAGTGTTTGACGATTAGGTCAATTTTCACTATTTTTGTACCGAGGTAAGTTCGTATGTTAATAATGCAACGTTATAATTGTATTTATAATGTTTTGATAATGCATAATTTGTATGATTGACTCTATGGGTGTAATTGACAAAGTTTCGACAAGCGAGAAAATCTCGGTTGAACCTTAGGAATAGATTAGGATACAAGTGACATGTCACTAGGAACCCATGTGATTATGTGATTATGTGACCCGGGTGTTGGTCCTGTACGTCCTACCGGTGGCTAAGTATACCGGCATATGTTGTGGATACTTGACAGCTTGTGTGAGTAGCACCGTATAGCTACGTTTTGACTGACAACTTGTGTGAGAAGGCCCGTGGATAGCTCGAGAGCGAGCCTATATGTGATGAGATTTGTGGTAGCATTGGCTACATATGTGGCACTTATGTGCAAATCCTTCCGTGTATCAAATAGTATTCCAAGTGGTTCAATGGGTATGTCAAAGAGGAAAAAGTATGTGATTATGTTACGAGTTATTACAGGTATGTACGAAAAACTCAAAGGAAATAGATGCGGTATATGATGAACTATTGGTAAGAATATGATTGAGTATGTTATGTTCATGAATTTTTAATGACATTTATGTTGACTCATGTTATGTTATGCATATGATAAATTGATAATTAATGTTGTTTATTATTTGCATATGAACTTACTAAGCTATATAACTTACCCCCTTTCTTTCCCTTATCTTATAGTGTCACCGAGCTAGCTCGGGATTGGAGATCATCAGAGATCCATTCACACTATCAATCATTATTTTAGGTACCATTGAAATGCCAATATTTTGAGTTATGGCATGTATAGGGACTTGGTCATTTTGTTATATGTGTCATTGGTAATGTGGCCAAATGTATTGGTTTATAATGGGTAATGATTTCATTTTGTATATGGCCATGAATGTTGGCTAATGTTGGTTATGAGTATCATTATATGTTGATACCATTCATGAATGTGGAAACTTGCATGATTTGTGTTGATAAATTATGATGCTAAAGCATGTTAGATTTTGGCATGTGGATGTGATGTTAATACCTTGGTTGTGGATGTTTTGGTTGCCTAAGTATGCTTGAATTGGTATTATATGATGTTGTGTAGGTATGTGCATGGAATGGTGGCAAAAGGCTTGGTAAATAGCCTTATTTGGTCCACACGGGTAGACACACGGGCGTGTGTCTAGGCCTTGTGCGACACACGACTTGCCCCACGGGCGTGTGTCCCCTACACCTTAATTTTGAGAAACAGAGTGCTCATAATTTAGCACACGGGCAGAGACATGGGCGTGTGTCTCGGCGTGTGAGGGACACAGCCTCAGGCACGGGCGTGTGTCCTGTGCGTGTGAAGTCTACACCTATTCTATGAAAAAAATAATGGAAATTAAATCGACCACACGGCCTAGCACACGGGCATGTGACTTGGCCGTGTGACTTCAATTTGTTCATGAGTTACAAATAGAGAGTTACATGGGTTAGGGATACGGGCATGTGTGACAACACGGCCTGCCCACACGGGCGTGTCCCAAAACCACATGGGCGTGTGACCCCTATTTCTAGCAAAAAAAATTTAAGTTTTGTACAAATTTCCTAAGTGCTCGGTTTGGTTTCGAACCACTACTAAAGCATGTTTTGGGCCTCGTACACTCGTATTAGGGACCTTAGGATTGATTATGAATGGTTTTAATTTAGATGCAAATTTATAACTTGATTTGTATGTTTACTTGCGATGTAAGTCCGGCAATGCCTCGTACCCTGTTCTGGCGTTGAATACGGGTAAGGGGTGTTACAAAATGGCTTGTAAATATTAAGAGTTTCGTTTTATATATAGCCATGAGAGTTGGCTTAATTTGGTTGGTTTGGTTGTGTACATATAGGTGCATATGGCTTGTGTTGTGAGTTTGTTGATTGATGTATGATGCTTGTTGATTATAGGTATTGTGGATGTCAAATGGTTGATATTTGAGAATTAGTATGCTTATTTGTTTAGGCAAAATGATGCATAATTGAAATATTCCATTTAGGTGATTTGTGATTATGAGTTAGCATGAATGAAATGGTCAAATTTGATACTTATGTATATTGTGGTTAATGGTATGAGATTATCATGAATTGAGCTTGATTGGAGTTGATTTGGAATGCCTATTTTATGACATGTTTTTGGTGCCAATTGGGTTGATGTATGTGTAAGCAAGTTTGGGTGGCGAAATGGCTTGGTAAATAGCCTATTTTTGTCCACACGGGTAGAGACACAAGGCGCGTGTCTCAAACGTGTGTGTGACACACTGTCGGAGTTACACGCCATGTGTCCACTGGTGTTGAATTAAAAATCAAGTCAGTATGCTCCACAAGGCTAAGCACACGGGCATGTGACTTGGCCGTGTGGCATAAGTCAGTATACCCAACAGGATTGGCACGGCCTGGCACACGGGCTAGCCACACGAGCGTATGTGTTGGCCATGTGACCCAAGTCAGAGAGTTACACAGGGTCGGACACAGGCCGGGACACGGCCATGTGATCCCATTTTGAATGTCTACATAGCCTGTGACACGGCCATGTGATACCATTTCGAATGTCTACACGGCCTGTGACATGGGCGTGTCTTTGGCCGTGTGAGACACACGGCCGAGCCACACGGGCCTGTGCCCTCTGTAGTTTGAAAAATTTTCTAAGTTTAGTAAAATTTTATTGAGTTATCGGTTTAGTCTCTAACCACCATGAATGCATGTTTTGGGCCTCGTAGGCTCGTATTAGGGACAATATGATTGATATTGAATGATGATTACATGAAATTGAAAAATATATGTGAAATGTATGTCTATTTGTGTTATAAGTCCGGTCATGCTCCGTAACCCTATTCCGGTGTTGAATACGGGTAAGGGGTGTTACACTTAGTATTTGTTTATTTGGTCTAGTATTAATGTTTGGAAGTGATTAAGAGGGCTAGAGTGATCGATTTTGTGAGAAATCGAGTTTTCGACTTGATGATACAAATCCGGTAAGATGACTTTGAGTGAGAATTTAGTGTAGCCTAATTGATGGAAATTTATCTTTATTATTTGTTTGTAAGGTGGTAATATCTATTTTATCTCTATTGAAGCTCCAAATCTTGAAGAGGATCGACCTAATCGAAATCGAAGCTTGGATTTACTTTGTTGATCACTTGATTGTGGTTGAGTTAGTTTTGTTAATTGGATGATTAATTACTGATTGCAAATATTTAATTGAGTTTTTGTTGGTTAATTTTGCAAGATTATTGATATAAGTTTAAGTGATGAAATTTTTGTTAAGTGTTGGTATGTCAGCATCTAGTGGTTTTATGTGCTTTATTTGATTGATTATAATGGTGAACTAAACAAGCACGCTGGAGTTTTTTATTCATGGTATGTTGATATTTCAATTGGTTAATGAACACTGATAATAAGTAATTGGTATGCTAGATTTAATTTGATGTTAAAATGGCTATGTTGATTCACATATGCATTTTGGCACTTTAAATTGAGCACATTATTGACTGAAATTATGTTATGATTGATTAGTTATATTGGCAATATAGCATGGTGGATCCATTGGATATAGTTGGCATGCCATAGGATTTGTGAGTACTCACCATATTGATATGTTATTTGTGAGCAATGAGGCTCTAGGTGGACTGATTTGGAGTAGATAAGAGAGTGTTGAGCTTGTGTCTCCACTCAAAAGGACTAATTTGAGGAAATATAAGGGAGCGTGTGGCCTTGGCCTGCTGAATCCGGGACTGATTCTGATTCTAATTTGGAGTTAGGAGATCCATTTATCCGATGTATGATTACCCGATTAAGCCATGGTTGTATATGCCAATATAAATGTACAAAATGTTATATGCTAAATTGATGATTATATGCCATGATTTATTATGATTTTTGATACATGGTTGAGCATATGACATTGAACTATTATGGATTGATATTGTGATTGAAAATTTGTATTTGATTGGTTTCAATTTAAGTATGATTTGGGTGCTAATTTACTCATCATTTTATTAACATTCACTGAGCTTTTTAAGCTCACACCCTCACATTCGTGCAGTTAACCGACGAGATTGAGGAGTTGAGGAGCCGAACAAGAGAGTTCCAAGAGATTAAGGCTCGGTAGAGATTTAGTATACGTTTTAGAAATGTTAATCGGGCATTGTGGAACTTCAGGGACTTAGTTTAATTTGGGTTGTAATTGGACTTGGACATTGGACATTTTTAATTTTGGATGGTTTTATAATTTCATATATGCATGTTTGACTTTGATTATTGAATAATTTACGGTGTATTGTTGCTTGATAACACGGTGATTGATAACACGTGTGTGAGGCATGATGTTTACACTAACCATTATTTAAATGAAGCTTCCATGGAGTAGTTTACTAGCGACTAAGGTACGCCACTTGTTTGAATTAATCATATGCATGAAATTGAATGTTTAATTCTATTTAATTGAGGCTTAATTGGTATTAATAAATTCAACTGAAGGTGTATGAATATGTATGATATTTAATTGTAGCTAAATCGGGTTTAAAATCAAATTTTTTGCACAAAAAAACTGCAGTGGATTGTTGGGGGTTTGATTTCTGGTCTTTTTAAATTGGTCCTCTAGTCCGTTTAAATTACTAGTTAGTACTGTAACTTGATAAGTCTAATTAGAGCTTTAAAAGATAATAAAACTTGATAAATTTTTAGGATTAGACTTTTAATTGATAAAATTTGTTAGAAACGCACTCAATTTAATATTCGGGTATATTACTGATAGTTTGAAATTGTTACGATTTAGTCCTTAATGATAAAACTTGAATTAGACATAGAAAATAAACTCGGATTAAGATGAAATTTTTAGGGCTTACATAATGACTAAAAGAGGGTTGGTAAATTTATATATCCAAATTCAAGTTAGTTTAAATGTAGGTGGTAAAATGACAAAAATGCCCTTAAGTTAAATTACTTATAAAAAGTTTAAAATTGGTTCACAAATTGCTTCCGCATTAATAAATAACTAATAAATGGATAAGATTGAGGTGTTATAAGATCGGGGTGTATTTTGGGAGGTCGTTAGCGACAGAGTCACTTAGGTGGCTAATGTAACGCTTAAAATTCGGGTTGGTCCCTCCCGGTCGGGTTTGGTGTGCACATGGACTTTGACATTGCTGTTGGGCCTTGAGGTAGTGTGAGCCCATAACATTCATGGGTCTGAAATTGAACTTTGAGAATCGCATCAAGAACCAAGAGAGAAATTTCTCACAAATAAAATGTATATTAAAATTGGTCTAACCTTACAAATGATATGGTTTGAACTATTTATAGAACTAGGTATCTAAAAAGCCACATTTGGCCATTAAGGGCTGTTCGTGCTTGAATTGATTACATTCATGTATAGTGTAGGTTCAATGAACAATCGAGAGGTTAAATTCATCCTCCTTGAATCGTGCATACATCCTTAGAATGGAAGGAACCTTCAAATGCTTTGAATGAACATTAAGGGACTCCTTCATCTCCTTTGAACGCACATGAATATTCATGCGGCATGCATTCTTCTTAAGTGTTTGCATTAAAAGCTTGCATGTTCATGAACTAGTTGAATGCATCTTTTAGATTAATCCTCCAACTTGTGCATGCATGTGGAAATTCAATGTGCAGAAATTAATGTTGCAGTTCCCCCTCTTGGACGTTCATGGTAACAGCCCGGTTTAGACACTAGTTGGAACAGTGGTTTTGGGACCACGAATCTGAGGTCGTAAAAATATTTTAATATTATTTTTGGTATTGATTATATGTGATATAGTCTGTGTGAAAATTTTGTGTGATAATTTTATCGACTGTGTGCCAAATTATGAAAAAGGATTAAATTGCATAAGGTGTAAAAGTTGTGTGCTGATTTTTAAGTGTCTATTTGTTGTTGGCTTTTTAAAGTAAAGGCCTTATGTTGTTATTAGTCCATTTTTAAGATAGTGGGGTATTAAAAGACAAGATAACCATGATGATAATTTGTCTTATTCGTTTAATGAAAGGATAAAATGGTAAAATGTTTAATAAGGTATTAATAATAAAACATGAAAAATGGTCATTGTTATCATCTTTGCTTCACCGAAAATTGAGAGTGAAAGAAGGGTTTTAAGCATTGAAAATTTCAGCTATTGTTCATCTTGATTTGAAGTATGTTTGAGCTCGGTTTTTGTTAATTTCTACGTTTTTGTAATCGTTGCTTCGTGCTCTAGCTAACCCATGCTTAAATTTTGTGAATTGATGATGTTTTTGAAATGTGCCATTGATTAACATGTGAGTTCTTGAATGTTTAATGGTGGAAAATGAAAGATATATGTTTGATTAATATAGTTTAACTTTGAAGTTTTGAGGAATTTGTGTAATTTGGGCTAAATTGAGAAAAGTGTAAATTGAAGGACTAAATGTGAAATAAATGAAATATTTGGGCTTGTATGAGTAGAGTGAGAATTCGGCTAGGCATGGGTACAAGCAAATTATGTGTATTTTGTGATTTTGTAAATTAAGGACTAAAGTGTCGAAATGTGAAAATGTGAGAGCTATTTTGTAAAATGCCCTAAATATGTGTGTTTGGACTAAAATGAATGATTTGCTGATTGAATGGACTGAATTTGAATGTGTATAGACCAAGAGAGGAGAGGTTTCGATCGAGATCGAGGCAAAGATAAAGTGCTTGATTAATCGACCATTTCGGTATTTCGACTTCCGAGGTAAGTTCGGATATAATACTAGTCATCAAATTTATATCTATGTGATGAGAAATGAATAAATGTATAGAGTTGTATTAATACTGTATTACATATGAGATCGAGTATTGAGGCACTAAGTGTGCGAAATTAGAAAAGATACAGAAATGAATAGCACTGTGTGTGCGATACCGATATAAGTTCGGCTTACCGAATTGGCACTGTGTGTGCGATACCGATATAAGTTCGGCTTACTGAATTGGCACTGTGTGTGTGACACCGATATAAGTTCGGCTTACCGAATTGGCACTGTGTGTGCAATACCGTTATAAGTTCGGTTTATTGAATTGGCACTAAGTGTACGTTGACTATTATGCTTTGATTACGAAATTAGCACTAAGTGTGCGAATAAAACAAAAGAGTAGCAATGATTGATCGGAATGTAAAACTGGGTGGTTGAGAAGCATAGTTTGTGAGTAACTATGTGTTGACAAAAAGGTATGTATTTAACCTTTGTGGTTGATGAGATTGTGTATGTTTTTGTGAATGGTTGAGTAGGATTATTGGCTATAAATGATGGTAGGTATGATACCTATGTGGTTGGTGAATTTGGAAGTAAATGAATGGAATGTTATGTGGGTATTGGATATAGTTGAATTTGTGTATCATTGGTAAATTATCTATGTGATGGTTCAATTTATACATTGATTTGATTCAACGAATTAATTGTATTGTATCTCGAACTTACTAAGCTTTGAAAGCTTACTGTGTGATTTGTTTCTCTATTTTACAGAGTCAGTAGAGCTACTTGGATCCGGGGATCGTCAGCATTCTCTATCACACTATCGGCAATCTATTTTGGTACTTTTGGGAAAGATGTACATAGTTGAAATATGGCATGTATAGGCTAGTTTTGTAAGACATGTTTGAGATGTGTAAATAGCCATGTGATGTGGCTAGATAAATGTTGGTAAAATGCTTGTGTGGCTTTGATATATGGTGCATATTTTGGTATAGCTTGTGAGTAAAGAAAATGTCTTATGAATGGTAATCTTAGTGATGGTATGATGCTAGTATGATTTAGTAAATTTGGGGATGAATCATGTTTGATATTGAATGTGTTCAAATTGTGTAATTTAGTTCCTAAGTTGACATGTTAGAAATGAGATGATATAAGATGATATGTTGATCATTTGACATGAAAATTGATTGCTAATTTGTGTGTGGAAGTATGCTTAAATGTGCTTGTAGGTTTGACCCTTGTGTGGGTGGCAAATTGGCCTTGCAAATGGCCTAATCGAGCCACACGGTTGTGGCACACGGGCGTGCCTAGTGACCGTAGGGCTAAGTCAGTAGCTAGCCTAATAGCACACGGCCAAGACACGGGCGTGCCTAGTCGCCGTGTGAGAAAGTCAGAATATAGCCTAAGAGTATAGGCCTTAGCACACGGGGTACTGGGTGGCCGTTGGTGTAAAGTCAGATTCGACCATGGCCAAGGCACACGGGCGTGCTTGGTGGCCGTGGATGGGAAGTCAGATTCGACCAAGGCCAAGGCACACAGGCGTGCTTGGTGGCCGTGGATGTGAGGTCAGATTCGACCACGGGGAGGACACACGGGGGTGTCCAGCTGCCGTGGGAGGCACACGGTTTGCCCACACGGGCGTGTATCCCTTGAAACCTAAAAAAGTTTTAAATTTCGAGTAGTTTCTGTATGTGTTTCGGTTTAGTCCCGACCCCTCCCTAGCATGTGTTTAAGGTCTTATAAGCCTTAAAAAGGGACTAATTGTTTATGTTTGATGTATTATGATGATGATTGACTTTGTGTCGTGAATGAGTTTCGAAATGATTCTATTGTCCGGTAATGCCTCTTAACCCTATTCCAGCGACGGTTTCGGGTTAGGGGTATTACATTCATGCATGCAACCATGCATGTATGGAAACCGAATGGACAAATTATTCTCCCATCTTTCCACTGTTAATGCACCTAGCTCATCCTTTGAATTCGGCCAGAATATCAAGTAAATGAATCAATGTAATTGGGCTTTCCATGTGAAATGTCATATGCACCAACATAACTGCTTGAATTTGTTGAATTCCTTGAATGTGCTTATACATGCATTCAACTTTAATGAAGATTCATGAAGAGCTCTTAAGTGGCCAACCAAATAGTCCCTACAAAACACATATAACTAGAGATTATATCAACTTCAAACAAGCACATTTCAACATAACACTCATGACACAAAGAACAAACTTATGAAACTCACGAATAATCCATGCTAAATAAATAAATAAATAACCCAAGGATAGAACTTAGACACACATTAAACAAAACACAACTTAACACACACATAATGCATAATTAACATGACACAAAATTGAACACATGTAAATAACAAATTTGATGATAAAACAAAATAATAATAACTTGACACATGACACATTAAAACAAAAAACGTGAAAATATAAAGCAAAACACTTGAGTAATGAATTTCATTGTAACTTTAGGCCCCTCAAGCTTGGCCCAATCTCGAGTCATTTGAACCGTAACACATGGTGTGACTGGAATCACATCATAACTAATATGCCACTAATGGGAACCTCAATCAAACAATTCAAAATGATCCAAGATATATCATTCAACCATACCAAACATGCATTAATTCAATCATTCAAACTATTTCACATTTGGTCTAATATTAGTATTATAACTTAGGTACTAGAACTACCAATTCATTTCAAGCATAGCACAAGCATAAGCATCAAACTTACCAAATCATTTCCAAGGCATAACCTAAGCATATCATCCATCATTCATTATCCAAGCATCAACCAAAAAAAATCACATAGTAAGATACTTCTCAAACATTAAAACATTAGGTATATAACCAAACAACCTAACAAAACATCAACAACAAGACTATTATCTTCTCAAATATATCTACACTTAAAAGCATAGTAACCAAATGTCTTCAAGATATAAAATGAGCATTATAACCAAAAGTCTTCCTAGGTACATGCTGATGCGATTTCCTGAGACCTGGAATGTTCGAAAAATTACTTGAAGGGAAGGATCGTCTTGAATGGTTCACAAAAGGGTGGAAACCTTGACCCAAAGCACTTGAATGCTTTAAGGAACTGAAAAATACTTGAAAAATACTCGAACCTTGGTATAATCAAAGCTGCCATACCCCAGGATGGGTTACGGGATGATAAAACAATTGGTGAATGCCACAAACTCGTGAAAGTTTGATAAGTTCGAATTAAGTTCGGTTAAGAACCTTGGAGAGAAGAATCTCACAAATAAAGTTTTTGTATTAAAATGGTCTTACTCAAATGTTCAATTACAAAGGTATTTATAAACTCTAAAGTGCCTATTCAAATTCGGCGTCTAATGGTGTTCACACACACCATAATCATGTTCACACTTAACATTAACATGTTCACACACAAATATTAATTTTGGTTCATGTCTTTAAAGGTGGGTGCATTCTTTGGCCGAATAGACATATTTTTTCCCTTGGTGCATTCATGCTTGCTTAGTTTAAAAGAAAATTGCATTTTCTTTAAATGTTCGGTGATTAATTCTTTCCATCCCGCCTTGGCCGTATGCTTCTTTCATGGGACATGCATCCCCTTAATTACGTCTATTAATGATTGGCTTGTTCATGAATTTGTAGCATGTATCTTGTAAATTCGTCCTCCTTTTTGTGCATGCATATTAACAATTCAATGTGCTAAATATCTGTAGCACTTCCCCACTTGGACGTTAATAAATCCTTCCATCTTAAGAAATGCATGGGACATGAACTTGAGCACCATTTGAACGGTCAAAATACACCCACAATGAAAGTTGATTCTTGAAGGTTCTAGGAGCTTCCTTGGTGCATGAATTTGGCAAGATGAATGGCCACTCAATGGTCCATACAAATGGTCACCTACACATATAAATAGACATCAACCATTTGCAACAATCACAATTCACAACCGGCTAAGACACCAGACACTCGACTTAGACTCTAGACGCACATGCACATAGCCATATATGAACGGATGACTTAATCAAGCAACATGTTAGAAGTAACTCATGCCTAAATAACATGACTTAAGATAAAAATGACAACACTAAATGAGACACACTTCACACGCATATAATTATAATCAAACTTTACACAATATCATGCATAAAAGTAAAATAACACATCAAACACTTAAACATATAATGTATGATAAAATCTATGGATTAATGAAATAACTTGACACATGACATATCAAGGCATCAAACATGAGAATATCAAATAAAACACTCGCTTGAAAAATTTCATTTTAACTTTAGGCCCTTTACACTTGGGCCAATTTTTAGTCCTTCGATTCAAAACACATGATGCGATCGGAATCACACCAGATTCGAAGACCAAAATGAACACATCACTAACAATTGAGTTTGGGATGTCACTGGATGTGTAACACCCCTAACCCGTATCCGTCGTCGAAGTAGGGTTACGAGGCATTATCGAACATATCTCAATTTAGAACAGACATTCAATTTTTTTTAAAACATTTCACATATACAAATCATGCTTCATTAATACAAAGTTCAAATCGTGTGAAGATCAAATACATGGCTTTCGAATGCCTAAAATATTATCAAACATACTTCAATCATATCACATCACATCATAGTGGAACATAACTTTGATATTATTATAACATACTCATATCACTATAGTCACATTAAACATTATTGAACACCAAGAACAAATCTTAGTATACCAAATTCGCATGCTTTA
Organism: Gossypium sturtianum; assembly: GCA_025698515.1. Lineage (NCBI taxonomy): Eukaryota > Viridiplantae > Streptophyta > Magnoliopsida > Malvales > Malvaceae > Gossypium > Gossypium sturtianum. Next base: position 66,283,528 of record CM046944.1, on the reverse strand, counting down.
TAATCAATCCAAAGTACATATACCGAACCATTCAAGCATAATAAAGGTGCATACTTTGCCATTACAACCAAATCATAATAACCTATGTATATTCGAACATATAAACATCTCATACCAAGCATGCATTAAGACATCCATTAATTCAATTTCTTTTACTTAACAATTACCAAACTTACCATATACTTAGCCATTTTAATTGATCACAAGACTATGCGCATAAACTGTAATAATTTAAAACATCTTGGACACAATTAACAACTAATATTACACTTATTTCACATGACTGAATACCATAGTTAGAATACATACACTTAACCAATAAATTAACTACCTATTCGGTTATATAAGAAACCTTTAATACATCATATTTATATAATCATGCCATACACCATATCACACATATATTAACAAATCAGATATACTCATGCATATTGTAAACTGAAACAAATGGACAAATAATATAACTGAATCATAAATAGCTTATATCCATCTCCTATTTTAAATCACACACAAATCATACCTTAAAATACACTTCCAAATAAATTATTTACAAAGCCGAATAACCTTAGCATTTTCACTATTCAAAATCAACCTAGACCAGCCATTTCAAGAATACAACCATGAAACATACTTTATAACAATTTGAATCATGACTGAATACATATAAAGATTAACCTTCACATGAAGTTCAACCATTAACCTAAATACCAAAACACATGACTAAATTAACTCAAACTTTAGCATTATAAACAAGCAATTATATCAAATGCATAATACATAAACTTGACTAAAAGAAACAGGCCATAGCCGAATTACTAATACCAACACGCCAAACCCTTAACCAAGAACAAATAAAACCGAACCTACACAAAATGATCAAGCCATTTTTTTTAACCAAAACCGAACACAAGCATGGAAATTAAGCCATCTTCGCATGGCTATTATACATATATACATGTCCCAAAAAATAGGCATTTCAACTATGCTATACATGCCATATGCCCAAATTCAATTTAGTAAAATACCGAAAGAAACAGTCGATAGTGTGATGGGCTTTGCTGACGATCCCCGAGCTCCTAACGTGACTCAAAAATCTATAAAACAGAGGTAAACAAAAACACACCCACAGTAAGCTATTTAAGCCTAGTAAGTCATAAGCAAATATATATATCAACAATTGTATATTAACACTAAGTTAATAAGGCCGAATATACATATCCTCAAATACAAAGTTATCATTTTAAACATACATATATATATCTTATGGATAAATGCATAAATACACATGAACATATATAAATCTCACTATTAATATCACATACACCTCATTTGGCCGAATATACACAATCACATATGCAAACACATAATTCACATTTATAACTTAAACATTTATGCAATCAATTTAACATCCAACTTACCTTATTTTCACAACTTAGGGTAAGCACATACCTGAACCTTTTTTTATTCTATTTCACATTCGGTCTTCACTTAACATTGCCTGTTGAACCATTCAGAATTAAAAAGGATACGCGGATAGTCGAAAGATCGTACAATGCCAACGTCCCAGACGTGGTCTTACATGTAATCACATATCGACGCCACTGTCCCAGACAGGGTCTTACACAAATCAAATACGATGCCAATGTCCCAAACATGGTCTTACACGTAAACACAAATCGATGACAACGTCCCAGACGTGGTCTTACACGAAAACACATATCGGAATCCTATGTCATGACATATGTATCCTATCTATTCCTATGGTTTGTACGGGGCTTTCGGACATTGAAACTTGATCGAATCGAACTCAAAATATCTCCCTTGCTCAAATCACATTCGACCAACACAAGATTAAATTCACAAAATTTCATTTATCATGTAACATATATGTTATCAAATTTAATAACATTTATGTGCTTATAGACTTACCTCGAATATCGACGGACGAAATCGGCTACTCGACTACTTTCGACTTCCCCCGATCTAATTCTATTTTCTTTCGTTCTTGATCTAAATAAATTCAAATTTAACTAGTTTAATCACACATTCAGTCAATTTAATCCAAAAACACATAAATGGGCAAATTACCATTTTGCCCCTGACATTTCACATTTTTTACAATTTAATCCCTATTGCATAAAACACAAAATATACAAAATTTGCATATACCATGCTAGGGCCGAATATTCATAAGCATAATACTAATCCATATATTTCATTTATTTCACATTTTAGTCCTTCAAAATAATTTTTTCACAATTTAGTCCAAATTACTCATATTCATCAAAAATCCAAAGACAAAACATATTAATCTAACACATATATTTCATAATTCATCAACTATCATCATAAAACTCATAAACTCATCAATGGCACATTTCAAAATCTTCATCAAAATCAAAAATTCAAGCATGGGTCTTGAAGTATTCGAAGCAACGATTACAAAAACGTAAAAATTATAAAAACTGAACTAAGACTAACCTTGAATCAAGATTCAACAATGGTCGAACCCTAAGCTTGTTCTTTTATTTTTCTTTTCTTTTACATTCGGTTAGTAGAAAAATGATAATGGATTTTAATTTGTGATATATTATAACATATATTAACATTATTTATTATTTTACCTAATTAACCTTTATTAATTAATATATAAAACATATATAATAAGGTTACTTTAGTCCATTGCCATCCACTACCCTTATTAATGGCTAAATTACAACATAAAGCCTCCATATTAAAAGAACAACCATTATTCGGCCCCTTTGAATTTAACCACTAAATTTTCATTTTACGCAATTTAATCCTTTTATTAAATTAAGCACACAAACAGTAAAATTAATTCACGAAACTTTAACACATGTAAATTCACACATAATAAACATAGAAAATAATATTAAAATATTTTTCAGACTCGAATTTGTGGTCCCGAAACCACTGTTCTGATTAGGGTCAAAATCAGACTGTTACAGGATGTTGAGTCAACAATCAAACCGTTAAGTACCTAACCTACGCACGGGAAAGCAAAACTATACGTTGAGTATAACTCAGTGGTATTTCTATAATCTAAACATTTAAAACATAATATAAGTCATAATTATGCATAAATTTAATAAAGATGATATGCAATATACAAATCCAATAGTTTAATTCACATAGTCATTTGCTAACTCAACTAATATAATGGCACATTTCATCTCAATTTCTCATTTCAAGAGTTCATTGATTACGTACAATCAATATTCGTAGTTCAATCGATCAATTCATGTTCCATTCCACATTTCATTTCCATTTCTCAACATTTGCCATTTCAATATCAATTATCTCGATTTTACCATTGAATTTTCCTATTAACACGACTCGGACTCTGACAGATACACGAATCCAACCAACACACCAGTTTGGCACCCAATGGCTTATCGGATAAACCCGAATCAAATAATCATGCCCAACACTATAAATAAGTTGACACCCAATGTCTCATCGGTTAAACCGAAACAAATTTGCACCAAGTGCCTCATCGACTTGTAGTAGAAGTACTCCCTAAACTCTTCCTATCCTATGGCATGCCAACTATATCCGACTTTGCCCAATCAGTTAATAGGGTTCCCATTTCATTTTTTATTAGCAACAAATATCTCATTTCACATTTATTTTCATCATAAACATATAAATTTACATATGGCAACATTAAATTATCACATTACAAACTCAATTTCACATTTGAACAATATATATACTTTTCATAGACATTCAATCAATTCAATTAAATTCATTCTGTAACATCCCTATCCCGTCTTTGTTGTCGGATTAGGAATACAGAGTGTTACCAAGCAAAACAGAACATTTGACTTCACAACAGACTTAATTATACAAATATGTACTAACATATAACATTTGAATCTAATCACAGTAATACTATACTTATGGGCCTTAAATCGAGCCTATGAGGCCCTAACAATAGTTTAAGATCAAGCTGGGATAAATTTGAAACAAATCAGAACATTTTGAAAAAAATATTAAAATTTAGGAAAGCAGGGGTCACACGGCTGTGTGACATAGCCCAGGCCGTGTGAACATTAGAAGTCTGGACACATGGCCGTGTCCCAGCCTGTGTGTCCACCCATATGGGTATTCGAAATAGGGCCACATGGTTGTGTCACAGTTCATGTGTCAAATAGTGTGTATTTGAAGTTGGGTCACATGGTCATGTCGCAGGTCCTGTGCTAGACCCTATGGATCCTGCACCTGAATTTAAAATGTCATACAGCCGTGTGACAGCCTGTGTCCCAGGCCATGTAACCCCTAAAACAAGCAAAATGAGGCTTAAAACTTGTACATCAAGACACATCAACCTCATTAGCCTTAATATGACCAAAACACATACCAACACACTCAAAATATACTATTACATTCAATCCATAATATCTAAACCAATATGCCATTCAAAGGCACCAGAAACAACAATCAGTCAACCAAATTATCCAACTAAAAAGGCACTTGAACATTACAACCATCCATGCTTAAACAATCAACCAATTTTGGACAAAATATAAACATACACAACAAGTGTACCATTCCAAAGTTCCAACACCTAATTCTTGACATTAAGGATTATCCTATTCAAAACCAACCACATAACTAAAGATACCATCATAACACAACATTTTACATATTAACCACAAACCACCTATATACATGCCACATTCCAAAATGATAAACAAAAGCTACCGAGAAAACTGGATAATGTGAGCTCCAAATCGATCCGTCCAGTCAGTCAGCAAAATGCCAACTACAAAAGAGACACAAAAGAAGCCAATAAGCTTAAGAAGCCTAATAAATTCATAACATATATACCATTTAACTTACCTCAAGTAATATAGTTAAATAAGAAGATAAGTTTCTAATTCCTGATATCCAAAATGCAAGATCACACCACATTAGTGTAATCATTTACATCATAAATGATACCTTCCAAAGGTCATAACCAAATCATCATCCATAATTTCTCAATACAATCATCAACATTAGTAAACAAGAACTTCATAGAAACATTTATCATTTTGTAGTAATATAATTACCCAAAAAAGTTTAAAAATAAATGAATTTTAAGACGATTGATTCATAACCCGACGAACAATAGTAACTTGACTCGGATACTCGAGAAGATACACCACACCAAAGGCATCAATGATGCATAATGGAGGCACCAAAGTGCAGACAAAGGCACCAAAGTGCAAACCTGTAACATCCTGAAAAGGGCCTATGCATTTTTGGTTTAATTGTACGAAATGACATATCTTATGTGTTATGAATATATTTTGAACACTTTTGGAAACCTGGAAATGTATGGAAATGTTAAGTTTAAAAGAGGAAAGTGAACATTTTTAGAACCTTGGAAATGTAAGGAAATGTCTTGTAAGGAAATGTCATGGAAATGTAAGGAAATGTCTTGGAAATGTAAGGAAATGTCTTGTAAGGAAATGTCATGGAAATGTAAGAAAATGTCAAGTTACAGAGCCGAACGAAATTTTTTGGAAACTTAGAAATGACCTAGAAATGACGAGTTTTAAGGTTTAAAAGGGGAAATTAAGGCAAGGTGGCCTTAAAAGAAAAACTTTGTGAAATTTGACACACAAACAGGCTTGGAAAAGTGGTCTGAAGATGCCACTTAGGGCCTATGGAAATGGCGCCATATGCAAGAGGAATGGGCCTGAGTTCGAGTCACTTGGGAAGCAAATAAAGGAGGTTTTATTTTTGCTTCCAGAAGACTGAGGTGGACGGCACATGGCTATAAATTAGGAGCTTTTATTATTTTATAAATAGTGGATAAATAAGGGATTTATTTATCATTATTTTCAAGAGATAATTGTTGGATTAAATTCTTTTAATTTGAATAAAGAGATAAAGAGGAAAATAAGGGAGAAGTAATGGCCAAGTAAGGGACTTTGAGTTTAATAATTTCGGCTAAGTAAGGATAGTTGCTGAATTATCTTTTATTTTAAGTGATAATTAAAGGATAAAGTTACCAGATAGAGGAGTGGTGGCCAAGTAAGGGACTCCTTAGATGATAATTTCGACTATAAAAGGAAGGAAGGAGGGCTACTCATCAATTTGTGCTTCCTCCTTTCTCTGCCGAATTCTTAGTGCTCTCTTCTCTTCTTTTCTTTATTTTCTTTTGTCAAGTCGAGATTAAGTAATTGTTGGAACCTAGCCGAATATTTTCCTCTCCATTAGAAGCCATAGCCGAATCCTCCATCTTTATTCTTCCTTCTCTTTTCTTTCCAATCCATCAAAAGCCGAATCTTTTAGGGGCTTCAAGCATAGGTGCTGTCGATTTCTTCAAGAAAGGGTAAGAACAAGTTTTGATTTCTATTCTTTTCTTTTAGATTTGTCGAAATCTAGGGCTAATCCCATCAATATTCTTATTTGCCGAAATTTGGAAGGATTCTTTCGGGATTTTTGCCATAGTCGACTATAAAGGAAAAGATCTTCGAGATTTGACCATCAAGGTAAGTCATATCTGACATTTGGCCAAGGGCCATTGATTGTGATTAAAGGTTAGAAGTTGATCTAACATGTGGTTTTAGGGATTTCGACAGAAGCTATAACCAGTGGATAATTTTGGGATTTAAGATCCTTAAGGTAAGTGACTATGAATATTCGGCCAAGGCCTATTTTAGTAGTTAGATCTATTTTTATGTGTTTTAAGCTGAAAACTAACCGATTCAAGGGTTCTAGTGATTAGCCGATTTCAAAGGGGAAGAATACAAGTTTCCGAGATTTGATCGGCAGCAAGGTAAGAAAGTGGATACGATAATCCTTCGGGATTTGATTAAATTAGCCGAATAGGCTTTTTCCTAAAATACTAAATGTGGCCAAATGTAGGGATTTAGGATCTAAAGCGATAGATCGGTTTTTTGGGATTTAAGTGAACCGCTAAGTGTATCAGGTGTGTACCCCACACTAATTCTTAATATGTTTTATGGTCAGGTTTAATTAAAATATGTGATATTAAGAATATGAAAGTGGCTAAGGTACCATGTTATGGTACTAAATACTCAGGTACGTTTCCTACTTCTACTAGGAATATGAAAAATGTTATTTGTAACATGAGAATATGATAAGAATGTGAACTCTGGCATATTGTGCATATTATTATATGGGGCATATGGTTTTGTTTTGAAAGGGGAAGTGAATGTGGTGACCTAAGACCACGAACACGGTGATCTAAGACCGTGATATCTCGAAAAGTGGTGACCTAAGACCACAAGTAATCTAAAAGTGGTGACCTAAGACCACGGTATCATGCGGTGACCTAAGACCGCAGATTTGGAGTGTAGTGGAAGGAGGGTCGACTTAGTAGTCCCCACGGTGTGACTAGCGGTGCACGCACGGGGTGTGTAGCGGATGGACAACTAGGTTTGGGTTTGGGAATGCATCATAACTTTTGTATTCTATGTTTTGAATGTGTAATATGTGATATGCCTGATTCTATTATGATTTAGTGCCGTGTACACATTGAGTCTGTTTAACTCACCCCGCTTGGGAACATTTTTCGGTGATGAACAGTGATGGACCAGGACTGGCAAAGACTTGTGGTGGCCATGCTCAACATGAAGTTTATATTTTTGAGGACTCTTGAATTTATTTTAGTACTTTGAATTATTTTGGGAATTATTTGATGTAATAAGGCCATAAGGCCATAGTTGAATTACTTTACACTTTTTTTTATTTATTATGATTATGAATTTTATCTATTAAAATTTAATTAAAATTTCTTTTAAACTAAACCCTAAATATTTTGTCACTTAAGATAAAAGGGAATTCAATATAAAACGAACCTGTCTTCAACACAAGCCCAACCCAAAATAATATTTTTCTTAAAATCACACAAGTTTTCCTAAGAATAAAAGAATTTTGAACCGGTTTACTTGAGGAACATACCAAATCTGGTCAAAGCTCGTGGGCCGGGTTTGGGGTGTTTCAAAACCTGTAAAGCACGCGTTCAACCCTATTGGCATGCCAGTCGTATCATAATCAATTACTACATTCAAACGGGCACTTAGAAGACTTCTTAACATTATAATATTAGAGGTACTTCCACAATACCATATCCATACACATGCTATAAATCAATTACATTCATTTCAATAACAAGTAACCATACTATACATCAACTGCAGAACAATCACTTTTCGTTTGTACTTAATTGTCAACATTTTGTAAGTTCAATTTAATGTCATAATTCAGTTTTAATACAGTTTAATCAAATCAAAATATCACAAGTTATTTAATATTAAATATATTTATCTATACTATGAACTTACTTACAATCTGCTTCTGGTTAACTTGTAGGGACTACTCCGTAATTTTCTCTTTTCTACGGTTATTGTCTTTTTTGATTTGGTTCTTGATCTATATAGTAATTAAATTAAATTTATTAAATTCACATACATTATAAACTCAATTCGATGCATAAGACCCTTAAGTTTTCATTAATTACATATTTTCCCTAAACATTTACATTTCTCATAAATTAGTCCCTAAACCCAACATTCCAAATTTTAACAAAATTTCACAAGTACCCATACTAGCCGAATTCATTTACATACTAGGACAATCCATATTTATTAAGAATTCACAAAAATTCCATGTCAATTTTAACATTTCATCAAATTAGTCATTTATCTAAAAATTATCAAAAATTACTTTACAAACTATTCCAAATCAACAAAAAACATCTCATATCCATCATTTAACATAAAAAATATCAAAGATTCATCAATGGAAAAATGTAAAATCTTTAATAGTTTTGAAAACTGAGATACGAGTTAGCTAGACCTAAATGCAACGATCTCAAAAACATAAAAATTACAAGAAACAGGTCAAAAATTCTTGCCATGCAAGTGTTACTAGCTAGTGAATCTCCAAAACCCTTCAATGTTGTTTTACCATTCAATTTTTGGTGAAAAATCCACTAAGGAAGAAGATAAATGTTTTACTTTAATTTTTTTCTTAAGTTAAACTTATTAAATTACAAATTTACCTTTTAATTAAACATATATTTTAACTAAATTCTATCCTTAAACCGTCCATATTAAATAAGAAAGGTATAATTGTCAATTAAACCATTCCACTTATGTGATTTACACCATTTAATCACTATAATTCAATTATAACTAAATTTTACGACTTTCACAGTTTAGTCCATTTTCTTTAATGAACTAATTAAATAATAAAATCAGCTAACCAAATCCTAATACAAAAATAACATAATCCTAAAAACATTAAATACCTATAAATTAGGGAATTTTTTACCAGAATTGTGGTCCGAAAACCACTATTTTCGACACCACTAAAAATGAGATATTACAACTCTCCCCCTAAAGATATTTTTGTAACACCCCAAACTCGGCCTGGATGTTATGGCCGAATCTGGCGATGTCACATTGAAGTGTTTTTCATAAAACAAGTTGTTATTAAAGAAAAACCCTATTTTCTATTAGTCCTCTTTTTATTACCTTTCATTGATTCTAAGATGTGTCATTTATTTCCAAATGTGAATCATTATCAAAAAGTTATTTATTTTCAGAATGTTATTAATTTTTAAAACGTCACTTACCGCGGAAGCATTAAAAGTAGTTTGCGTATTCGTGTGTAATTTGTTAAAAATGTTTGATTTTTGAAAACTCGATTGTCCCTACTACTAGAAGTTATAAATCAAAACAATAAAAAAAATCCCAAATAATCCATGAAAATCCAAAGAGGCCATTATTACAGTAAATACCCCAAAATAAAATCAAAATTATAACTAATTACTAAAATAGAATGAAATGAGTCGTGTGGCCACCGTTGAGTCCTCCGCTGCGCCGATCCGCCTATGTCTGTGGATTACATGTACAGATAAAATAGATGGGTGAGTTTACAAAAACTCAGTGTGTAATTCCATATAAAACAAGCAGACAGAAAGCAATCACAATCTAGGCCTAAGCCCATTTCAGTAACGGTTTCAGCTTCAGTTAGGGCCTTAGCCCATTACAATATCAATATCAGTTCGGGCTTTAGCCCATCTCGGTAACAGTAACGGTAACCAATATGCAACCAGAAAATCCTACCCAACCAGCCTCTACACTCCATCTCCGTCCAACCCTACACTCCATGTGGGGATATAATCAACCCACCCATCCCTACACTCCAAGTAGTATCGGTTGCGGCACTAAAACAGTAGTTTACAGCTGAGCTGCCAGTAAATTAGGCACGAGGCCTTTCAGTACACTTCCTCCGAACAAAATAAACCCCCAACCCAATGCAATGCAATATGTAAATATAACATGCTATAACAAAATATCATGCATGTAGTCAGGGCATACAGTATCAAATCAGTGGAACATCATCATGCTTATTCATATCAGTTATACAGTCAATTCAGTCAATTAGGGGTCTAGGTATGCTTATCGACCTTACAGTAGGTCCACAGTCGACTCGGGCGACACGTGCAACCTTAGCAGTCAAACAGTGAAAATGGGCCCACAGGCCCATGTTGCATACCCATGTGGGCCCACACGCCTATGTGGCCCATACGGCCCAAAATGGCCTTGGCCGTGTGGATCACACGACCTGGCCCAATAATCCCACATGCCCGTGTGGGGCCCACAAGCCCGTGTGGCCCACACGGCCCAATTCGGCCTGGCCCATGAATCGCACATGGCCAGCCTCGACGATCACACGCCCGTGTTCGGTCACACGACCTACCACACGGGGGCCGCATGCCCGTGTGGCGTCGACTTTTCATGTTTTTCAACTTTTCACTGATTTCCATTTTTAGAGTCGTGTTTACACACCTGGTATTGGTTCGAAGTAGCGCAACCACGAGTACTCTAGCACCTATTATTGTCCATTAACACATCAATTAAGTTATTTGCCGATAACTTCAACGAAGTCGCACACGATGACTAAATGCCAAACTTACAGATACATTACCTTGAATGAACGATGGTGATTCCTCAGTTCTTCAGCACCGAACAAACCTCCATATTCAATTATCGGTTACCTAAACACGATTTAAGCCTCCATTAGAAGAAGATTCATCAATCTAAAATAGTGTCCACTCTTACCAACCTTACCTAAAATGCACAAAGGCACTGATATAACGAGTCGCGGCGACTGAGAATTTGATGACGAGTCAAATACCAAATTGGGTAGCAAGTAAAAGAAAAAGTACAGTAGAGAGGGAAAAGATCAACAGAAATTCAGCCAAGGGAAATAGAGAAGAAACTAACGACGATTTCCCCTTTTTATAGAGAAACTGAAACTTTGGAGTGGGGAAGAACAAGAATTCAGTAGCAATCATAAAAAGGAGACCAAAAAAAATGGGGAAGATTCGGCAGAGGTTTACGAGGAGAAGAAGAAAGAAAGAAACTACAGTGAATAAAATAACAAAAAGAAAAAGATGAAGAGGTAGTGATAGAAAGAAGAAAATCGGTGGCGAAGGGAAGAGTTTAGGGCAGCAAACAAGTTCGGCAAAGAAACTATAGGCAGAGAAGGAAAAAACTATCAGGAAAGAAAATTTGGGAGAATGAGGAAGAGTGGCCGAATTTCCACTACCAATTTCGGTTCTTTCACAACTCCTCCCTTCACATTTTTCTCCCCATATCACTCAAACACAATCCCTTCAACCACCGAATTTAAATCCCACCCAAATTCTGCAGAATTTCGGTCAAACAGAACTCTTCCACGGCCAAGCATTAAAAATAAATCCTTCGTTCGCGCAGAGCCTCAAACCCCAGACCTCCAGCCACTTAACACTCCACTTAACCACCATACCAGCAGGCCCATTCTGACATATTTTACCAGCATTTATTTATAAGCCTACTGATTAGAGATAGGGGTTTATTCAATTGAAAACAAAAAAAATTCCCAACCTAAGGCTTGAACTTGGGACCTCTCAGACACTTCCCAGGACACGTAACCACTGAAGCAGATAGATATTTGTAACAAACATACGAAAATAAATTATAAAGAATTTTCTGGGCGTTACAACTCTACCCCCTTAAAGAAAATTTCAGCCTCAAAATTTTACCTGTTCAGAACAGATGGGGATACTGCTGTTGCATCACATCCTCAGGCTCCCACGTGGCCTCCTCAGAACTATGATTATGCCAAAGAACCTTAACCAGTGGGATGGACTTTCTTTCTTAGAGCATTTACATCGCGATCCAATATCTGGACTGGCTCCTCCTCAAAGTTCAGATCTGGCCTAACCTCGATCTCCTCAACAAGAACAACATTCGTAGGGTCAGAGCGGTAGCACCTCAACATAGAGACGTGGAACACATCGTGAATCCGATCTAACTCTGAAGGTAAGTCCAATTGATACGCAACTGGTCCCAAACGTTTCAATATGCGGTAAGGCCCAATAAACCTAGGGCTCAACTTGCCCTTACGACCAAACCTCAGTACCTTCTTCCATGGCGAGACATTGAGAAAAACGAAGTCCCCCACAGAATACTCAATCTCTTGACGCTTTGGATTCGCATAGGACTTCTGTCTATCTGATGCCACTTTTGGTTGGTCTCGAATAAATCTAACTTTTTCCTCGGTATCAGAAACTAGTTCAAGGCCCAGAACATGCCGCTTGCCCAACTCAGTCCAACATGAAGGTGTGCGACACCTGCGACCGTATAATGCCTCGTAAGGTGCCATCTGAATGCTAGACTGATAGCTGTTGTTATAAGCAAACTCTGCTAGTGGCAGGTAATCCTCCCAACTGCCTCGTAAGTCAATCACACAACTCTTCAACATGTCCTCGAGTATCTGAATCACCCTCTCAGATTGTCTGTAACACCCCTTACCCGTATTCGACGCCGAAATAGGGTACGAGGCATTACCGGAACACATACACTTGTAAACGTATTAAACCAAGTCATAAAATTTCATCCAAATTAAAACTTTTCAAATTTTTGAGTCCCTAAATAGGGCCTACAAGGCCCAATACATACTTTGGAAGTGGTCCAGGACTAAACTGAGAAATTTGGAAAACGTTAGAAAATTTCTTGAAAAACATGGGCACACGCCCGTGTCCAAGGCCATGTCCTTCACACAGCCGAGATACACACTCGTGTGTTAGGCCGTGTGGTGTTCTGAATTTCCAAAATTCAAGTGCAGACTTTACACACCCTGGGCACATGGTCGTCTGGCTGCCCGTGTGGCCACAAGTAAGGCTATTTACCAAGCCCTTTGCCACCCCAAAACACTTATACATTTATACAAATTTATCATCACACAACATGGTTTATTAATCATTCAAACATCCACACTAAGACATCCACATACCATTTACAAACCACATTCATCATACATAATCACACACACAAACTTAACCATTCACATGCAAGAAAATACATCCTTGAAATGCATGCAAGCAAATACATCCTTGAAATGCATCATCATAGACTTATAACATAACAAATATTGGCCACATTAAATGGCCTTATACAACAATAACCATCAAATGGCATAGGCCAACATTCTAGGCCGACTCATAATAACATATACACCTAATCAAGTCCCTATACATGCCATAGACTTAAAAATACTTGAAGATCGTTGATACAATACCAATCAATAACTTGTTAGTGTGATAGAATCTCTGACGACCTCCAACTCGAGCTAGCATCTGTGACACTATAGGAAAAATGAAAGGAAGGGGGTAAGCATTATAGCTCTGTAAGTAGGTATGTAAATAATAAGTGATTTATTAACAGGCTTTTATAAATCTTCACAATATGTTCTCAAGATAATACAATCGTAATTGCACATAGTTCCACTATTTATTCATGTTCATATCAAGCTGTCTACTCGAGTCACAGTCACTAAATTATTTATATATTGAACTAAGGAACTCCAAATTAAGATCTGATAATTTTCCCTGAAACTAGGCTCACATATATTCTTACCATAAAATTTTCAGAATTTTTGGTTTAGCCAATAAATACAGTTTATTCTTTAAAGTCTCCCCTGTTTTGCTATCTGACAGTTTCGACCCTTCTTCACTAAAAATTAATTATCTCTTCGTATTGAATTCGGATGATGTTCCCATTTGTTTCTATTGAAGGTAGACTCATTAATAAATTTAAGCATATAAATTATAAACCATAATTATTTTTATACAATTTTTAGTGATTTTCCAAAGTTGGAACAAGGGAGTCCAAAATCATTCTGACCTTGTCTCATAAAAATTCAAATATCTCAGAATATTAAATTTTTTCTCTTACACCGTTTCTTTTATGAGAAAATAGACTAAATAAGATTTAATTTCATATCTTATTCAACGTATAATTCAATTTTCACCATTTTTGGTGATTTTTCAAAGTGATACAACTGCTGCTGTCCAAACTGTTTTATTACTAAATTTACTCTATCATGTTTTCTTTGTATTAATTCTCATTTACACACATATAACACTAAAGTATATACATAGTTAGCCATGCCAATAGCTAGTCATCATCAAATATTTACAAGTCTTCATTGTAACACTTACTCCATATCAACCTTACCAAAGTTCGATCACATATCGAGCACATTGCTCATGAATATATATACACATGTACCTGCACTTGTTCATCACATAATCACATTCGATTACACTTAGTCATTTTCTCCTTGAACACATCAGAATATTATTGGATACATCGAAAGTTTTCACATAAGTTCCACACTTGTAGCCAAAGCTACTTCACATCACTTTTCACATAGAGGCTCGTTCTCGAGTGATTCACTTTCACGGGTCTGCTCACACAAGCTGTCAGTCATTCGTTACTACTCAGTGCTGCTCACACAAGCTATCAGGTATCCACAACACATGCCGGTATACCCAGCCACTGGTAGAACTTAAGACCAACACCCGGATTCACTTAGTCACAATTTCACATAGATTTCACATAGGTCCCTAGTGACATGTCACTTGTATCCTATTCTATTCCTAAGGTTCAACTGGGAAATTTCTCACATTTCGATACTTTGTCAATTTCGTTCAATATTTAGCCACATCTCATAAAATATATCAAAACATAAAAACATAAGTAAAAATGATGCATTGTTTACATACAAACTTACATCGGTAGCACAAACGGTGAAAAGGATTTATTCGTCATATTCTTTGTTTTTCCCCCGTTCTAAGTCCGAATCTCGTTTTCCTTGATCTATAACAACACATTTAACTCATTTATTCATCCTGCTACTCAAATTAGCCTAAATTCACATTTTGGAATATTTACATTTATTCATCCTGCTACTCAAATGAGCTTCATGTAGCTTCTTCCAGAATTGAGACGTGAAGCAAGGATCCCTATCAGATATTATTGAAACCGGTAACCCATGCAGTCTCACTATCTCAGACATATACAGTTTAGCCAGCTTCTACAGAGAGTAATCGGTATGAACCGGTATGAAATAGGTGGACTTTGTCAATCGATCCACGATGACCCATACTGAATCCTTTTTAGTGGGTGTAGGGGTAACCCACTAACAAAGTCCATAGTTACACGCTCCCACTTCCAAAGTGGAATCCTGACTGGCTGCAACAATCCCGAAGGTAACTGATGCTCAGCCTTAACCTGCTGGCATGTCAAACACTTGGCCACAAATTCAGTAATCTCTCGTTTAAGACCTACTCGTTTAAGACCTGGCCACCATTATAACTCGCGAAGGTCTCGATACATCTTGTTTCCACCAGGATGCATAGCATAAGGGCTACTATGCGCCTCTCGCAGTATAGACTGCCTCAACTCAGTATGCTTCGGTACACAGATTCTCCCACAGAAACAGAGAACCCCTTCGTTATTCAGTCCAAAATCTTCAGTATTCCCACTCTCAACCTGTCTAAAGCGAAGACCCAAAGACTCATCCTCCAACTGTTTACCCTTAATCTGCTATATCCATGTCGGTTTAACCTGAAGTTCGGCAAACAGACTACCAACATCAAATAAACTGAGGCGAGCAAACATCACCCTCAGATCAGTCATAGCTCTATGGCTCAGTGCGTCCGCCACCACATTGGCCTTACCAGGGTGGTATTCAATCGTACAGTCGTAGTCCTTAAGTAGCTCAATCCATCTACGTTGCCTAAGATTCAGCTCCTTCTGAATAAGGAGGTACTTGAGGCTCTTGTGGTCGGTGTAAATGATACACTTATCACCATACAGATAATGCCTCTAGATTTTCAGTACAAATACCACAGCGGCCAACTCCAAGTCATGTGTCGGATAATTCGCTTCATGAGTGTTAAGCTGACGAGACGCATATGCTACCACCTTACCCTCTTGCATCAACACACATCCTAAGCCGACATGTGCTGCATCACTGTAAACAGTAAACTCCTTTCCAGGCTCTGGTGTATCGTAACAGGGCCTCGGCCAAGATCTGATCTTGAGCTTCTCAAAGCTCTTTTTTTACGCATCAGTCCATTTAAACGGCACACCCTTGCGTAATAGCTTAGTCAAAGGTGCTGCAATCAGTGAAAACCCCTCTACAAATCGTCGATAATACCCTACCAATCCCAAAAAATTGCGGATCTCAGATATAGTCTTAGGCTGCTTCCAATCCAAGACAGCCTCAATCTTTCGAGGATCGACTCTAATCACCTCAGCAAAAACCACATGTCCCAGAAACGTTACTTCACGTAACCATAACTCACACTTACTGAACTTGGCATACTGTAATAGTCCGATTTCGACCCTAATTGAAATAGTGGTTTCGGGACCATAAATCTGAGTTAGAAAAGTAATTAAATAATATTATCTGTGTTTATACTATGTGAATTGATATTTGTGAAATTTTTATGATTTAATTTTATCGTTTGAGTGTCCGATTTAGTAAAAGGACTTAATCGTGTAAATGGTAAAAGTTGCTAACTATTTGTTAAAGTGCTAAATTGATTTGTTCTTTTAATGGGAGGTGTTTATGTTGCAATTATATCTTATGAATCATGCATGGACGGTTAAGTACATTATATATATGATATTTTATGTTAATAATAAAGGTTAATTTAGTAAAGTTTAAATTATAAGTTAATTAAATAAAACATAAAATAAAAAAACAACATGCATTCATATTATTGTTGGCTGAATATACAAAGATAAAAGAAAAAGAAAAGAAAGCTAGGTTCGGCCTTGTATTTTCATCAATTAAGATCAAGAACCAAAGAAAACGGATGTGGATCGGGGGAAAACAAAAATAATCGAATAGTCATTTTATTCCGTCCGTCGATATTCGAGGTAAGTTTATAAGCATATAAATGTTGTTAATTTTGAATATATGTGAATTTTATATTTCGAAATAAATTTTATGACTATGTATATGTGTTGGCCGAATGTCTATAAGCTTGGGAGCTCTGTTTACGAGATTGTTTCGATCGAGTTAACATGTTCGAAAGTCCCGTATGAACCTTAGGAATAGCTAGGATACATATGTCATGACATAGGTGTAACTGTCCGGTTTAGACCCTAGTCAGAATAGTGGTTTTGGGACCACAAATTCGAGTCAAAAAAATATTTTAATATTATTTTCTGTGCTTACAGTATGTGATTAAGTATGTGTGAAAGTTTCGTAAATTAATTTATATGTTTGTGTGCTTAATTTGATAAAAGGACTAAATTGTGTTAAATGCAAAATTAGCATGCCAAGTTTTAAAAGTACCTATGTGCTATGTCTTTATAAATGTAGTGGCCTTATGAAGTAATTAGGCTAATTATTTATGGTAGAGATGGTAGTGGGCTTTTAATTTAAAGATTATGTAATGTTTCATTAAGGGGAAAAATGGAAATGAATAATTAATATGATTATTAATAAAACAAAACATAAATAAGCCATGCATTTATGTTCATCCACCGAAAGAAAAGAAAATAAAGAAGGGTTTAAGCTCTTTTTGCATTCGGCACTCATCTAGTTCAATTAACGCATGTTTTGGTTTCAGTTTTTGAGATCGTTGCTTAGTATATTATCAAGCCCATGCCCTAATTTTGGAATTTGATGATGAATTTGAAATGTTCCATTGATGAAAGCTTGAGCTTTGTGATGTTAGTTGATGAAATATGAAATATATGTGTTAGATTAACATGTTTTGTCTTTGGATTTTTGCTGAATTTGAGTAATTTGGATTAAATTGTGAAAATAATATTTTGAGGGACTAAAATGTGAAATAAATTAAATGTATGGACTTGTATGATCATGATGAAAATTCAGCTAAGCATGGGTACAAGGGAATTTTGTGTATTTTGTGATTTTGTGAAATAGGGACTTAAATGTCAAAATGTGAAAATGTGAGGGCTAATTTGTAAATTGCCCTAAATGTGAGCTTTTGGATTGAATTGAATGATTTGGTGAATAAATGAGTTAAATTTGAATATGTATAGATCAAGAACCAAAGAAAATAGATTTAGATCGAGGAAAGTCGAAAGTGATCGAGTAGTCGAAATCGTCCGTTTATATCCATATGAGGTAAGTCTATATACAAATAAATGTATTTGAGATGATTTATTCATGTTAATATTAAAATGTGATGAATGGCTTTGGAAGATATACATGTGAAATCTGAGAAAGTATCGCCAATGTATCAAGGTCTAAAAAGTCCCGTACGATCTTTAAGGATAGATAGGATTCATACGTCATGACATAGGGATTCCGATATGTGATATCATGTGAGACCACGTCTGGGATGTTGGCATTGATTTGAGATTTACGTGTAAGACCATGTCTGGGACACTGGCATCGTATTTGATTCGTGTAAGTCCCTGTCTGGGACAGTGGCATCGATATTGGATTACATGTAAGACCACGTCTGGGATGTTGGCATTGTACGATTAATCTGAGATATCCGAGTATCTTTTTTGATTCTGAATGGTTCAACGGGTAATTTCGAGAAATGAAAGACTATGTGAAATGTATGGCCGTTTCAGGTACGATTGAAGTGTATGCTATGATTGAGTATAAAAGGTAAGTATATGTGAATGTGCACAAGTGAGATATGTGCATAAACTTGTTGAGACAAAACGTGATATATGTATGAATGAGCTTTGAATAAAATAGATAATTGGAGATATGATTTGTTGGTAAGAAATGGCTAAACAAACGAGCCAAAGAAGAATTATGAATTTGGAATTGAGATATGTTAATGATCTTGTATTTGTTATGATTATGAATGTTTATATGATAAGTTTATTTGTATATGGCTTACTAAGCTTTTGAAAGCTTACTTTGTGTGTGTTTGCATTGTTTTATAGATCCTTAAAGCTACGGAAGGCTCGGGGATCGTCGAGGATCATCACTACACTATCAAGCTCTATTTTGGTACCTTTTGAAAGTGTAAATATTTAAGTATGGCATGCAGAGTCTAGTTGAAATGGTTGATGTTTTGTGTTGTATATATAAGCTATGTGATATGGCTTGTAAATGGATATGCATATGGTAATATTTGATCTATGTTTTGTGATGCAAAGTTTGTATATTATAGATGAAAAGATGTCATAAAGATTTGGTAAGTTTGTAGATGGATTTTGTTTAGAAATGCTTATGAATAGATTGAGCTAAACGGCACAAAAGTTAGTGTGTTTGATATGTTCTTGTATGGTTAGAAAAGATGGTTATTTTGGTATGTTTTTGGTACTTTTGATGCTTGGAATGATGCTTCTTTGTGCTTGGAGGTATAACTCAAAGTGTGAGTGGCAAATTGGCCTTGCAAATGGCCTATATTTGCCCACACGGTTGAGCACACGGGCGTGTGGCTCGACCGTGTCCTTCGTGGTTGCATTTCAATCAAGTCAGTTTCGACCACGGGCTGGACACACGGGCGTGTGACTGGCTGTGTGGTGCAAGTCAGTGTCGACCATGGGTGAGGCACATGGGCGTGTCTCAGGCCGTGTGGATAAGTCAGTATGTATGCCCTGTTTTACCACGGCTTGGACACACGGGCGTGTGACGTCTGTAACTTTGAAAAATATTTGATTTTTGAAAAAAATTTGTATGATACCGATTTAGTCCCAACCCATTTCTAATGCATGTTTATGGTCTCTTAGACCTCATTAAGGGACTATATGCTTGTATGTTGCTATGATATGACGATGATATACTTATTGATGTGAAATGTACGTAATAGTTTTGGATTTGTCTGGTAATGCCTCTTAACCCTAGACCGGTGATGGTTACGGGTTAGGGGTGTTACATTTTATTGGTATCAGAGCTACAGTTTAGTCGATTCTAGGACTAACGTAGCGTGTGAGAGTCTAGCTATACATGCCATTTATACGAACTGTGATAGTATGATGAATCCTGACGTATAAAATGTGTTTTTCGTATAGTAAATGGATCCCGAAAGAGATGTAGCTGACGATGTTGAAAGTAATGTGCCTGCTCCCGCTCAAGGGACAGTGCCATCTGATTCGAGACCGGCTACTAGCGGTCAGGAAGGAGAGGCTAAACAAGCCTTCTTGCAATTGATGAATGAGTGGTTCACTCAATATATTAGAACAAATTCGGCTGTTTCACAATCTCCGCCCCCGCCTAATCCTCCTCAGACTTCTGTTGTACCTCCGGTTATGAATCTAAATCTGTTGAATAAGCCTTCGGCCGATAAAATCTGTAAATATGGAGCTGAAGAGTTCAGGGTCACTAGTGATGATGATGCTGAGAGAGCTGAGTTTTGGCTCGAGAACACAATCCGAGTGTTTGATGAAATGTCTTGTACTCCTGAGGATTGTGTGAATTGTGCCATTTCCTTGTTACGAGATGTAGCTTATCAGTGGTGGAAGACTTTGATTTCTATTGTTCCAAAAGAACGGGTTACATGGGATTTCTTTCAGTCTGAATTCTGGAAGAAATATATTAGCCAGAGATTTATAGATCAAAAATGAAAAGAATTTTTGGAATTGAAACAGGGTCGCATGTCTATCACTGAATACGAATGAGAATTCATGAGATTAAGTCAATATGCTCGGGAATGTGTTTCGACTGAAGCAATAATGTGTAAAAGATTTGAAGACAGCCTAAATGAAGATATCCGTTTGCTAGTTAGAATTCTGGAAATAAAAGAATTCGTTTTGCTTGTAGATCGAGCATGTAAAGCTGGGGCACTTGGGAAAGATAAAAGAAAAGCTGAGTCAGAAGCTAGATATGTGAGAAAGAGATTCTCAAGTAAATCATTTCAGTCTGTATCGAAGAAATTCAGAGATGAGCATAGCCGTTCAAAGGCTAATGTGGGGCATTCAAATAGAGATCGAGCTAGATCACAGTCGAACTTCAAAGCTCCAGCAACTTCAGTAGCTAGTGTTGGAAATGTCTGATCCGAACGGCCTGAATGTAAACATTGTGGTAAAAGACATCCGGGTAATTGTAGATTGAATGATCGAGCCTATTTTAGATGTGGATCATTAGATCATTTCATCCGGGACTGCCCTGAATCTGTTGAACAAGAGATTGTATAGAATTCGAAGTCAGATAATGCTTCAGCTAGAGGTAGACCTTCTAGAAACACAAGAAATACAAGTGGTAGTTAGAGAGTTATGAAAAATACAGTTGCGAGATCTGAAGCTAGAGCACCTGTCGGAGCTTATGCTATTCGAGCTCGTGAGGAAGCTTCGTCTCCAGATGTTATTACGGGTACATTTACTCTTTATGATACTTCTATGATTGCATTGATAGATCCAGTGTCTACTCATTCATATGTATGCATGAACTTATTATCCAGTAAGTCTTTGCCTGTAGAGTCTACTGAATTTGTAATTAGAGTATCGAACCCCTTAGGTAAAAGTGTCTTGGTTGACAAAGTGTGCAAGAATTGTCCGTTGATGTTTCGGGATATTTGTTTTCCGGCTGATCTGATGCTATAATCTTTTGATGAGTTTGATATAATTTTGGGTATGGATTGGTTTACATTGCATGATGCTGTTGTGAACTGCAAAAGAAAGATTATTGATTTGAGATGTCAGAATGATGAAATAGTTCAGATTGAATGAAATGATTTAAATGGGTTACCGGTTGTGATATCTGTGATGAAAGCTCAGAGTTATGTTAAAAAGGGTTATGAAGCTTATTTTTCCTATGTAATTGATTCGAGAGTGACTGAAAAGAAAGTTGAATCCGTGCTAGTTGTTTGCGAGTTTCCTGACGTGTTTCCTGAAGAATTACCGGGATTGCCTCCAATACGAGAAGTTGAATTTGGTATTAATTTAGTACCGGGGACGACTCCTATTTCGATAGCTCCGTATAGAATGGCACCAACAGAATTGAGAGAGTTGAAGTCACAGTTGCAAGAGTTGACCGATAGAGGATTTGCACGACCGAGTTTCTCACCTTGGGGTGCTCCTGTTCTATTTGTGAAAAAGAAAGATGGTACGATGATAATGTGCATTGATTACCGTCAGTTGAACAAAGTGACTATTAAGAACAAATATCCTCTGCCACGAATTGATGATTTGTTTGATCAGCTGAAAGGAGCCACTGTGTTTTTAAAGATAAATCTGAGATCGGGATATTATCAGTTGCGAGTGAAAGGTTCAGACATTCTGAAAACTGCTTTCAGAACGAGGTACATGCATTATGAGTTTTTAGTTATGCCTTTCAGATTAACAAATGCTCCTGCTGTTTTTATCGATCTGATGAAAAGAATTTTCGGACCATATTTAGATCGATTTGTTGTTGTATTCATTGATGACATTTTGATTTATTCTCGTGATGAAATTGAGCATGCTAAACATCTGAGAATTTTGCTACAAACTCTACGATAGAAGAAATTGTATGCAAAGTTCAGTAAATGTGAGTTCTGGTTGTTTGAAGTTGGTTTTCTGCAACATATTGTGTCAGCATCTGGTATACGAGTCGATTCGAGCAAGGTTTCAACTATTTTTGAGTGGAAGCCTCTGAAAAATGTGTCTAAAGTCCGTAGTTTTCTGGGACTTGCTGGTTATTATCGACGGTTTGTAAAAGGCTTTTCAATGATTGCAACTCCGCTGACGAGATTGCTTCAGAAGGATGTGAAATTTGAGTGGTCTGAAAAGTGTCAAAAAAGTTTTGATCAGTTGAAAACTTTGTTGACCGAAGCTCCAGTGCTAGTACAGCCAGAATTGGGTAAAGAGTTTGTAATATATAGTGATGCTTCTTTAAACGACTTAGGATGTGTTTTGATGCAAGAAGGCAAAGTTATAGCTTATGCCTCGAGACAATTGAAACCGCATGAAAAGAATTATCTGACAGACGATCTTGAGCTAGCTGCGATTGTGTTTGCTTTAAAGATTTGGCGTCATTATCTTTTTGGTGAAAAATGCCATGTGTTTTCAGATCATAAAAGTCTGAAATATTTGATGACTCAAAAAGATTTGAATCTGTGACAAAGAAGATGGTTAGAACTGTTGAAAGACAATGAACTTGTGATAGATTATCATTCGGGTAAAACAAATGTTGTTGTTGATGCATTAAGTCAGAAATCACTATTTGCATTACGTGCGAAGAATGCTAATTTAGACTTGTCTGATGATGGTTCAGTTTTAGCTAAATTGAAAGCGAAACTGTTGTTCTTACAGCAAATATGTAATGCTCAGAAAATTGATAATGAAATGTTAGTGAAACGAGCTTAGTGTGATTCGAACTCTAATTCTGAATTTCGAGTTGATGTTGATGATTGTCTGAGATTTCGAGATCGGATTTGTGTTCTGAGGAATACAGAGTTGATTCAGTTAATTTTGAATGAAGCACATAACAGTCGCCTATCTGTTCATCCGGGAAGTACAAAGATGTACCATGATTTGAAGCAACTTTTTTGGTGGCCTGGTATGAAGCATGATGTCTCAGAGTTTGTATCGAAATGTTTAATCTGTCAGCAAGTTAAAGCTGAACATCAGGTGCCATCTGGTTTGTTACAATCGATAATGATTCCTGAGTGGAAATGGGATAGAGTAACGGCGGATTTTGTTTCAGGGTTGCCTTTGACTCCGAGAATGAAAGATGCAATCTGGGTCGTAGTTGACAGATTGATGAATTAGCTCATTTTATTCTGGTACGATCTGATTATTCACTTGATAAATTAGTTGAGCTATATATTTCCGATATTGTGAGATTGCATGGGGTGCCACTATCTATTGTATCTGACAGAGATTTGAGGTTTACTTCACGATTCTGGAAGAAACTGCAAGAGGCTTTAGGTACTAAATTGCATTTTAGTATAGCCTTTCATCCACAGGCGGATGGTCAATCCGAGCGGGTTATTCAAATTCTCGAGGATATGTTGAGATGTTGGATTCTTGAGTTTGATGGTACATGGGAACAATATTTTCCATTGATTGAGTTTGCGTACAATAATAGTTTTCAATCAAGCATCAAAATGGCACCTTATGAGGCTTTTTACGGACGCAAATGTCGAACCCCTTTGTATTGGACTGAGTTAAGTGAAAATAAGATACACGGTGTCAACTTGATCAAAGAAACTGAACAAAAAGTGAAAATGATTCGTGATAGTCTGAAAGCCGCATCAGATCGTCAGAAATCCTATACAGACTTGAAAAGAAAAGATATCGAGTTTGGGATCGGTGATAAAGTGATCATGAAAGTGTCTCTGTGGAAGAAAATACTTCGTTTTGGGAGAAAAGGCAAATTGAGTTCGAGGTTCATCGAGCCGTATGAAATTATTGAGCATATTGGACCTGTTGCATACAGATTGTTGTTGCCACCGGAACTAGAAAGGATTCACAATGTGTTTCACGTGTCAATGCTTAGACGATACAGATCAAACCCATTACATGTAATTTCTACGTCTGAGATTGAAATCCGATCCGATATGACTTACGAGGAAGAACCAATCCGTATCTTGGCCCACGAGGTTAAAGAATTGGGAAATAAGAAAATTTCGTTAGTAAAAGTATTGTGGCATCGACACGGAGTTGAACAAGCTACGTAGGAGCCTGAAGATGCAATGAGATAGCAATATCTGAATTTATTCAACGGTAAGATTTTCGGGGATGAAAATCCCTAAGGGGGAGAATTGTAACAGTTCGATTTAGACCCTAGTTAGAATAGTGGTTTCGGGACCACAAATTTGAGTCAAAAAAATATTTTAATATTATTTTATGTGCTTACAGTATGTGATTAAGTATGTGTGAAAGTTTCGTGAATTAATTTATATGTTTGTGTGCTTAATTTGATAAAAGGACTAAATTGTGTTAAATGCAAAATTGGCATGCCAAGTGTTAAAAGTACCTATGTTCTATGTCTTTATAAATGTAGTGGCCTTATGAAGTAATTAGGCCAATTATTTATGGTATGGACGGTAGTGGGCTTTTAATTTAAAGATTATGTAATGTTTCATTAAGGGCAAAAATGGAAATGAATAATTAATATGATTAGTAATAAAACAAAACATAAATAAGCCACGCATTTGTGTTCATCCACCGAAAGAAAAGAAAAGAAAGAATGGTTTAAGCTCTTTTTGCATTCGACACTCATCTAGTTCAATTAAGGTATGTTTCTGTTTTGGTTTTTGATAATTTTTACGTTTTTGAGATCGTTGCTTAGTATATTATCAAGCCCATGCCCTAATTTTGGAATTTGATGATGAATTTGAAATGTGCCATTGATGAATGCTTGAGCTTTGTGATGTTAGTTGATGAAATATGAAATATATGTGTTAGATTAACATGTTTTGTCTTAAGATTTTTTTATGAATTTGTGTAATTTGGATTAAATTGTGAAAATAATATTTTGAGGGACTAAAATGTGAAATAAATTAAATGTATTGACTTGTATGATCATGATGAAAATTCGGCTAAGCATGGGTACAAGGGAATTTTGTTTATTTTGTGATTTTGTGAAATAGGGACTTAAATGTCAAAATGTGAAAATGTGAGGGCTAATTTGTAAATTGCCCTAAATGTGTGTTTTTGGATTGAATTGAATGATTTGGTGAATAAATGAGTTAAATTTGAATATGTATAGATCAAGAACCAAAGAAAACAGATTTAGATCGAGGAAAGTCGAAAGTGATCGAGTAGTCGAAACCATCCGTATATATCCGTACGAGGTAAGTCTATATACAAATAAATGTATTTGAGATGATTTATTCATGTTCATTTAATATTGAAATGTGATGAATGGCTTTGGAAGATATACATGTGAAATCCGAGAAAGTATCGACAATATATCAAGGTCCGAAAAGTCCCGTACGAACCTTAGGAATAGATAGCATTCATACGTCATGACATAAGGATTCCAATATGTGATATCATGTAAGACCACGTCTGGGACGTTGGCATTGATTTGAGATTTACGTGTAAGACCATGTCTGGGACAGTGGATCGATATTGGATTACATGTAAGCCCACGTCTGGGATGTTGGCATTGAATGAGTAATCTGAGATATCTGAGTATCCTATTTGATTCTGAATGGTTCAACGGGCAATTTCGAGAAATGAAAGACTATGTAAAATGTATGGCCGTTTCAGGTGCGTTTGAAGTGTATGCTATGATTGAGTATAAAAGGTAAGTATATGTGAATGTGCACAAGTGAGATATGTGCATAAACTTGTTGAGACAAAATGTGATATATGTATGAATGAGCTTTGAATAAAAGAGATAATTGGAGATATGATTTGTTGGTAAGCAATGGCTAAACAAATGAGCCAAAAAAGAATTATGAATTTGCAATTGAGATATGTTAATGATCTTGTATTTGTTATGATTATGAATGTTTATATGATAAGTTTATTTGTATATGGCTTACTAAGCTTTTGAAAGCTTACTTTGTGTGTGCTTGCATTGTTTTATAGATCATTAAAGCTACGGAAGGCTCGGGGATCGTCGAGGATCATCACCACACTATCAAGCTCTATTTTGGTACCTTTTGAAAGTGTAAATATTTAAGTATGGCATGTATTGTCTAGTTGAAATGGTTGATGTTTTGATTTGTATATATAAGCTATGTGATATGGCTTGTAAATGGATATGCATATGGTAATATTTGATTTATGTTTTGTGATGCAAAGTTGGAATATATAGATTAAAAGATGTCATAAAGATTTGGTAAGTTTGTGGATGGATTTTGCTTAGAAATGCTTGTGAATAGATTCAGCTAAATGGCACAAAAGTTGGTGTGTTTGATATGTTCTTGTATGGTTAGAAAAGATGGTTATTTTGGTATATTTTGGGTACTTTTGATGCTTGGAATGATGCTTCTTTGTGCTTGTAGGTATAACTCAAAGTGTGAGTGGCAAATTGGCCTTGCAAATGGCCTATATTTGCCCACACGGTTAAGCACACGGGCGTGTGGCTCGACCGTGTCCTTCGTGGTTGTATTTCAAGCAAGTCAGTTTTGACCACGGGCTGGACACACGGGCGTGTGACTGGCCATGTGGTGCAAGTCAGAGTCGACCACAGGTGAGGCACACGGGCGTGTCTCAGGCCGTGTGGACAAGTCAGTATGTATGCTTTATTTTGCCTCGGCTTGGACACACGGGCGTGTCTGAGGCCGTGTGATGCACACGGCCTACCCACACGGGCGTGTGACCTTTGTAACTTTGAAAAATATTTGGTTTTCAAAATTTTTTTGTATGATTCCGGTTTAGTCCCAACCCATTTCTAATGCATGTTTAACGTCTCCTAGACCTCATTAAGGTACTATATGCTTGTCTGTGGCTATGATATGACGATGATATACTTATTGATGTGAAATGTACGTAAAAGTTTCAGATTTGTCTGGTAATGCCTCTTAACTCTAGACCGGCGATGGTTACGGGTTAGGGGTGTTACAATAGGATTCCGTTATGTGTTATCGTGTAAGACCACGTCTGGGACGTTGGCATCAACTTGTGAGTTACGTGTAAGACCCTGTCTGGGACAGTGGCATCGATATGTGATTACATGTAAGACCACGTCTGGGACGTTGGCATTGTACGAAATGTTTGACTATCCGAGTATCCTTTTTAATTCCGAATGGTTCAACGGGCAATGATAAGTTAAGATCTAGTGTAAAATTTAGGTTAGAAAGGCTCAGGTATGTACTCATACAAAGTTATGAAAATATGGTAAGTTGAATGTTTGAATTGATGATATAATGTCATATGTTAATGTGAATTATGTGTATGTATATGTGAATGTATATATTCGGCCAAAAGATGTATTTTAGTTGTTAAAGTAAAGGTTAAATATACTAATGTTCAATTATGTATTCATCCTAAGGAAAATTTATGCAAATTATATATTTTTTGATATATGAAATTATAAGTTGGAAATATATATGAAATTATGATTGCTTATTACTGTTTATCTAGATTAAATTATGTATATGATTAAATGTTTCATTTGCTTATGACTTACTAAGCTGTGATAGCTTACTGTGTATTTGCTTTTCGTTTTATAGATTTTGGAAGTTGGTTACGAGCTCGGGGATTGTCAGAGAAGTCTATCACACTATCGACTGTTTTCGGTATTTTATTAAGTTTGAATTCGAACTTATGGCATGTATAGACTAGTTAATATACTTGAATTTTGGGGTATGTAAATATGATCCATGCGAAAATAGCTTAAAATAATGTTTATGTTTGTGTGTTTTCAGTCATGGTATAAGTTTATTTTGGTAATTAAGTTGCATAAAGTCATAAATGATATTTTAATTATATGGTTCGATTGAATATGTCATGAATGACTTATAAGTTAACTAATGTTGATATATATATACTTATGATGGATGGTCTTATAACTCGATTTAAGTAATGAGATAAGGGATGAATGTATGTTCGGTTATAGCATATAAGTGGTGTAAGTTTGGTATATCTTGTTAATCCTTGAAATTTATTATGGCTTAAGTTTATTTGGATAATAATATCATGCATATATAAGGTAATGTTCGATCATGTGTTTCGACAATATGCTGAGTAGTGGATGTTAGTTAAGATACATTATGTATTAGTTAGATAATAGACAGGTCATACCTATATGCATGTGGAGTACTAAATAAACGTTTGAATTACTCATGCAAGTGGTCTTAACATTTGGCTTTGTATTTGTAAAATGATATGAATTGTATAGATATTTGGATATGGCTTAAATGGTTTATTCAAATGCGTAAACTTATAATAGAATAATATACATGTTTTTGGTCTTTTAAATGATATATGAATGTCTTTTAAATAGGCTTAAAGTTAATAAATAAGATTCATACAAATTTGGGTAATGATAGTTAAATGAGTTATGCATGTTTGAATTTAGCTTTTATAAATTTATTGGATTAGCAGAATAGAGGATAAGTTGATTTGTATTGTGTGTATATAGTTTATAAATGAATGATTCAATTGATATGGTCATATGCGCATAAATTTGTGATAAGAGATGAAGTATATTTGATCTTGAAATGAGGCTTGTCTATGTGTAATATATATTTTTTTATATGTCTAGTATGACGTGTGGATAAGTCAAATTAATTAATACGCTAGCCGAATAGTTCATGAGATTCATGGTTAAGTAAATATGGTTTGGTTTGGTTACTGAAATTGCAAGTTGAGTATACTATGATTTGAATTATGCATTTTCTTTAAATGGTTCAAAATGATTAGGTAAAATGTGCTTATGACTTTGATATTTAAAATTTTATACTTGTTCATTTAGTGAAGTTGCTATTGCCGAATATGCTTTGGTTTATAAGCTGTGTGATATTGATTATTAAGTTTTTTATATGCGTGTATAGATGTGACTGATTTACAAAGCATGAAATGCAATGAATGTCTGTTTTGAGTTGTGTTCTATTTGGTAATGCCTCGTAACCCTAATCCGGCGACGAATACGGGTTAGGGGTGTTACATTTTATTGTTATCAGAGCTACGGTTTAGTACATTCTAGGACTAACGTAGCGCGTATGAGTCTAGCTACACATGCCATATTTTATACTGCGATAGTGTGATGATTCCTGACATTTGAAAATGTGTTTTCTTATAGTAAATGGATCCCGATCGAGCCGTAGCTGATGATGTCGAGAGTATAGCGCCTGCTCCCGCTCAAGGGACAGCGCCAGTTGATTCTCGACCGACTTTGAGTAACCAAGAAGCAGAGGCTAAACAAGCCTTTTATCAAATGATGAATGATTGGTTTACTCAGTATATCCGGACGAATCCGACTGTTCCACAACTTCCTACCCCACCGATTCCCCCTCAAATACCTGTAATGCCACAAGTTACTGATCTGGTGCGATTGAATAAGCCACCTGTTGATAAAATTAAAAAATGCGGGGCTAAAGAATTCAGAGCCACTGATGATAATGATGCTGAGCGAGCTGAATTCTGGCTTGATAATACTATCCGTGTGTTTGATGAGCTATCTTCTACCCCTGACGAGTGCCAAAAATGTGTTGTATCTTTGCTACGAGACACTGCATATCACTGGTGGAATACGCTAGTATCGGTAGTTCCGAAAGAATGGGTCACCTGGGAGTTCTTTCAGACTGAATTTCGGAAGAAATATATCAGTCAGAGATTCATTGATAAAAAACGCAAAGAATTTGTCGAGTTAAAACAGGGTCGCATGACTGTGACAGAATGAACAGAAATTTGTGAGACTTAGTAGTTATGCCCGAGATTGTGTGTGGACTGAAGCTATAATGTGTTAAAGATTCGAAGAAGGGTTAAATGAAGATATTAAATTGCTAGTTGGCATCCTTGAAATAAAAGAGTTCGTTGTACTTGTTGAGCGAGCATGCAAAGCCAAAGAGCTCGGGAAAGAGAAAAGGAAAGTTGATTTTGAAGCCAGAGATTTTCGTAAGAGATCATTGAGTAAAACATTTCAGTCAGCATCAAAGAGATTCAGAGATGATTTTATTCGTTCAAAGTCTACAACGGGTTATTCTAGACGTGATCGGGATAGACCACCTGTGAGTTCAAAAGCTACCTCAGTAGCTAGTGTTGGTAATGTCAGACTGAATCAACCTGAGTGTAAACATTGCGGTAAACAACATTTCGGCAGCTGTAGATTGAATGATCCGGCCTGCTTTAAATGTGGATCGATGGATCATTTCATCCGTGAATGCCCTGAGTTAGTGGATCAAAATACCGTACAGAGTGCGAGATCGAGTAACATGTCAGCTCGAGGTAGACCACCCAGAAACACGGGTAATGTGAGTAGTGGTCAGAAAGGAACTAAAGACACTACTGTTAGATCTGAGGCTCGTGCACCTGCCAGAGCTTATGCTGTTCACGCTAGAGAAGAGGCTTCATCTCAAGATGTTATTACTGGTGCTTTCACTCTCTATGATACTAGTGTTGTTGCATTGATTGATCCTGGTTCGACTCATTCTTATGTATGTGAGACTTTAGTATCTAGTAAGACTTTTCCTGTACAGTCTACTGAGTTTGTGATTAGAGTACGAACCTGAAACACCCCACACCCGGCCCACGAGCCTGGACCGGATCTGGTATGTTCCTTAAGTAAACCGGTTTTCGAATTCTTCATTACTTAGAGAAAATTTGTAAAATTTTAGGAAATATTGTTTTGGATTGGGCTTAGGTTGGGAAACCCATTTAACTAATTTAAAAATCCAATTTTATTAAGGTGACAAAATAATTTTCTTTAGGTTTATAAAAATATATTTCACTTAAAATTTAATCCAACAATCGTTTGTAACAAAATAATTAAAAATAAAGCAAAAATAAGAAAATCCATCTGGGCCTTGTGGCCTTATTACATCAAGTAAAACCCAATAATAAAATTAAAGATACTAAAAAGAAATAAAGTCCAAATTAAATAAATTCCTCAATTGATGCATGGCCACCTCAAGGTCTACCGTCCCGGTTCGTCACTGTTCATCACCTGAAAATAGTTCCCACAATAGGGTGAGTCAACAGACTCAATGTGTACACAACATTAACCTTCAACAAATCAGGCATACATGTTCATATCAAATTCATATTCATATAAAGATAAATGATGATGCAACCCAAACCCAAGCCTATTTGTCCATCCGCTACACACCACCCGCACTCGCCACACACCGTGGGGACTACTAAGTCAACCATCCATCCGCTACACACCATCGAAGGCAATGATCATTGCGATCGACGTGCTCATCGCCCATATAATTTGTGTCATTAGACACCATATTCAAATAATGTAACCGGTTACCAAATTCGGATAATGTAACCGGTTACCATATTCGATTTTTGTGACCGTAGTCACCATATTCCGTTGGTGAGACCGAGTCAACACCTTCTTCCCCTTTCTCATATATCCCGAATGCCCCATAAATTTCTTATATCATGCATAACATACTTAATTTCTCATTATTCACATGTTAACAATATAACATATTCGTAATCCTATCGAAAGTAGGAAACGTGCACAGGTACTTTTACCATATTTATGGTACTTAGCCATATTCACATTCTTATGCATATTCATATATTAAAATAATTGCCATATGATATATCGAAAGTTAGTGTGAGTACACACCGATTGGCTTAATAGATTCCTTGAAATCTCGAAGAACGATCTACCGATCTAAAGTTTAGATCATTAATTCCTATATTCGACCCATCATACAAAAACACATTAATAACCTTTTCGATTTTAAAACCAAATCCCAATAGGAATGGTATTACTAATACTTACCTTGTTTGCCGATTGGATTGATCAAGTTCCCAAAATTACTAGTATCCCTTTTCCTTGAAATCGGCTAACACTAAATCATGTAATTTTGTCGGGTTTCGACTTTTGGATCAATGAAAAATAATTCTAAATACCAAAAATAAGCCTTGGCCGATTAGATCTATGTACTTACCTTACGCTTTCCAAATCGGAAGAGGATTCCTTGCCCTATATGTATGCTGTCGAAATCTTCATGTTAGATTTAATCTAACATATACATCATAACCTTTAATCAAATAAATTTATCTTACCTTAGATCCTTGATCCTTATATTCGACGATTGTAGACCCTTTTAGATGTCGTAGTTGATTGCTCCTTTACTTAGAATCAACAAAGATTCGGCTTTGACAGTGAAACAGAGAAGAAAATAGAAGAAGAGGAGATGGATTTTGCTTAAAGAAAAATTCGCAGAGAGGGGAGAGAGCTAGGAAAGTTTCTAGACAGAGGAAGAGAAAGCAAAAGTTGATGAGTAGCCCTCCCGCCCTCCTTTTATAGCCAAAATTATCAGCCTAGGAGTCCCTTACTTGGCCACCACTCCTCTTTTTGATAATATTATCTCTTTTATTTAAAAGATAAAAGCTTTTAATCCATCAATTATCTCCTCAATTTTCTTAAAAGAAAATCCTTTATTTATCACTTATTATTCACATATTTATGCAAATAAAACTCTTCCTTTTCTAGAAACCCATGCCGTCCACCTCAGCCTTCTGGAAGCAAAAATAAATTTTCTTTTATTTGCTTCCCATGTGACTCGAACTTAGGCCCATTCCTCTTGCATATGGCGCCATTTCCATAGGCCCTAAGTGGCATCTTCAGACCACTTTTCCAAGCCTGTTTGTGTGTCAAATTTCACAAACTTTTCCTTTTAAGGCCACCTTGCCTTAATTTCCCCTTTTAAACCTTAAAACTCGTCATTTCTAGGTCATTTCTAAGTTTCCAAAAATTTTCGATCGGCTCTGTAAACTTGACATTTCCTTACATTTCCATGACATTTCCTTACAAGACATTTCCTTACATTTCCAAGGTTCTAAAAATGTTCACTTTCCTCTTTTAAACTTAACATTTCCATACATTTCCAGGTTTCCAAAAGTGTTCAAAATATATTCATAACACATAAGATATGTCATTTCGTACAATTAAACCAAAAATGTATAGGCCCTTTTCAGGATGTTACAGAACCCCTTAGGCCGGTGTGTTTTGGTTGATAAAGTGCGTAAGAATTGTCCGTTAATGATTCGAGATTCATGTTTTCTGGCTGATTTGATGTTGTTGCCATTCGACGAGTTTGATATAATTCTGGGTATGGATTGGTTAACCTTGCATGATGCTATTGTGAACTGCAAACGGAAGGCTATTGATTTGCGATGTCAGAATTATGAGATTATTCAGATTGAGTCTAATGATCTGAATGGTTTACCAGCAGTGATATCTTCAATGTTAGCTCAGAAATATGTGAGAAAGGGTTTTGAAGTTTACTTTGCTTATGTGCTCAACTCTAAAGTGATTAAAAAGAAGATTGAATCAGTACCGATTGTGTGCGAGTATCCTTATGTGTTTCCCGAAGAATTACCGGGTTTACCATCGATCCGAGAGGTAGAGTTTGGTATTGAGTTTTCGCCGAGGATGACTCCGATATCGATAGCTCCGTACAGAATGGCACCGACAGAATTAAAAGAGTTGAAGACTCAGTTGCAAGAATTGACTGATAGAGGCTTCGCACGATCGAGTTTCTCTCCCTGGGGTGCACCGGTTTTGTTTGTGAAAAAGAAAGACGGAGCTATGAGAATGTGCATCGATTACCGACAGCTCAATAAGGTGACTATAAAGAATAAATATCCTTTGCCACAGATTAACGACTTGTTCGATTAGTTGAAAGGGGCTACTGTGTTTTCTAAGATAGATCTAAGATCAGGTTACTATCAGTTGCGAATTAAAGACTCCGATGTGTCGAAAACTACTTTCCGAATGAGGTACGGACACTATGAGTTTCTGGTTATGGTTTTCAGACTTACTAATGCACCTGCTATTTTTATGGATTTAATGAATCAGATCTTCAAACAGTATTTTGATCGATTTGTGGTTGTGTTCATAGATGACATATTAATCTATTCCCGTGACGAATCTGAGCATGCTGAACATCTGAGATTAGTGCTACAGACTGTGCGTGATAAGCAGTTGTATGTGAAGTTTAGTAAATGTGAGTTCTGGTTACGAGAAGTCAGTTTTCTGGGTCATGTTGTATCAGCATCGGGTATTTGGGTTGATCCGAACAAGGTTTCAGCTATCCTAGATTGGAAGCCTCCTAGAAATGTATCTGAGGTCTGAAGTTTTCTGGGATTAGCTGGTTACTATAGACGGTTCGTAAAAGGTTTCTCTATGATTGCAACTCCGATGACGCGACTACTTCAGAAAGATGTTAAGTTCGAGTGGTCAGAAAAGTGCCAGAAAAGTTTTGATCAGTTGAAAGCTTTATTGACCGAAGCTCCGGTGCTAGTTCAGCCAGAATCGGGTAAAGAATTTGTAATCTTTAGTGATGCATCTTTAAATGGTTTGGGCTGTGTTTTGATGCAGGAAGGAAAAGTTATAACATATGCCTCGAGAAAGTTAGAGCCGCACGAAAAGAACTATCCGACACATGATCTGGAATTGGCAGCTATTGTGTTTGCATTGAAGATATGGCCCCACTATCTATTTGGTGAGAAATGTCACATTTATTCTGATCACAAAAGCTTGAAATATTTGATGACTTAGAAAGATCTGAATCTACGACAGCGAATATGGTTAGAGTTTCTAAAAGATTACAAGCTTGTAATTGACTACCATTCAGGGAAAGCCAATGTTGTTGCTGATGCTTTGAGTCGGAAACGTTGTTTGCCCTACGATCAATGAATACTCAATTGGCCCTATCTGATGACGGTTCGCTTGTAGCTGAGTTGAAAGCAAAACCGTTATTTATTTAGCAGATTTGTGAGGCTCAAAAAGTTGATAACGAATTGATAGCAAAACGGGCTCAATGTGATGTGAATACTGATTCAGAGTTTCGAGTTGATACTAAAAGTTGTTTGAGGTTTAAAGACCGAATGTGTGTTCCAAGAAATTCAGAGTTGATTCAGATGATTTTGAATGAAGCTTATAGCAGTCGGTTATCTGTTCATATGGGTAGTACAAAACTGTATAATGATTTGAAATAGCTTTACTGGTGGCCTGGTATGAAACGAGACATCTCTGATTTTGTTTCAAGATGTTTGATCTGTCAACAAGTAAAAGCCGAGCATCAGGTACCTTCTGGGTTACTTCAGCCGATTATGATACCCGAGTGGAAATGGGACAGAGTTACGATGGATTTTGTATCGGGTTTGCCTTTGTCACCGAGTAAGAAAGATGCAATCTGGGTTATTGTAGATAGATTGACTAAATCGACTCATTTTGTTCCGATTCGCACAGATTACTCTCTTGATAAACTTGCTGAATTGTATATTTCTCAGATTGTGAGATTGCACAGAGTACCTATTTCTATTGTTTCAGATAGAGATTTGAAGTTCACATCGCGGTTTTGGAAGAAACTGCAAGATGCATTAGGTACGAAACTACATTTTAGCACTGCTTTCCATCCACAGACAGATGGTCAGTCCGGACGAATTATTCAGATATTCGAAGATATGTTGAGATGTTGTATTCTCGAGTTTGAAGGTACATTGGAACGATACTTGCCATTGATTGAATTTGCGTATAATAATAGCTTTCAATCGAGTATCAAAATGGCACCTTACGAGGCTTTGTACGGTCGTAAATGTCGAACACCTTTGTATTTGACTGAGCTCAGTGAAAATAAGATACACGGGGCCGATTTGATCAAAGAGACTAAACAGAAAGTGAAAGTGATTCGCGATAGTCTGAAAGCTGCGTCAGATTGTCAGAAGTCGTACGCCGATTTAAAATGTAAAGATATTGAGTTTCAGATCGGGGATAAAGTGTTTTTGAAAGTCTCGCCGTGGAAGAAAATACTCAGATTTGGTCGTAAAGGCAAGTTGAGTCCGAGATATATTGGGTCGTATGAGATTATAGAGCATATCGGGCCGGTTGCTTACAGATTGTTGTTGCCATCTGAGTTAGAAAAGATCCATAATGTATTCCATGTTTCAATCCTTCGACGATACTGATCCGATCCATCACATGTGATTTCTCCAACTGAGGTGGAGATTCGATCCGATATAACATACGAGGAAGAACCGATCTGGATATTAGATCACAAGGTGAAAGAATTGAGGAATAAAAAAATTTCTCTAGTAAAAGTCTTATGGCATCGACACGGGGTTGAAGAAGCTACGTGGGAGCTCGAAGATGCCATGAGAGAACGATACCCAAACTTATTCGCCGGTAAGATTTTCGCGGACGAAATTCCCTAAGGGGGGAGAATTGTAACATTCCGGTTTTGACCCTAATCGGAATAGTGGTTTCAGGACCATAAATCCGAGTTAGAAAAATAATTAAATATTATTATCTGTGTTTATACTGTGTGAATTGATATTTGTGAAATTTTCTTGATTTAATTTTATTGTTTGAGTGTTCGATTTAATAAAAGGACTTAATCGCATAAATGGTAAAAGTTGCTAACTATTTGTTAAAGTGCTAAATTGATTTGTTCTTTTAATGGGAGGTGTTTATGTTGCAATTATACCTTTTGAATCATGCATGGACGGTTAAGTACATTATATATATGATATTTTATGTTAATAATAAAGGTTAATTTAGTAAAGTTTAAATTATATGTTAATTAAATAAAACATAAAATAAAAAAACAACATGCATTCATATTATTGTTGGCCGAATATACAAAGATAAAAGAAAAAGAAAAGAAAGCTAGGTTCGGCCTTGTATTTTCTTCAATTAAGATCAAGAACCAAAGAAAACAGATTTGGATCGGGGGAAAACAAAAATAATTGGATAGTCATTTTATTCCGTCTGTCGATATTTGAGGTAAGTTTATAAGCATATAAATGTTATTAATTTTTAATATATGCGAATTTTATATGTCGAATTGAATTTTATGACTATGTATATGTGTTGGCCGAATGTCTATAAGCTTGGGAGCTAAGTTTACGAGATTGATTCGATCGAGTTACAATGTCCGAAAGTCCCGTACGAACCTTAGGAATAGCTAGGATACACATGTCATGACATAGGATTCCGTTATGTGTTATCGTGTAAGACCACGTCTGGGACGTTGGCATCGACTTGTGACTTACGTGTAAGACCCTCCTGGGATGTTGGCATTGTACGAAATGTTCGACTATCCGAGTATCCTTTTTAATTCCGAATGGTTCAACAGGCAATGATAATTTAAGATCGAGTGTAAAATTCAAGTTAGAAAGGCTCAGGTATGTACTCATACAAAGTTATGAAAATATGGTAAGTTGAATGTTTGAATTGATGATATAATGTCATATGTTAATGTGAATTATGTGTATGTATATGTGAATTTATATATTCGGCCAAAGGATGTATTTTAGTTGTTGAAGTAAAGGTTAAATATACTAATGTTCAATTATGTATTCGGCCTAAGGAAAATTTATGCAAATTATATATGTTTTGATATAAGAAATTATAAGTTGGAAATATATATGAAATTATGATGTCTTATTAATGTTTATCTAGATTAAATTATGTATATGATTAAATGACTCATTTTCTTATGACTTAGTAAGCTATGATAGCTTACTTTGTGTATTTACTTTTCGTTTTATAGATTTTGGAAGTTGGTTACGAGCTCGGGGATCGTCAGAGAAGTCTATCACACTATCGACTATTTTCGGTATTTTATTAAGTTTGAATTGGAACTTATGGCATGTATAGACTAGTTAATATACTTGAATTTTGGGGTATGTAAATATGAGCCATGCGAAAATGGCTTAAAATAATGTTTATGTTTGTGTGTTTTCAGTCATGGTATAAGTTTATTTTGGTAATTAAGTTGCATGAAGTCATGAATGATATTTTAATTATATGGTTTGATTGAATATGTCATGAATGACTTATAAGTTAACTAATGTTGATATATATTTACTTATGATGGATGGTCTTATAGCTCGGTTTAAGTAATGAGATAAGGGATGAATGTATGTTTGGTTATAGCATATAAGTGGTGTAAGTTTGGTATGTCTTGTTAATCCTTGAAATTTACTATGGCTTAAATTTATTTGGATAATAATATCATGCATATATAAGGTAATGTTTGATCATGTGTTTCGGCAATATGCTGAGTAGTGGATGTTAGTTAAGATACATTATGTATTAGTTAGATAATAGACAGGTCATATCTATATGCATGTGGAGTACTAAATAAATGTTTGAATTACCCATGCAAGTGGTCTTAACATTTGGCTTTGTATTTGTAAAATGATATGAATTGTATAGATATTTGGATATGGCTTAAATGGTTTATTCAAATGCGCAAACTTATAATAGAATAATATGCATGTTTTTGGTCTTTTAAATGATATATGAATGTCTTTTAAATAGGCTTAAAGTTAATAAATAAGATTCATACAAATTTGGGTAATGATAGTTAAATGAGTTATGCATGTTTGAATTTAGCTTTTATAAATTTATTGGATTAGCTGAATAGAGGATAAGTTTATTTGTATTGTGCGTATATAGTTTATAAATGAATGATTCAATTTATATGGTCATATGCGCATAAATTTGTGATAAGAGATGAAGTGTATTTGATCTTGAAATGAGGCTTGTCTATGTGTAATATATATATATTTTTATATGTCTAGTATGCCGTGTGGATAACTCAAATTAATTAATATGCTAGCCGAATAGTTCATGAGATGCATGGTTAAGTAAATGTGGGTTGGTTTGGTTAATGAAATTGCAAGTTGAGTATACTATGATTTGAATTATGCATTTTCTTTAAATGGTTCAAAATGATTAGGTAAAATGTGCATATGACTTTGATATTTAAAATTTTATACTTGTTCATTTAGTGAAGTTGCTATTACCGAATATGCTTTGGTTTCTAAGCTGTGTGATATTGATTATTAAGTTTTTTATATGCGTGTATAGATGTGACTTATTTACAAAGCATGAAATGCAATGAATGTCTGTTTTGAGTTGTGTTCTATTTGGTAATGCCTCGTAACCTTAATCTGGCGACGGATACGGGTTAGGGGTGTTACACGTACAGTTGCTTCTCTCGCAGAATCTGTAGAACCACTCTGAGGTGTTGATCGTGCTCATCCTTAGTCTTTGAATATACCAGTATATCATCAATACATACCACTACGAACAAATCCAAATAGGGTGGAACACTCAGTTCATCAGATCCATAAAAGCTGCTGGTGCATTCGTAAGTCCAAATGGCATCACTAGGAACTCGTAATGACTGTACCGAGTCCTAAATACTGTCTTGTGCATATCAGTCTCCTTAACCCTCAACTGATGATATCATGATCGTAGATCAATCTTGGAGAAAACCGAAGCCCCTCGGAACTGGTCAAACAGATCGTCTATCCTCGGTAGGGGGTACTTATTCTTTGTAGTCAGCTTATTAAGTTGACGGTAGTCAATACACATACGCATGGATCCATCCTTCTTTTTCACGAATAGAACCGGTGCTTCCCACGGAGACACACTAGGGAGGATGAACCAACGATCCAGTAGCTCTCGAATCTGGGCCTTAAGCTCCACAAGCTCCTTCGGTGCCATTCTATAAGGGGCGATGGACACCGGAGCTGTACCAGGAAGGAGCTCAATCCCAAACTCTACTTCACGATCCGGAGGTAACCCAGGTAACTCTTCAGGAAAAATGTCCGGAAAGTCCTTAACCGTCCTAATATCTTTAACCGAAGAATCCTAAGAATTTGAAACACTAATGTAGGCCAGATACGCCTCACATCCCTTACGGACCAACTTCTCGGCCCTCAATGCAGAAATCACATTCGATAAATAGTTTCGACGCTCCCCAATTACGACTACCTCGCTGTCCTCCTCAGTTCTCAGTACAACCCTTTTTGTGGTACAATCTAAGCTCACTCGATGTTTGACTAACCAGTCCATTCCCAGTATCAGATCAAATTCTCCAAAAGGCAGTTCCATCAGATCAGCCTGGAAGATAGCCCTTTGAACCTCTAAAGGAACATCTCTAAACAGTTTGTTAACTCTTATTGACTGCCCCAACGGACTTAGTACAGTGACCTCACTCGTAGTGCTCTCAACCAGTATACCCAAGTTTTCAGATACGGTACAAGCTATATAGGAGTGAGTGGATCCTATATCTATCAGTGCAGTATAGGGTACATTATAAATAAAGAACGTACCCGTAATGACGTCCGGAGCATCTCCATCCTCTCGGCGACGAGCAGAATAGATTAGAGCTGGCTGCCTCGCCTCAGTATGACCAGCACATCTGCCCGGTGCTATCTGACCACGTCCCAGACCGTTACCACCCCTGGCCTGACCACGGCCTCTCGGTGGTTGCTGAACTACTCTCAGTGGTGTGGTACCCATGCCAGAAGCTTGCATCTGATTGGACCTCTGCGAGCAATCTCTAATACGGTGCTCTAATGAACCGCACCTCAAACAAGCCCCAGTTCTCTTCCAACACTCGCCCTGATGGCGTGTACCACAGTCAGTACATGACGGCTGTCCAGTAGTAGCAATAAGAGTCCCAACTCTAA
Source organism: Gossypium sturtianum (assembly GCA_025698515.1). Classification (NCBI taxonomy): domain Eukaryota; kingdom Viridiplantae; phylum Streptophyta; class Magnoliopsida; order Malvales; family Malvaceae; genus Gossypium; species Gossypium sturtianum. Next base: position 66,242,186 of record CM046944.1, on the reverse strand, counting down.
CCGGTCCATCAACTCTAGCCTTTTTCTTAGGCCTCTGAACGGAACTCGAGGGCTCCTAATCCCTCTTATTCCTACCTCTCTCTTTGTTTTGGCGCTCAGTGCGCTTCACTTCATCGACGATCTTCGCCTTATCGACCAGTGCAGCATAGTCTCGCTCTCTGTGTGGAGCTATCAATACCCTTAAATTGTCCCTGAGGCCATCCTCGAAGCGAACGCATCTCTCATACTCAGTCGCCACCATACCACGCGCATAGCGGCTTAGTCGCAGAAATCCAGCCTCATACTCAGCCACTGATCTATCACCCTGGGTCAAATTCAGGAACTCTCTCCTACGGGCATCCACGTAACTGGCCCCTACATATTTCCCCTGGAAGGCAGTCTTAAAGAACTCCCAGGTCAGTCGGTCGTCCTGAGTGCCCTCTTTAACCGTAAGCCACCACTGGTAAGCCTCATTTCTCAGCAGTGACAATGCACCCTTTAGTTTTTGCTCAGGGGTGCAGTCTAGGTCATCCATAATTCTCTCTGTGGCCTCTATCCAGTACTCAGCCACATTAGGGGCAACTCCAGCAATACCCTTAAAAATCTCAGCACCATTGGACCGGAGTCATTCCGTAACCGACCCTCGGCCTCCAGCTTCAGTATTGGGCACAGCGACCCTCTACAAAATCCTTAACATGGTTTGGGACAGTACGTCGCCCCAGCCACTCGATCATGAGACCCAGTTTCAGTCACAGGTGAAGTCGGCGTCTCATTAGTTTCCAAATTAGGTATGTGGCCAGATGACAAGGACCCAGCTCGAGCACCTCTACTGTAACAGCCCGGTTTAGACCCTAGTCAGAATAGTGGTTTTAGGACCACAAATCCGAGGTCAAAAAAATATTTTAATATTATTTTTGGTGTTTACAATATGTGATTGAGCATGTGTGGAAATTCTGTGTGGAAATTTTATCGTTTGTGTGTCGAATTGAGAAAAAGGACTTAATCGCATAAAATGCAAAAGCTGTGTGCTGATTGTTTAAGTGCTACATTGCTAATGTCTTTATAATGTGGAGTCCTTAAATTGAAATTTTACCCTTGGGAGCATGCATGGACGGTAATGGATATAAATTAGTAGAATTTTAATGTTAATATTTGGGATATAATGGTAAATAGTATATTAAAGTTAATATAATTAAAACAAAACATTTGATAGCCATTTTTATCATCTTATTCCACCAAAAATTAGAAAATAAAAGAGGGTTTATGAGCTTTGAAGGTTTCGAAAAGCTCAAGCTTCAATTGGTATGTGTTTTTGACTCGGTTTTTGATGATTTCTACGTTTTTGTGATCGTTGCTTTGTGTTCTATCAAACCCATGCTTTAATTTTAGAATTTGATGAAGATTTTGATATGTACCATTGATGAATATGTAAGCTTTGTGATGATAGTTGGTGGAATATGAAAGTTTAATGTTGGGTTAACATAGTTTGTCTTTGAAATTTTGATGAAATTGCCTATTTTGGGCTAAATTGTGAAAATGAAAAATTGAAGGACTAAAATGTGAAATAAATGAAATAAATGAAATATGTGGGCTTGTATGAACATAAGGAAAATTCGGCTAGGCACGTGTGAGATGAAATTATGTGAATTTGATGATTTTATGAAATAGGGACTAAAGTGTCAAAATGTGAAAATGTGAGAGCTATTTTTTAAAATGCCCTAAATTTGTTTGTTTGGACTAAATTGAATGAATTGGTGATTGAATAAACTAAATTTGAATATGTATAGATCAAGAAAAGATGGATTTGGATCGAGATCGAGGCAAAGATAAAGTGCTCGATTAATCGACCCGTTTTGTTACTTCGACATCCGAGGTAAGTTCGTGTATAATGTAAATCGTATAATTTATAATCATGTACTATGAAATGAATGAATATGTGATTGATGAATTATTAATGTTAATTGTGAATTTGAGAAATGTGGCACTAAGTGTGCGAAATAGAATTTATACAGTAATGAATGGCACTGTGTGTGCGAAATAGAGAAAGTATAGACTATACTAATTGGCACTGTGTTTGCGATACCGAATCAAGTTCAGTTTGATATAAAGGCACTAAGTGTGCGTTGTTATTTAAGCTTTAGCTATGAATTGGGCACTAAGTGTGCGGTTGAATCGAAGAGATAATGAAGATTGATCGAAATGTGGTATCGAGCATTGAGTAGAAAAATTTATTGTAAACTAGGTGTTGGCAAAGGTATGTATGAAACCTAAGTGGTTGATAAATTTTAAAGTAGATGAATGGATAGTTATGTGAGTATTGGATATAATTGAGCATGTGTATCTTTGTTAAATTATCTATGTGATGGTTTAATTTCTATATTGATTTGATTCAATGAGTTATTTGTATTATATTACGAAATTACTAAGCTTTAGAGCTTACTGTGTGAAGTGTTTCTCTGTTTTACAATGTATTTAAAGTTAGCTCGGATTCGGGGATCGTCAATGACTCAATCACACTATCGGCTATCTATTTGGTACTTTTCGGAGATGTATATATTTGAATATGGCATGTATAGGCTAGTAGATATGGTATATTTTGAGATGTTTGGATCTTGCCATGTGATATGGCTAGATAAGTTAATGAATTTGGTATATGCTTTGGGTTTGAATGAAGGATTATCAAGATGTGTATGTGTGTCCTAAGTGAATGATCTTATAATATGTTTTGGTAATATGGAGATTAAATGTTTATGCTATGATTTGGTTGAGATTAAATGGTGCATGAATTACATGTTTTGATATGTTGTTGATAATTTGGATTGGTATGTTAGATGGAATTGTAGAGGATGATGATTGATGCTATTAAGAGATTCAATTTAAGTATGTTTTTGTATGTTTGAATGCCAATTAGAATATGAAATGGTATTGATTATTGCATGTAGGTATGACCCAAGTGTAGGTGGCAAATTTAGCCTTGCAAATGGCCTATAATTGCCCACACGGTTGAGCACACGGGCGTGTGGCTCGACCGTGTCATTCGAGTTTGCAAATTGAAACAATTCAGGCTCGACCACGGGTGCGGCACACGGGCGTGTCTCAGGCCGTGTAAACAAGTTAGTATGTATGCCCTGTTTTGCCACGGCTTGGACACATGGGCATGTCCGAGGCCGTGTGAGGCACACGGCCTACCCACACGGGCGTGTGGCCTCTATAGCTTTGAAAAATGTTTGATTTTCAGAAATTTTTGTATGTGTTCAGTTTAGTCCCGACCCATTTCTAACATGTGTTTAAGGTCTCGCAGACCTCATTAAGGGACTATATGTGTATAATTTGTTATGTTTGAATAATGATATACTTTGTGTTGTAAGATGTTAGTAAAGTTCCGGATTGATCGGTAATGCTTCCTAACCCTAGACCGGCAACAGTTTCAGGCTAGGGGTGTTACATCTATGGCCCCTACCACGGCCTGTTGTACCCTGTCCATGAGTACCTCTTGCACTCATTGTCTAATTACAGTTTATCTGTATTAACAATTTTATGCATCAGTTTACAGTTCCAGTTGTCTATTAACAGCTATTTTATGAAATCAGTATTAAAAAGTATAAGGTTTGTTATCGTACGATGCAGTGTCTATTGGTTTTACTACGATGATCTCGGTATTCACTATCACGAGTGTCTTGATGCGATCTATCTATAGTAGTCGTAGTATATACTATCTATAGCAGTTTCAGTTTAGAACTTATAACGATTTGGTGAACTTACGAGATCGGCGCCGGAGACTCGGTGTACCACACATACTGTGAAAGATATTTTAATCGTCCGAAAATCAGTGCTTTATAAGAAAACTCAATTTTAAAACCCAAATCCACAACCGAGTTTTGCAACCTTGCTCTGATACCACTAAATATAACACCCTAATCCCGGCCTGGATGTTATGGCTGAATCTTGCGATGTCACATTAAAGTGTTTTTCATAAAACAAGTTGTTATTAAAGAAAAATCCTCTTTTCTATTAGTCCTCTTTTTATTACCTTTCGTTGACTCTAAGATGTGTCATTTATTTCCAAAACGTGAATCATTATCAAAAAGTTATTTATTTTTAGAACGTTATTAATTTTCAAAACGTCACTTACCGCGAAAGCTTTAAAAGTAGTTTGCGTATTCGTGTGCAATTTGTTAAAAAGGTTTGATTTTTGTAAACTCGATTGTCCCTACTACTAGCAGTTATAAATCAAAACAATAAAAAAATCCCAAATAATCCATGAAAATCCTAAGAGGCCATTATTACAATAAATACCCCAAAATAAAATCAAAATTATAACTAATTACTAAAATAGAATGAAATGAGTCGTGTGGCCACCATTGAGTCCTCCGCTGCGCCAATCCGCCTATGTCTGGCGATTACCTATACAGATAAAACAGATGGGTGAGTTTACGAAAACCCAGTGTGTAATCCCATATAAAACAACCAAACAGAAAGCAATCACATTCTGGGCATAAGCCCATTTTAGTAACGGTTTTAGTTTCAGTTAGGGCCTTAGCCTTTTACAATATCAATATCAGTTCGAGCTTTAGCCCATCTCAGTAACAGTAATGATAACCAATATGCAATCAGAAAATCCTACCCAACCGGCCTCTACACTCCATCTCCGTCCAACCCTACACTCCATGTTGGGATATAATCAACCCACCCATCCCTACACTCCAAGTAGTAACGGTTGCGGCACTAAAATAGTAGTTTACAGCTGAGCTGCCAGTAAATTAGGCTCGAGGCCTTTCAGTACACTTCCTTCGAACAAAATAAACCCCCAACCCAATGCAATGCAATATGTAAATATAACATGCTATAATAGAATATCATGCATGTAGTCAGGGCATACAGTATCAAATCAGTGGAACACCATCATGCTTATTCATATCAGTCATACAGTCAATTCAGTCAATTAGGGGTCTAGGTACGCTTACCAACCCTACAGTAGGTCCACAGTCGACTCGGGCGACCCGTGCAACCTTAGCATTCAAACAGTGAAAATATGGGGATCATGGCACAAGGTGCGCCCCATGGAGGTCAATCGATTATATGGGGATCATTTAGTCCACAAGAACTAGCCCGATTCCAAGAATTATTGGAGAAGCCTGTCAGATTGAAGCATGGTTGGCCCGATAGCGAAGATATGGCAACTTAGGCTAATTTGGTAACTAATCTTAGAATATAGAAGGAATCATATATTGTAAAGATTAGATTAGATTTGATATGGCATATCTTGAAAATCCCTTAAATTAATGGATATGACTAATCTCGTCCGTTGATGTATTTTGATCTTGACCGTCGATTTTGGGGAAGCTCAACTATAAATAGAGAGCCTCCCCCTCATTTGTAAATCATCCATTGTATGTTGAATTCTGAAGAGTAATAGAACTCTTGGGCATTTACTCAAACACCTTGTGTACATTCTTTCTTTTGGCTTTTTGTTGTTCATTTGTAGCTTCTTTTGGCACAATCGCTTCCGCTATACAAATTAGTGCCTTGGAGGAGTTCTTAAAGAATCCTCAATTTTGGGGTGTAAAGGCTGACTTAGGCGAGTTTTGACGAGCGGATCGCCTAAGGCCGCACTTATTGTGAGACGAAAGGTCTAGCCTCATGACAAGTGGTATCCGAGCTATTGGTTTGAAGGCACTGTTGGGATGTCGAAAGAAGTTGTTGATCAGAATGAGCCAATGCAGACTGGTGGGAGGCTCAGAAAAGTAAGTCACTCGAGGGACATGCTGATAACTTTAGAGGATCGAGTTGTTAATCTCGAGGAGTTCGTAGGGAACATGAAGGAGACGCTTGAGTTGGTAGAAGGACGCATAGATGGGTTTGACTCAATGGAAGAACAACTCAGAGATTTTGTGTTGGATTCTCTCGGTGCTAATGCGAAAAAGATGAATGAATTAGTTAATTCCACTACGGAAAAGCTGGCAGAAAGGGATGAGAGTCTCGAGGAAATGGTGTTAGCCATGAAGAAAGAAATTGAAGAGCTTAAGGGGGAGCTCATGATTTACAAAGCTACTTTGTGTAATGGAATGTTGTCTTCAAAGCCGAATCAACAAGCACTGGATGTTCCCAAACCGGAGAAGTTCAAAGGTGCAAGGTCCGCAAGAGACGTGGACAACTTCTTGTGGGAAATGGAGCAATACTTCCGAGCGATGGGCATCGAGGATGATGCCATTAAGGTAAACACTGCTTCAATCTATTTTACTGATGTGGCTCTCTTGTGGTGGCGTCGTAGGTCCACGGATGAGAAACGTGGTGGAAACGCAATTGGAACTTGAGAGGAGTTCCAAAGAGAGTTGAAGAAGCAGTTTTACCCACAGTATGCCGAGTAGGAGGCTCGGGCTAAGTTGCGTCGTCACACACAACAAGGCACTGTTCGGGAGTATGTTCGGGCATTTAGCGAGTTGATGCTTCAAATCTCCGACTTGAGCGAGAAAGAAGCGTTCTATTGGTTCAAGGATGGTTAAAGCCGTGGGAAAAAGCATGAGTTGCGTAGGTAAGGAATCACCGAACTTACTGTAGCCATGGCCGAAGCAGAGTCCTTTGTTAAACTTGGTCAAACGAAAGACAAGTTCGAGTCGTCTAAGCCCAATGGAAAGGGACATGGTGAGAGAAACCATGAGGAAGATGAAGATAGACATAGCGATGATGGCCATAGTACTGATAGCACAAGTGGCAATGAGAAACCATGAGATGTGAAGCGGGGATCCAACAACCCAAGGGACAATGGGAAGAGGATAAAATGCTTCCTTTGTCAAGGACCACACATGTTGCGAAAATGTTCGAAAAGATCGATGATGTCGGCTATCCAAAGGAAAGATGAGCCGAAGGAAGAGGTGAAGCCTATCGATTGAAAGACATCGAGGGTAAATTCGATGGTGCTCATTCCTAAAAAAAGGAATGGTAGAAGAGGGTTGATGTTTGTGGACATCAACATTGCGTGTCAGAAGCGGAGTGCTCTTATTGATACGGGAGCATCAGACTTGTTCATATCGAAAAAGGCTGCCAAGAAGCTTGGTCTATCGATTAGGAAATCGAATAAGAAGATCAAGACAGTAAATTCTGAGGAGGCCCCAACTGTGGGAGTAGCTCGTAATGTGGAGCTACAAATCGGTGAATAGAAAGGCAATGAAGACTTTGAGGTAATATAATTAGATGATTACGATTATGTACTTGGCTTAAACTTCCTTGACAGGATTCAGACAGTTTTTTTTCCATGGGCCGATGAAATCCATATTGTCACTTCTCTGTTATCGAAGATTGTTGAGCCAGTGCATCGGGATATGAAGGTTGGGACCTAGGTGTTGTCGTCAATCCAACAAGTCGAAGATGTTTCGTATGGGAGAAACATTAACTCGATAGAGTGTGTAACAACCCGGTCTAGACCCTAGTCTGAACAGTGGTTTCGAGACCACAAATTCGAGGTCAAAAAAATATTTTAATATTATTTTTGGTGTTTACAGTATGTGACTAAGCATGTGTGAAATTTCTGTGTGAAAATTATATCGATTGTGTGCTTAATTTGAGAAAAGGACTTAATCGAATTAAATGCAAAAGCTGTGTGCTGATAGTTAAAGTGCTTAATTGTCATGGCTTTCTAAATGAGAAGTCCTTATGTTGTAATTGGACTATGGATAGTGGAGATTGACATAAATGGCCTAATATTTAATAGTTAAATGGTTGATTAATTAAAGGGCAAAATGGTAAAACATGATATAAGGTATGTTAAATAAAACAAGTATGAAAATAAAGCCATTATCATCTTTTCTTAGCCGAATTTGAAGAAGAAAAAGAAAGAGATAGGGCTTGAAACATTCGGCCATTTTTGTTCTTAATCTAGGTATGTGTTTTGATCGGTTTTTGATAATTTCTACATTTTTGTGATCGTTGCTTTGTGTTCTATCAAACCCATGCTTTAATTTTAGAATTTGATGAAGATTTTGGGATGTGCCATTGATGAATATGTGAACTTTGTGTTGTTCGTTGGTGGAATATGAAAGCTTAATGTTGGGTTAACATAGTTTGTCTTTGAATTTTTGATGAAATTGAGTAATTTGGGCTAAATTGTGAAAATAAGAAATTGGAGGACTAAAAAGTGAAATAAAAGAAATGTGTGGGCTTGTATGGTTATAAGGAGAATTCGGCTAGGCATGGGTGAAATGAAATTATGTGTATTTGATGATTTTATGAAATAGGGACTAAAGTGTCGAAATGTGAAAATGTGAGGGCTATTTTGTAAAATGCCCTAAATATGTGTATTTGGATTAAATTGAATGATTTGGTGATTGAATGAGCTAAATTTGAATATTTATAGACCAAGAAAGTAGAGATTCGGATCGAGATCGAGGCAAAGACAAAGTGCTCGATTGATCGACTAGTCTCGGTATTTCTACGTCCGAGGTAAGTTCGGATATAATACAAGTTGATAAATTTTATATCTATGTGATGTGAAATGAATGAATGTATAGTTATTGAATTAGAAATGTTATATATGAAATTGAGAAACGTGGCACTAAGTGTGCGTAACTGGAATCGAGACAGAGATAAATAGCACTGTGTGTGCAAAATAATAGAAGCTTCGACTTTATTGATTGGCACTGTGTGTGCGATACCGAGTTAGAATCGGTTTAATGTAAAGGCACTAAGTGTGCGATAATATTTAAGCTTCGGCTATGAATTTGGCACTAAGTGTGTGAGTAAATCGAACGAATAACGAAGGTTGATCGAAATGAAGTATTGACCATTGAGTAGCATGAATGATTGATAACTAAGTGTTGGCTAAGTGATAAACCGTAAAAGTAACATATTTTAATCCCACATTTAGTATGCTTTTGGATGAATTATCCCTTATTTTATGTAATTTGGTGCTCTTAATCCTTTATTTTCATGTTTTATACTCAGGAAAGCACCGGAGGATGAAAAGAACAAGAAACGGGCTTAAAACGGGCCAAATGGGCCACATCACGAAATTGACACGGCCTGGACCCAAGATCACACGGCCGTGCCTCCCTAATAATCTCGAACACGGCCTGAGCCCAAGACCACATGACCGTGCCTCATTAGTCGACCCAACATGGCCTGGCCACGATTCACACGGGCGTGTGCCATGGCCGTGCCCTTGCCGCGGCCAAGAGAGGTTTTACTCGGATTTGGATACTTGGAGGCAAAAAAACACATTCCAAAGTCTAATTAAACACCCAAATAGGAACTTCACTAAGATTTGGATACTTGGAGGCCAAGTAAGGCATCTCCAAGCCTATATAAACATCATAGGGGGCAACTTAAGCGGGGAGTTCGGCAGAAGCCGGAGCCCAAAGCTATCATTTAGAGGGGTCTTGCTAGGCCAGAGAGGGCAGATTTGTGGGGATTCGCTCAGGGATAGCCAGTTGATCCATCTCAAGAAGCCAGAATTATACTCAAGACGGAAGATCTCCTCTTCGATTCCTTCAGGGAGTTTTAGGGATTTCTTATGTTTTGTTTTATCTTTTCTTCTGAGATGTTTTCTTTTATTGTTATGAACTAAACCCTCAGAAACCTGAGGGGGATGAAACTTAGATGAATCTTGTTATCGTTTGCTGAACTATATGATAAATATTTGATTTGTTCTTAATTCTTATGTTGATATTTTGCGGATATCGATTCAAGTTTGATGTGCTTAGGTGGGGGAGAAAAAGTCCCTACCTAAGAGTAGATCTAGCATAGTTAAGCAGAGTTGATCGCGCGTCTAGAGATAGGGTGATGAGGCGTTGCCGAATTAGGGTGAAACCTAATATGGGAGTCCATAGATCGAGTTAATGCAATTCTAGAGGTTTTGATTAGAAAGAGATTTCAATTATTCAACCTAGGGTTAGACGTTATTCGCCTCGAGAGAGGGTTTAATATAAATTAGGGAATCCTACGGATCAAGTCAAGTGAATACATCGTGCAGTTCGAGTTAGATAACAAGTGAAGTCTAGGTGGATTCTTCCTTGGGTGTCGTCTTAGTTATTTGGTTTTTCCTCAAGTATTCTCCCAAATTCATTCTTCTTTGTCTTAGAGTCTTTAGTCTAGTAGTTAATTAATTTAGATTAAACAACCATTAAGCAATTCTTAGGCTAAATAATAGAAAGAAAGTTAGTATTAGTACTTTTAGTTCCTTTAGGTTCGATAATTCGGTCTTGCCTAAGCTATACTACTGTTCGATAGGTGCACTTGCCTCAATCGTTGTCAGAGTTAGTTTCCAGGTTCGATCATTCTCTTTATAAATTTTAAAACTCGACAGGACATACGATCAAGTTTTTGGCGCCGTTCTTAGGAAACTAAAATATTAAGAAAGCTCTATTTTTATTACTTTAGCCATTATTATTATTATTATTATTATTATTATTATTATTATTATTATTATTATTATTATTATTATTATTATTTATTTTGATTTTGGCAGATAGAGGAGATGGCACTGAATAACTATCAGTGGCAAGTTATGAGACAAAGCCAACAAAAGCGTGATATCTACAACCTCGACCCAATAACCGGGCTATCAAACCAGATTAGAGATGTTAAATAAAAAGTTTGATGATTTGTGTTCTTCGCAGATACATCCAGTTATGCGATCTGAAACAAGCGGAGCGTGGCGAATCTTGAGTACCCACCCTACGGATATGGCATAGGAGCGAACAGTCCACTATATGGGTAACTATTCTAGACCTCAAAATAATTTTTATAGTGACACTTATTATGCGGGTTGGAGGTACCATCCTAATTTCTCGTGGGATGATCAAAGTAGCCAAGGACCTGAACTTCCTCCAAATTTTCAGCAACCACCTTACCAACAGGAAGAGGAGTCAAACCTCGAGCAGATGCTGACAAAAATCATGGCAGCCACAGATACCCATCTCCAAGACACTGAGACCACCCTTAATAATCACAGGAATCAATTAAAGGGATCAAGAGCCAAGTTGCGGAACTCACTAAGACAGTTGGACAACTTACTAACACAGTTGGACAACTCGCAAAGATAATTTACGAACGACCACAAGGGCGTCTACCAAGCAACACTGAGATTAACCCAAAGGAGCAAATCCAAGCCATATCAGCTCAAGAAAGTGAAGGGTTAGACGAGCCCAATTCAAAGCAAGAGAATGTGGTCAAAGAAGGTAAGGTTGAGGTAAGTAATAATAAGCCAAAACCGGTAATCAAAGAGTACCAACCTCGCATACCATATCCCGAAGCATTAAAGAAAGACCACATAGAGGAACAACTCGGTAAGTCTCTTCACCTTTCAAAGAAATTTCTTATTAACTTGCAGTTTCTAGAATATCTTTCGCAGATGCCAGATCCTAGACCTCGTGTCGATAAAGAAGAAATTCATGAGGAACGAAGGCTTTGGATCGATGAACTAGACGAATGGAAGAAACACTTCAAGGAGAGACTAAAAACACATGAAGCAAAGACGAGGCAACTCCACGATGAACTTAATAATGGGACAACCCAGCTTAAGATAGGAGATCAGGTACTCAAAATCTTCCCAGATGGAACTGTCGAGGTAACACATTCTAATTTCGGCACTTTTGAAGAAAACATTACTCGACTTAAATTTCATATCAATAACCGAATTGATCGCATGAGAAAGGATTTTCACCTCCTCAAACCACAATGACCATACGAATGAGAGGTAAAGTCTAGCTTAAGACTATAAACGAGCGCTTCTCGGGAGGCAACCCGAGCACTAACCCCATTAATTTTTACATTTTTTTTATTTTTACTTTTATTTTTCCTTTTAGCACCTAACCATAAACTAACCAAGGTACAGATTTCCATACCACACGGCCTTGCACACGGCTGTGACCGTGGCCGTGTGGCCATCACAGGAAGGTACAAGGGCGAGGGAAACCACCAGATCCATAATCTCTATTTAGACCCTCCTTCTTCCTTTTTCTTGTTCAGTTGTCTTTCTTCTTTCATTTTCCATTATTTACTTTTATTCTTATTTTTATTTACTTTTATTTTTATTTTTATTTTTATTTTCTTTATTATTTTCTTCTTATTCTTCATACCATTTAGATTTAGCTTAGGATACAATAAAATCAGACCGGCTACCTTGAGGATTCAAGTTCAAACGGTTCGAGGCGCTTCCCCACATTCACCTCCAATCCTATCCGGTTTCTTTTCATTAACTTCATCCAAAATTCAGGAAGTTTCACTTCTCTCCACATCTTATGATTTCATGATTTTATTTTTCTATTATCTATCTTTGTACATTGAGGGCAATGTACATCTTAATTGTGGGGGGGTGAACAACCTAAAAAGGTGCCTAACTTTTTTTTCATTATTCTCAAATTCCTGAAATTAGGTGCCAAACTTTTTGCATTGTTCTCAAATCCCTGAATTATGCCTTGTCTTAAAGTAAATTTCTCATATTATCATTAGAATGAAATTCCCATGGTTGATGATTTTTATTGACATGTTTTAGATTAAGTCATTGATAATTGTGCATTGATAATTAAATTCCAAGACGCTAGAGAATCAAGCATGATAAGTCTATTTTTCGGAATTAAAAAAAAAATTCTAGGTTGTTAACCTGAATTTGAATATTGCTTTGAAATTTGAAATTTACGAGGTTGATGTCAAAATACCCATAATTTTTGTGAGATTTTGAGCCTTATAAGAGCATATATCCTTTTTTCATGCTCACTTTTCGATTATGAGTATGTCAACATTGAATCATTATTCTAGAACTTGCCTCGATTATACATGTTGAGACCACATCTTTGATTTGATATCTGAAATGATAAAGGCACCTAGGATTTAACCCACTTACTCCATAAAAAGCCTACCTTCATAATTAACCCCTAGTGAACCCCTTTGATCCTAACAACCCTTTTTATTGACTCACCCACTAATATTAACCCAAAACCCTTTGTATTTGTTATCACCATTCTTCTTGACTACCCTTTTTGTCGAGATTTGATTTTGAGCGGTTACCTAACTATGTTCTATATTTCAGTTGTTAAAGTACTTTCTTATTATTGTAAATATTTAATGATCTGTTCTTAAAAAAAATGACGAAGTATATTCATTATTAGTCTTATAATTAAGTGAGCTTACAAATTTAAATTCCACATCTTGAAGAAAAAGCACGTATTATTAGTATTACAAGTTTATGTGATTATTAAGGATTAGTTCATTTTTCTAGTTAGGTAATTTGTCAAGTCAATCACGATTCTAACCCTCTAATTCAGCCTTTATCCACACCTTTAACCTAAGCCCCGTTACAACCCTGTTAAAGACCTTTTGATTTGTGTATCATCTCATATTATAGTGGTGGAGATTTGATTTTCATGCAAGCCTATGGGATTAACTTTTCATGTTCGACTTTTGAGTGCCTAATTTTGAACCTTAAACACTTTGAGTGGTTTGAGTGAATCTTTTGTGAGGATGTCAATCCTTGTCAATTTTTAATCAAAGGTAATTATTTAGATGAGGGGAAACACCTATGTTTTGTGCTGCAAATGTATGACTTAGACTATTTGAATCTTTAGGACTCTTTGAGTTGACTTATCCATGTATAAATTATCTCTGAATTATGATGAAACACTATCAATGACTATTATGAATTGAAGGAAGTTTGTTTTAATTCTAAGTTGAGAATTTTGCTTGAGGACAAGCAAAAGCTTAAGTGTGGGGGTATTTGATAAACCGTAAAAGTAACATATTTTAATCCCACATTTAGTATGCTTTTGGATGAATTATCCCTTATTTTATGTAATTTGGTGCTCTTAATCCTTTATTTTCATGTTTTATACTCAGGAAAGCACCGGAAGATGAAAAGAACAAGAAACAGGCTTAAAACGGGCCAAATGGGCCACATCACGAAATTGACACGGCCTGGACCCAAGATCAAACGGCCGTGCCTCCCTAATAATCTCGAACACGACCTGAGCCCAAGACCACACGGCCGTGCCTCATTAGTCGACCCAACACGGCCTGACCACGATTCACACGGGCGTGTGCCATAGTCGTGCCCCTGCCGCGGCCAAGAGAAGTTTTACTCGGATTTGGATACTCGGAGGCAAAGAAACACATTCCAAAGTCTAATTAAACACCCAAATAGGAACTTCACTCGGATATGGATACTTGGAGGCCAAGTAAGGCATCTCCAAGCCTATATAAACATCATAGGGGGCAACTTAAGCGGGGAGTTCGGCAGAAGCCAGAGCCCAAAGCTATCGTTTAGGGGCGTCTTGCTAGGCCAGAGAGGGAAGATTTGTGGGGATTCGCTCAGGGATAGCCAGTTGATCCATCTCAAGAAGCCAGAATTATACTCAAGACGGAGGATCTCCTCTTCGATTCCTTTAGGGAGTTTTAGGGGTTTCTTATGTTTTGTTTTATCTTTTCTTCTGAGATGTTTTCTTTTATTATTATGAACTAAACCCTCAGATACCTGAGGGGGATGAAACTTAGATGAATCTTGTTATCGTTTGCTGAACTATATGATAAATATTTGATTTGTTCTTAATTATGTGTTCTTAATTATTTTGTTGATATTTGCGGATATCGATTCAAGTTTGATGTACTTAGGTGGAGGAGAAAAAGTCCCTGCTTAAGAGTAGATCTAGCATAGTTAAGCGGAGTTGATCTCGCGCCTAGAGATAGGGTGACGAGGCGTTGCCGGATTTGGGTGAAACCTAATATGGGAGTCCATAGATCGAGTTAATGCAATTCTAGGGGTTTTAATTAGAAAGAGATTTCAATTAATCAACCTAGGGTTAGACGTTATTCGCCTCGAGAGAGGGTTTAATATAAATTAGGGAATCCTACGGATCAAGTCAAGTGAATACATCGTCTAGTTCAGAGTTAGATAACAAGTGAAGTCTAGGTGGATTCTTCCTTGGGTGCCGTCTTAATTAATTGGTTTTTCCTCAAGTATTCTCCTAAATTCATTCTTCTTTGTCTTAGAGTCTTTAGTCTAGTAGTTAATTAATTTAGATGAAACAACCATTCGCTTAATTCTTAGGCTAAATAATAGAAAGAAAGTTAGTATTAGTACTTTTAGTTCCTTTGGGTTCGATAATTCGGTCTTGCCTAAGGCATACTCTACTCTTTGTTCGATAGGTGCACTTGCCTCAATCGTTGTCGAGTTAGTTTCGAGTTCGATCATTCTCTTTATAAATTTTAAAACTCGACAGGACATCGATCACTAAGGTACGTACGGAACCTATGTGGTTGATGAAATTGTAAATGGATTTATGGATTGTTGAGTGAGCATATTAGCTATGGATGATATGGTGTATATATTTGTGAGTTGATCTATGTGATGGATTAACTTGGTATATTGTAATTGTATTATTGAATTAAATATATTATATTTCGAACTTACTAAGCTCTAAAGCTTACTGTGTGAAGTGTTTCTCTGTTTTACAGTGTCTTTAAAGCTAGCTCAGATCCGGGGATCGTCAGCGACTCAATCACACTATCGGCTATCTATTTTGGTACTTTTGGAAAGATGTGTATATATATATGTGGTATATGGCATGTATAGGCTATTGAATGTGGCATGTTTTGATATGTATAAATCTTGCCATGAGATATGGTTTAAGCTTAAAAGTTGAATGATGTTAGTGTGTTTATGTGTGGGTTAGGTGAATGATGAATATGGTATGTTCCATGCTTAGATGATTGATGAAAATTTTGGTTTAAATTTGAAATGTGGTAAGGTTTATATGATGCTTGACCTATATGATTTGGGATTTGAAATTTAGTATTATGGATGAACTTATTCGAGATGGAATTGAGTATGATTATAGATGGTATAGTAGATGATTATAAGATGCATGTATTGGTATGTTTTAGTTGCCATTTGAGATATAAATGCATATGTTAGGATGCTTGTAGGTGATCTTTAGTGTGAATGGCAAATTTGGCCTTGAAAATGGCTTATAATTGCCGACACGGTTGAGCACACGGGCATGTGGCTCTACCGTGTCATTCGAATTTGAAAAATTTAATCAAGTCAGGCTCGACCAAGGGCTAGACACATGGGCGTGTGACTGGCCGTGTGATGCAAGTCAGGCTCGACCACGGGTGAGGCACACAGGCATGTCTTAGGCCGTGTGAATAAGTCAGTATGTATGCCCTGTTTTGCCACGGCTTGGATGCACGGGCGTGTTCGAGGACGTATGAGGCACATGGCCTTCCCACATGGGTGTGTGACCTCTGTAACTTAGAAAAATGTTTAAATTTCATAAATTTTTCTATGTGTTCAGTTTAGTCCCGACCCCTTTCTAACACATGTTTAAGGTCTCATTGACCTATTTAAGGGACTATATGATTGTGAAATATTTTGTTTGACTGACTTTGTGTTTAAAATGATATGGAATGTTCGAAAATGATTAGTAACGCCTCTTAACCTTAGTCCGGTGATGGTTACGGATTAGGGGTGTTACATTTTATTGGTATCAGAGCTACGGTTTAGTCGATTCTAGGACTAACGTAGTGCGTGTGAGTCTAGCTATACATGCCATATACATATAATTGCGATAATGTGATGAATCTTGATAGTTAAAAATGTGTTTTTATATAGCAAATGGATCTCGATCGAGCAGTTACTGATGATGTAGAGAGCAATGCGCCTGCTCTAGCTCAAGGGACAGCGCCGGTCGAATCTAGGCCAATAGCTAGTAGTCATGGGGGAGAGGCTAAATAAGTCTTCTTCCAAATGATGAGTGAGTGGTTTTCGAAGTTCGTTCGAACGAATCCGGCTGCTCCACAACCTCCACCCCCACAAATACCTATTGTGCCACAAGTTACAGATCCGATCCGATTGAATAAGCCTCCTATAGATAAAATCTAAAAGTATGGGACCGAAGAGTTTAGAGCCACAGTTGATGATGATGCTAAACGAGCTGAGTTCTGGCTTGAGAATACCATTTGAGCATTTGATGAGATGTCGTTGACTCCTGATGAATGCATTAAATGTGTAGTTTCCTTGTTGAGAGATACGGCATATAATTGGTAGAAAACGTTGATATCAGTGGTTCGAGAGAGAGAATCACCTGGGATTTCTTTCAAGCTGAATTTCGAAAGAAGTAAATCAGTCAACGATTCATAGATCAGAAACGTAAAGAGTTTCTAGAGCTGAAACAAGGGCGCATGTCCATTACTGAGTATGAATGGGAGGTTGTGAGATTGAGTCAATATGCATGGGAATATGTTTCGACCGAAGCTACTATTTGTAAACGTTTCATTGAAGGGCTGAATGAAGACATTAAATTACTGGTTGGAATACTTGATTTGAATGAATTTGTTGTGTTAGTTGAAAGAGCCTGCAAAGCCGAGGAGATTAGCAAAGAAAAGAAGAAAGAAGCTTCTGAGGCTAGAGATGAAAGAAAAAGATTGATGAGTAAGTCATCTCAACCTTCGGCGAAGAGATTAAAAGATGCAAGAAATCGTTCAAATGCTTCGTTTGGACATTCGGGTAGACATGGGGTGAAACAAAGTGTTGATCCAAGAACTCAAATTCTGACTGAATCAAGTGTTGGAAGTGTCAAAAGCAACAAGCCTGAGTGTAGACAGTGTGGAAGACGACATGTTTGAGAATGATAGGGCAAGTACAATAATCGAACTTGTTATAAGTGTGGATCACAAGATCACTTCATTTGAGACTGTCCAGACTTAGCTGAGAAAAAAATGTTCAGAGTGCGAGACCAAGTAATACGACGGCTAGGGGTAGACCACCCAGAAACACCGGAAATGTGAGTGGAAGTCAAAGGGGGACTACGGATACAACTGTAAGATCCGAGGCGAGGGCACCTGCCCGAGCCTATGCTATTCGCGCACGAGAAGAAGCATCATCTCCAGACGTTATTACTAGTACTTTTACTCTATTTGATACTGATGTGATTGCATTGGTAGATCCAGGATCTACTCATTCATATGTATGTGTGAATCTAGTATCAAGTAAGACTCTACCTATTGAGTCTACTGAATTCGTGATTAGAGTATCGAACCCTTTAGAAAAGTGTGTTTTGGTTGATAAAGTGTGCAAGAACTGCCCGTTGATGTTTCGGAATATCTGCTTTTCGGCTAATTTGATGTTGCTACCTTTTGATGAATTTGATATCATTCTGGGTATGGATTGACTCACTTTGCATAATGCTATTGTGAATTGTAAATGTAAGAGTATTGATTTGAGAAGTCAGAATGGTGAGATAGTTCGAATTGGATCTAGTGATTTTAATGGGTTGCCGACTGTTATATCTTTGATGAAAGCTTTGAACTGTGTTAAAAAGGGTTGCGAAGCTTATCTTGCATATGTAATTGATACAAAAGCGACAGAAAAGAAAGTTGAATCTGTACCTGTGGTTTGTGAATTCCCTGATGTATTTTCTGAAGAATTATCGGGATTACCTCCGATACGGGAAGTTGAATTTGGTATTGATCTATTGCCGGGAATGACTCCTACCTCAATAGCTTCGTATAGAATGGCACCAACAGAATTGAAAGAGTTAAAGTCTCAGTTGCAAGAGTTGACGGTTAGAGGATTTGCACGACCGAGTTTCTCGCCCTGGGGTGCTCCTGTGTTGTTTGTGAAAAAGAAAGCTGGCACTAGGAGGATGTGTATTGATTACCGACAGTTGAACAAAGTCACTATAAAGAATAAATATCCTTTGCCTCGTATTGACGATTTGTTTGATCAATTGAAAGGAGCTACCGTGTTTTCAAAGATTGATTTGAGATCGGGTTACTATCAGTTACGAGTTAAAGAATTAGATGTGCCAAAAACTACTTTTAGAATGAGGTACGGACATTATGAATTCTTAGTTATGCCTTTTGGACTAACGAATGCTCCAGCAGTGTTTATGGATTTGATGAACCAGATATTCAGACCATATTTGGATCGATTCGTTGTTGTGTTTATTGATGACATTCTGATTTATTCTTGTGATGAGACGCAACATGCCGAGCATTTGAGAATCGTGTTACAGACTCTGCGTGTGAGGAAATTGTATGCAAAGTTTAGCAAATGTGAGTTTTGGTTGCATGAAGTTGGTTTTCTGGGACATATTGTGTCAGCATTAGGTATACGAGTTGATCCGAGCAAAATTTCAGCTATTCTGGAGTGGAAGCCTCCGAGAAATGTGTCTAAAGTCTGTAGTTTTCTGGGATTAGTAGGATATTATAGACGGTTTTTGAAAGGATTCTCAATGATTGCGACTCCATTGATGAAATTGTTATAGAAAGATGTTAAATTCGAGTGGTCAGAAAAGTGCCAGCAGAGTTTTGAACAGTTGAAAGCATTGTTGACTGCGGCACCAGTGTTAGTCCAACTTGAATCGGGTAAAGAATTCATAGTTTACAGTGATGCATCGTTGAATGGTTTGGGCTGTGTGTTGATGCAAGAAGGCAAAGTCATCGCTTATGCTTCGAGGCAGTTAAAGCCGCATGAAAAGAATTACCCGACATACGATCTTGAATTAGCCGCGATTGTATTTGCATTAAAGATTTGGCGTCATTACCTATTTGGTGAGAAATGTCATATTTATACGGATCACAAGAGCTTGAAATATCTGATGACTCAGAAAGAATTGAATTTGCGACAGAGAAGATGGTTAGAATTGTTGAAAGACTACGAGCTTGTGATTGATTATCATCTGGGTAAGGCTAATGTAGTTGCTGATGCTTTGAGCCGAAAGTCTATATGTGCTTTGCGAGTAATGAATACTCAGATAGATCTATATGATGATGGTTCGGTTTTGGCTGAGTTGAAAGTGAGGCTGATGTTTATACGTCAGATTTATGATGCTCAGAAAAATGATGATGAGATGATAGCAAAACGAACTCAATGTAATTTAAATTCCGATTTAGAATTTCGAGTTGATAACGATGATTTTTTGAGATTCAGTGATCGAATTTTTGTTTCGAGGAATTCAGAGTTGATTCAGATGATTTTAAATAAAGCTCACAATAGTCGTTTGGCTGTTCACCCTGTGAGTACAAAAATGTATAATGACTTGAAACAGTTTTATTGGTGGCATGGTATTGAATGAGATATCTCAAAGTTTGTTTCAAAATGTTTAATATGTCAGCAAGTTAAAGCTGAACATCAGGTTCCATCTGGTTTGTTACAACCGATTATGATTCCTGAGTGGAAATGGGAGAGAATCACGATGGACTTTGTGTAGGGATTGCCTTTATCTCCGGGAAAGAAAGATGCAATCTGGGTGATAGTTAACAGATTGACGAAATCAGCTCATTTTGTTCCGGTGAGAACAAATTATTCACTTGATAAGTTAGCTGAATTGTATATTTCTGAGATTGTGAGATTGCACGGGGTGCCACTATCTATTGTATCTGATAGAGATCTGAGATTTACCTCGCGGTTTTGGAAGAAATTGCAAGAGGCTCTAGGCACAAAGCTGCATTTTAGTACTGCATTTCATTCGCAAACAGATGGTCAATCCGAGCGGATCATTCAGATTCTTAAGGATATGTTGAGATGTTGTATTCTCAAATTTGAAAGTGCGTGGGAAAAGCATTTGCCATTGATTGAATTCCCATACAATAATAGTTTTCAATCTAGCATTAAAATGGCACCGTATGAGGCTCTTTACGGTCGTAAATGCAGAACCCCATTATATTGGGCTGAGCTTAGTGAGGATAAGATTCACGAGGTCGATTTGATAAAAGAGACTGAACAGAAAGTGAAAGTTATTCGTGACAGTTTGAAAGTAGCTTCAGATCGCTAGAAATCTTATACAGATTTGAAACGGAAAGATATTGAATTGGAGATCGGTGATAAAGTATTTTTGAAAGTGTCTCTGTAACGCCTTGAATTTGGGGCCTAGTAGGATTGGGCCTTGTGCGTGGGAGCCGCTAGGAGACTGCTCATAAAAGTTTAGGTGTGCGAGAAAATATCATAAATTAAGTGTAGCTTTAGTGGCTAAGTGTTTGGGCATATTTGGGAGTGCTTGAGAAGCCTGGGTTCAAGTCTGGGTGTTTGCAAAATTTTAATTTAGGCTCTTAAGTGAATCTGGATGTTAGCTTATAGGACTTATAATAATTAGTGTTTATTTTATGACAAAAATAGAGAAGGGATCTAGTGGCAAGATGGCACTACATGTGTGGCAAGGAGTCTGAGGTTCGAGGCTTGGCGTGCGCAATTGTATGTTTATTTTGCTGCTTGAGCTGAGGAGGTGTTGGAACTGGACTGGAACTCTGTGGTTGAATTGGTCATAAGAATTTGAATTGAATTTGAATAGGGAGTTGGAGTAAATCAAGGAGAAAATTCGGTGGAGGGATTGGGGGAGTTTTTGAAGGATTTTGAAATGGGAGAAGTTGGAGCCGATTGGGGGGAGTTTTGTTTAGGCAAATTCGGCTAGAGAGTGCATTTGGTGCATTTTCGGCAATTGCTTTCTTTTATGCTGATTTGTTTTATTTTCTCTCTTCTATCTATAGTGCCAAAGATTGCCATAGACCTTTTTGTGTTTTTCCCGTTTCGGTTTTCTTTATTCTCTTCTCCCTGTTTCCTATTCTTCTTAATGTGAGCCGAATTCAACCTCTCTTTCTCTGCCTTCATTCTTTTTCCCTTCTCTATCGATCAAACGTTTCGACCTACAAGCATTCTGACAAATCAATTCTCCAGCCTCTGAAGTGCCAAATTTGTTCTTCTCTTGTGGGTTGATTGAGTTCAATTTATCGGGTTGGCCGATTGTTAGGGGTAAGTGTAACACCCCTTACCCGTGCTCGAAGCCGGAATCGGGCTTGAGGCATTACCAAACTTATCTCTGTAACATCCCAATTTAGGGCCTAGTCGGAATAGTGGTGCGAGACCACAAATCCGAGGTATATGTATGAGTTTTGAGGTTTATGCTATGTTTGCATGTTAGTGTGAAAGTTTCATGAAGCAATTTTGTTAAATTGCGGTTGAATTGTCCAAAAGGACTAAATTGCAAAGGTTGCAAAATGTGAAATTCTAGAAGCTAATTGTATGAAATAGCTTTGGATTATCAATTAGAGGTCCTTAAATAGTAATTTTCCCAAATTCTAATTTTTGGACAAAAATGGGCATGAGTGGATGGTATTGGAAAAGTTTGACTCAGGGGCATTTTGGTCATTTGTCAATTAAGTGATTAAAAAGGGAAAAAGATGATAGAATTTCATTCATCTTCTTCTCCAAGCTGCCAAAATTTGAAGCGAGCCATTGTTAGGGTTCATCAATTTTTCAAGCTTGCTAGTAAGTGCATCCAAGCCCCGTTTTTAATATCCTTCATATTTTTGAAGTCTTAGTAACATGAATAAGCTATTTTTAGCTATATGTTGAGCTAGGATTGATGTTAAAAAATGTAACCATGTATGACATGCATGTATTTTGATGTTTTATGGAAGAATATGAAAGCTTGATGTAGTAGAAACATCTTTTGCTAAGTGAATTCCATGAAAAATGCATGTAGGGACTAGTTTGTGAAAGTCTTGAGATTGGTCATACATGAGTGATTTAGTGAGAATTAATGATTGCTTTAGTTGAGTAAATGATTCGGCTAAGCATGAAAGGCTAGAAACTTGAATGAAAATCACTTTACGAGCCTTGGAACAAAAGTGTAAATATGAAAAAGTTTAGGGGCAAAATGGTAATTTTGCTAAAGTATCAGATAAGGGTCAATTTAGTCAATGTGTGTATTGAACGGGTTGATTTATCATTTTAGATCAAGAAAGACGAAGCCCGGATCATAACCGAGGCAAGGGCAAGGTCGTTGACTAAATTGCACATCTCCATACTTTTTGAGTACCGAGGTAAGTTTACGTATGAACAATGCATTTATGCGTATACATTGTTAATGCTAGCTAATGTGTAGCATGATTGAGAACCTATTCGATTCAAGTGGAATGAATGAGATAGTAGTTGTGAATGGATGAATGTATTACAAAGTAGACATGTGAATGTGTAGTGATAATGTTTGACAGTGGGCTAAGTGCGATACCACCTTGATACTTAACAATGATGGGCTGTGTGAGATACTATTGTTAAGCATATTATTTAGTGAGCTATGTGCGGAATCACTATAATTATCCTTTGTGGTAGGCTATGTGGGATACTACCCTATGATCTAATTGTGGTGGGCTAAGTGTGAAACCACCGAGTAATTTAGCTGTGTGGATGTATTATTGAGAAATAATGATGTGTTATATTTTGAGTAAATGTGCTATTGAGTGCAGGGGTGCATGTCAATGATTATGAGTATGTGACTTATGATGTGTTGGAGATGTGGTAAGGGATAGAAAGAGTAAGCATAGTAGTGGATGTGAATTACATATGTTAGTATAATGCTAATTGTTGTTTAGCTTATACTAGAATGCTTAAATTGTTTATGTGTAAACTTACTAAGCTCAAAGCTTACTCCTTTCTTTACCCTTGTCTTATAGAGAACAAGGATTGAATCGTGATACGCGGAATAATCAGAAGATCCCCCACACTATCAAAACACTCTGGTACATTGGATTTAATGTTTTGTATATGGCATGTATAGAGGCTAGACACGTTAGGGTATTTTGTTGTTTTGGCTAAGATGTGTTGGCCTTTAGATGGATAATCTATTTTGTATAATGCCATAGTTGATGGCTACATTATTATATGAAAATATGTATTTATCCATGTAAGATTATGTTCATTATGAGTTGGTTATGGATGTGTTGAATGAGTACTTGTTGTGTATGCTAGAGGGGTGAGAAGGGCATGACAAATAGCTTTGTTCTTGTCCATGAGGGTAGACACACGGGCGTGTGTCTAGGCCATGTGTGACACACGGTCAGCCCATGGGCGTGTGACTTGGTCGTGTGTCCCCTGCATGTTAGCATTTCAAGTCAGAATAGACCACGGACTAGCCACATGGGCATGTGCCTAGGTCGTGTAAAGTGGTCAGTGTTCACCACGGGCGTGTCCAAGCCGTGTGAATTTAGTCAGTGTCGACCACGGGTGGAAGACACGGGCATGTCTTGAAGGTGCACGGGCGTGTCCCATTCTACATGGGCGTGTGACCTTTGTCTAAGTGAAAGAAATTTTAAGATCGATAAAGTTTCGGTAGAGCCTCGGGAGCCCTCGTATGTATGTTTAAGACCTCCTAGGTCCTTAATGAGGTAGTTGTGGTAGCTTTTGAGAGTAGTCACGTTGAGCCTAAGTGGCGATCAAGTGGTTTTAATTTGGTAATGCCTCGGGCCCAGTTCCGATGTAGAATACGGGTAAGGGGTGTTACAATCTCACTTAAACATCTCAAATATGGCTATAAAAATTCATTTAAACCCATCATCAGCTCATTCTCGGACCACGAGGCCCTATGCATACCTCCGAGAGGTTTCGAAATCTATCCGGGAACTTTTACGAGCTTGGAAAAACTTTTCTTCAAAACAGGGGCCATACGCCCGTGTTGGTCTAGGGACACGCCCGTGTGCCCCTAAGACATGCCCGTGTCTTCCACCCGTGGTCGATCCTGACCAATATCACACGACAGGACACATGCCCGTGTCCTTGGCCTGTGTCCCTCACACGGCCTTGACACGCCCGTGTCTTAGCCCGTGTTCCAAAACCTTGGCATTCTGACTATGATGTCATCATCTCACTCAGGTTACACGGCCAAGGCACACGCTCGTGTCCTTAGCCCGTCTGTCGAATTAAATTCCACGTTTAAGGTGCATACTTCACACGGCCAGGGCACACGCCCATGTCCTAGGCCATGCCTCCCACACGGCTGAGACACACGGCCGTGTGTCTGCCCATGTGTTTACTACAAGGCATACTAACTTGGAATTCAAGCATGCAAGGGGACACACGGTCTATCCACACGCCCATAGGGCTGACCGTGTGTCACACACGGCCTAGACACACGCTCGTGTGTCTACCCGTGTGGACAATTAGATGGCTATCTACCAAGCCCTTTTTCACCCTAAGTTGCACACATACATACTCCAATTCAAGTCAACATATCTTAAAACCCAAAGGCACATCCAAGAATTCAATTCAAAACATCAAGGCATACACAAGGGCAAACACTCCATTAAGCAAAAGAATTTGCCAAGTATTGGCCTAACTTACAAGACCACTTACAAAATGACTTTAATACCAGACATAGCCAAAACTTTGGCTAACAATTACAACTTAACAAAATACTCGAGTCCTATACATGCCATACTCAAAATAAGTCTAAATTGTTATACCAAAGTGATGTCGATAGTGTGATTTCCGAACTCCTACGTCCACGCTCCTCGAGTTATCTTGGCAATACTACAAGGAAAAAAGGCAAGGAAAGGGGTAAGCATAAAGCTTAGTAAGTTTGCATGGAATTAAATAGCAACAATAAGCTCATAATATAATCCATCAATGGCATTAAATAACCATACACAAATCATAGGCTTCTTGCCATACTTACTTACAATTTCCCTTATTTAGCACATACCGTGCCACACATCGTAATCGTTTCTTCGTGACTCATTTACGAGTACCTGTATTCACTCATTCACATAGCTTTAGTACGAATCTCATTTCTACTTCTAAATTCATCTACTTATCCCTTTAATCACTAGGGATAGTCAAAGACGCATATTCATCGTCATTCATGTAGGTACGAAGCCAATGCCACATCCTCGAGGTGGTCTTACACGGAGTCACTTCTAAATGCCAATGCCATATCCCGGATATGGTCTTATATTGACTTCCACATCAAGTATCGATGCCATATCCCGAATATGGTCTTATACGATTCTCATATTCATTACCGGAGCCATATCCCGGATATGGTCTTATACGGGATCTCAACTCAGTACCGAGGCCATGTCCCGGACATGGTCTTATACGGGACCTTATCTATTTCATATCTCGATGATAGCATTTTCATATTTAATATGGTCCACTAGGACTTCAACATCTCATTCAACATTAACTACTCAATTTAGTGGGGCATCATGCATCAATATAATGCCAAGCATTCTCAAACATGCTAACGTAAATGTTGAATCTATCACATACAAACTTACCTCGATTTCAAAATGAGTTAACTCATCGATCTAGTCCGAGACTTTGTTCTTTTCCCGATCGAGGCAGATTCTCAGTTCTTCTTACTCTATAATAGCAATTTATCTTATTTTAATCACCACATTAATAAAAGCATTTCAATAATCATGCTTAGGCAAAATTACTATTTTGCCCTTAGACTTTGGCAAAATGACCATTTTACCCCTAGGCTTGGAAATTAATTCTAATCACACTTCTACCTTCAACAAGCATAGGTGAACATTTAATACTCTTATAGCTATCATCAAAACTCAACATATCACGTAATTACTCCAAATTTGTAACCTTTTCATCAAGGTCTAATTAGGTGTTTTCAAGACAACACCTTTCACAAAAGTTGTTCATCTAACAACTAAGACTCAATTTCTTCCATAAAAATGCAGCAAATAAAAATGAAAGCTCTCATGGAAAAAATGTAAACTTTTCACCATATTGCACAATAGTCCCCTCATTTGAAAGTTTAAGTTCTAGGGGTCTCAAATGTACAACTATTTTCAAGAAAAGATCACTAGAACACTTACTTGTAAAGAGATGAGTGTGCTGAAATTTTTGAAGCTTTCTACCCTCTATTTGCTGCTAATTTTCGGTGGAAGAGTGAAGGAGGAAAGATGATATCTTTTCTTTTCTTATTTTATTAATACTAGTCAAATTAGTCACCAACTATCAACTACTTTGACCAATTTGTCCATCTTTGTCTCCTATGGTAGTCTATGGCCAGCCAAGCCTTTTCAAAGGGCTAAATTTCCTTTTAAAGACCTCAAATTAAATATCTATGGCTATTTGGTACCTTTAGCCTATAGAATGGAACTTTCACACTTTATGCGATTTAGTCTTTTTTCGCGATTAAACATGAAATCGCTAAAATTAAAGTACCAAAATTCTCATGTACATATACCATCATGCTCTAACTCATAAAATGACATGAAAATAAATTTCTCAAATATCGGATTAGTGATCCCGAGATCACTGTTTCGACTAGCCCCAAAAATCGGGCTGCTACAGTAAGTGGTTATGTGCTTTCAAATACTGGCCGAATGTCTAGAGCTCTTGTTGGCCGTGTGTTTTCCTTAGGAAAGTAATTGTTTAACCTTTGTTATTGATATTGATGCTTAATAGATAATGTTGTGGTACAGATAAACCACAAGGAGGTGATATCGATTCATAATCAAACAGCTTGGGAAGTATAAGCCGATTCAGTCAAGGTTCTACGCTCGTGGGCTACTGCGTCTCTATCCATCAAGGTGTGTACACACACTATTTGCGTTGTAGAACGGCAAATGTCGAAATGCCGGAAAGCCGACAATATGACAACGGCTACTACAGGGGCACACGGACACTCGTGTGGGGGAGTCGACACTTGACAAAGGCCGCCATGAGCGATCTCGTGGACTTGGCCGTTAATAGGCCTAATGGGCCGATTTGGGTCGAGTGGGCTCGCATGGGTAAATTTCGCTGTAAAGTGAGAAATCGATAGACTTGTCATTTCACTATTAAGTGAGAATTCGATAGACTTGTCATGTCGCGCACATGACTTAGGTAGTTTTAGGGCTCGCTGGGCCAAAATGGGCCGTGTGGGCCCAATGGGAACGTAAGCCCTACACGGAGGAAATTTATGGTAAGTGACTATTAGTGAACCAGGTTATGGTGTACACATAGTCGTATCTGATTTTTAGGCTGAATGGGCCACCCGAGCGTGTGGGCCCACTTAGGCCGAGTAATGGGCCTTAGGCCCATTTACACCGTTGTGTCTATTTGGGTTACTTAAATCACTCGAGGCGACGGTGGGCCTTCTGTTGGGTCGTTAAGCCTCGATTTGTAAAATTACCGAAAAACCCTTGAATTATGAAATTATCGAAATACCCCCAATTGTAAAATTATTGAAATACCCCCGATTTGTAAAATTACTGAAATACCCTCAGATTGCGAAATTATCGAAATACCCCCGATTTTTTAAATTATTGAAATACCCCCAATTTGTGAAATTACCGAAATACCCTCAATTTGTGAAATTACCGAAATACCCCCAGTTTGCAAAATTACCTAAATAGCCCTAAGGGTAGGATTACCGAAATACCCTTATAGGGTAAAATGACTATTTTGCCCTTGTGGGTAAATGACTGACTTAGACTATGAATTTGACTGATTTGGATCGTGATCGTATGGATCGTGTTTTTTAATCGACTTGATCGTGGTCGTGTGACTGATATGCTTTTAATATAGGTTTAAATGACTTTACTGAGCATGGCCATTTTGCATACACGTGTAATGATTGAGCATGACATACACGACATATTGCATGGGGTTGGGACATTGATAAGGAGGAAGTTCTAATAGGGTCGCACGGGTCGCATGAGACGAATGTGGACCGACGGACGGCTTAAAGCCGCGTAATCTGATTATGGCTCTGTGCCAACCTAAATATGGCTCTGTGCCATCTTGATTATGGCTTTGTGCCAATCGTATTTACCCGTGGCTATGTGCCTAGCATATATATTGATGACTCTGTGTCGATCATAATTACCTGTGGCTGTGTGCCGATTGTATTACTGTCGCTGATGGCTATGTGCCAAATTTATTACAGTTACCGATAGCTTTGTGCCATCCTGATTATGGCTCTGTGCCATCCTGATTATGGTTTATAACCATTCTGTTTATGGCTTTTAGCCGTTCTGTCCACGGCGCCAAGCCGTTCTGTTGACTTAGTGCCGCAACCGGTGCTAAGCTTGGTGTGTTGGCTGGGTGGGTCGATTTTATCCCCACAGGAGTGTAGGGTTGGTACGGGTGGTGTGTTGGCTGGATCGGGGTGGGATGCATCCTCATACTGTTTCATATCTGTTTATGAGATTTGTCATTGTACTGGGCTTAGGGCCACTTGTTTTGTATTGGTTTGGGCTGGGCCCAATTGATTCTGTTATGGGCTATGACCCAAATGATATTGTAGTGGGTTTTGGCCCACGTATGCTCCGAACTGGACTGTACTGTTACTGTTATAGGGCTTTGGCCCAGACTGTTTTGGTTTTTGTTTCTTTATACTGACTGCTACTCTAGTAAGGGGATTACACACTGAGTTTTCGTAAACTCACCCCATTTTTAACTGTGCAAGTAATCCCCAGCGTTAGGAGGATCGGTGCTGCGAGGGACTCGGAGGTGACCACACGACTGCGGCTGTTATGCTTTGGACTTTATATATGTTTTAAATTCAGTTTTGGGTTTTAATTTTTTTAATAAGGCCTCTCTAGATTTAATTCTTAATTTGGGATTTTGTTCCATTTTATATCTGTTAGACGTAGACGAGTTTTCAACCTAATCACTATTTTTAAAAACATAAGTTTTAAACTTTTTTACCTTAAATTAGCTTCCGCGACTAAAAGAGATTTTCAATGAAGTTAATAATGTTTTTAAAAGTGATTAACTTTTCAATGAATCACATTTTGAAACTGAACGAACATAAACTGAGACTTTAGTTTTTAAATACTAAGGAGGGTTTTCAATGAAAACATGGTTTTCGAAAAACACTTCAATGTGATACGACAGATTCGGCCATAACGTCTAGGCCGAGTTTGGGGCGTTACAGTCTCCGTGGAAGAAAATACTTCGATTTGGTCAAAAAGGCAAGTTGAGTCTGAGGTTCATTGGGCTGTATGAAATCATTGAAAGAATTGGGCCAGTTGCTTATAGATTGTTGTTGCCACCTGAGTTAGAAAAGATTCACAATGTATTTCACGTATCGATGCTTCGACGATACAAATATGATCCATCGCATGTAATTGCTCCTACTGAGGTTGAGATCCAGTCAGATTTGTCGTATAGTGAAGAATCGATTCAAATTTTGGCACGAGAGACCAAAGAGTTGAGAAACAAAAGAATTTCCTTAGTGAAAGTGTTGTGGCACAAACACAGAGTTGTAGAGGCTACGTGGGAGCCTAAAAATGTTATGAGAGAGCAATATCCAAACCTATTCACTGGTATGATTTTCGGGGACGAAAATCCCTAAGGGGAGAGAGTTGTAACAGCCCGGTTTAGACCCTAGTCAAAACAGTGGTTTCGAGACCACAAATTCGAGGTCGAAAAAATATTTTAATATTATTTTTGGTGTTTACAGTATGTGACTAAGCGTGTGTGAAATTTCTGTGTGAAAATTTTATCGATTGTGTGCTTAATTTGAGAAAATGACTTAATCGCACTGTGTGCTGATAGTTAAAGTGCTTAATTGTCATGGCTTTCTAAATGAGAAGTCCTTATGTTGTAATTGGACCATGGATAGTGGAGATTGACATAAATGGCCTAATATTTAATAGTTAAATGGTTGATTAATTAAAGGGTAAAATGGTAAAACATGAATAAGGTATATTAAATAAAACAAGTATGAAAATAAAGCCATTATCATCTTTTCTTAGCCGAATTTGAAGAAGAAAAAGAAAGAGATAGGACTTGAAACATTCGGCCATTTTTGTTCTTAATCAAGGTATGTGTTTTGATCGATTTTTGATAATTTCTACGTTTTTTGTGATCGTTGCTTTGTGTTCTATAAAACCCATGCTTTAATTTTAGAATTTGATGAAGATTTTGGGATGTGCCATTGATGAATATGTGAACTTTGTGTTGTTAGTTGGTGGAATATGAAAGCTTAATGTTGGGTTAACATAGTTTGTCTTTGAATTTTTGATGAAATTGAGTAATTTGGGCTAAATTGTGGAAATAAGAAATCGGAGGACTAAAATGTGAAATAAAAGAATTGTGTGGGCTTGTATGTTTATAAGGAGAATTCAGCTAGGCATGGGTGAAATGAAATTATGTGTATTTGATGATTTTATGAAATAGGGACTAAAGTGTCGAAATGTGAAAATGTAAGGACTATTTTGTAAAATGCCCTAAATATGTGTATTTGGATTAAATTGAATGATTTGGTGATTGAATGAGCTAAATTTGAATATGTATAGACCAAGAAAGGAGAGTTTCGGATCGAGATCGAGGCAAAGACAAAGTGCTCGATTGATTGACTAGTCTCGGTATTTCTACGTCCGAGGTAAGTTTGGATATAATACAAGTTGATAAATTTTATATCTATGTGATGTGAAATGAATGAATGTATAGTTATTGAATTAGAAATGTTATATATGAAATTGAGAAACGTGGCACTAAATGTGCGTAATTGGAATCGAGACAGAGATAAATAGCACTGTGTGTGCGAAATAATAGAAGCTTCGACTTTATTGATTGGCGCTGTGTGTGCGATGCCGAGTTAGAATCGGTTTAAAGTAAAGGCACTAAGTGTGTGATAATATTTAAGCTTCGGCTATGAATTTGGCACTAAGTGTGTGAGTAAATCGAACGAATAACGAAGGTTGATCGAAATGAAGTATTGAGCATTGAGTAGCATTAATGATTGATAACTAAGTGTTGGCTAAGGTACGTACGGAACCTATGTGGTTGATGAAATTGTAAATGGATTTATGGATGGTTGAGTGAGCATATTAGCTATGGATGATATGGTGTATATATTTGTGAGTTGATCTATGTGATGGATTAACTTGGTATATTGTAATTGTATTATTGAATTAAATGTATTATATTACGAACTTACTAAGCTCTAAAGCTTACTGTGTGAAGTGTTTCTCTATTTTACATTGTCTTTAAAGCTATCTCGGATCCGGGGATCGTCGGCGAGTCTATCACACTATCGGCTATCTATTTTGGTACTTTTGGAAAGATGTGTATATATATATGTGTGGTATATGGCATGTATAGGCTATTGAATGTGGCATGTTTTGATATGTATAAATCTTGCCATGAGAAATGGTTTAAGCTTAAAAGTTGAATGATGTTAGTGTGTTTATGTGTGGGTTAGGTGAATGATGAATATGGTATGTTCCATGCTTAGATGATTGATGAAAATTTTGGTTTAAATGTGAAATGTGGTAAGGTTTATGTGATGCTTGACCTATATGATTTGGGATGTAAACTTTCGTATTGTGGATGAACTTATTTGAGATGGAATTGAGTATGATTATAGATGGTATAGTAGATGATTATAAGGTGCATGTATTGGTATGTTTTAGTTGCCATTTGAGATATAAATGCATATGTTAAGATGCTTGTAGGTGATCTTTAGTGTGGATGGAAAATTTGGCCTTGCAAATGACCTATAATTGCCCACACGGTTGAGCACACCGGCGTGTGGCTCGACCGTGTCATTTGAATTTGAAAAATTGAATCAAGCCAGGCTCGACGACGGGCTAGACACACGGGCATGTGGCTGGTTGTGTGATGCAAGTCAGGCTCGACCACGGCTGAGGCACACGGGCGTGTCTTAGGCCGTATGAATAAGTCAGTATTTATGCCCTGTTATGCCACGGCTTGGACGCACGGGCGTGTACGACGCCGTGTGAGGCACACGGCCTTCCTACACGGCCTTCCCAAACGGGCGTGTGACCTCTGTAACTTAGAAAAATGTTTAAATTTCATAAATTTTTGTATATGTTCAGTTTAGTCCCGACCCCTTTCTAACACATGTTTAAGGTCTCATTGACCTATTTAAGGGACTATATGATTGTGGAATATTTTGTTTGACTGACTTTATGTTTAAAATGATATGGAATGTTCAGAAATGATTAGTAATGCCTCTTAACCATAGTCCGGCGACGGTTACGGATTAGGGGTGTTACAGAGCGGAATGCTACGAAAGCCCCTTCGGAAAAGTTAGCCGAGCGTGAGTCTGATATGAGACCTGTGGAGTCGACCGTGGAGACGCCACCTTTGGGGAAGGTGGATTGTGCATCAGACATCGAGGGGAAAGAAGCGATGCAAAAGCAGTCGAAACGAGTAAATGTTGCGAGTAGGGTACATTGCAAACACTCTGATAGTGTTTTGAATTCTGACTTGTTGGCTTGGCATGGTCATAGGGGCCCTTTCAAATTTCGTAAGCAAGGAGGCCGAGAGACTGTGGGCGGAACGAAGCCAAGATGTGAGAATCGAGGGGATTCCAATGGGAACAAGTCAAATTTGGGGCAAGTTAGAGCGGAGACTTTTTGCCAACGAGATGTACCAATGAGTGCAATGGTTCAAGTGAAGAGGCAACAGAAGCCGAGACAAAGATTTCGAAGGAAGGGACGACCCGATCACAAGACAAGTCAGGAAGAGGCCATGGAAACGAGAGAGTTCCTAGGCGAATCAAGCCAGTGTACAAAGCCAGTGTACAAAGCTAGTGTACAAGACAAGTCGGGAAGAGGCCAAGGAAACGAGGGCGTTGCGAGAATGGGTGGGGGAGAATGTCACGGGCCAAAGTACAAAGCCCGTGATAATGGCACAAGGTATGCCCCATGGAGGTCAATCGATTATATGAGGATCATTTAGCCCATAAGAACTGGCCCGATTCTAAGAATTGTTGGAGAAGCCTGTCAGATTTAAGCCTTGTTGGCCCGATAGCGAAGATATGGCAACTTAGGCTAATTTGGTAACTAATCTTAGAAGATAGAAGGAATCATATCTTGTAAAGATTAGAATAGATTTCATATGGCATATCTTGAAAATCCCTTAAACTAAGGGATATGACCGTCGATTTTGGGGGAGCTCAACTATAAATAGAGAGCCTCCCCCTCATTTGTAAATCATCCATTGTATGTTGAATTCTTAAGAGTAATAGAATTCTTGGGCATTTACTCAAACACCTTGTGTGCATTCTTTCTTTTGGCTTTCTCTTGTTCATTTGTAGCTTCTTTTGGCACAATCGCTTCGCTATACAAATTAGTGCCTTGGAAGAGTTCTTAAAGAATCCTCACTTTTGGGGTGTAAAGGCTGATTTAAGCGAGTTTTGACGAGCAGATCGCCTAAGGCAGCACGGATTGCGAGACGAAAGGTCTAGCCCCGTGACAAGCCCACACGCCCATGTGGCCCACATGGCCCAAAATGGCCTTGGCCGTGTGGATCACACGGCCTGGCCCAATAATCCCACACGCTCGTGTGGTTCACCTGTGTGGGGCCCACACGGCCCAAATCGGCCCAGCCCATGAATCGCACATCACCAGCCTCGACGATCACACGCCCGTGTTCGGTCACATGGCCTACCACACGGGCGATCGCACGCCCGTGTGGCGTCGACTTTTCATGTTTTCTGTCTTTTCACCGATTTCCATTTTCATAGTCATGTTTACACACCTGGTATTGGTTCGAAAGTAGCGCAACCACGAGTACTCTAGCACCTATTATTGTCCATTAACACATCAATTAAGTTATTTACCGATAACTTCAACGAAGTCGCACACGATGACTAAATGCCAAACTTACAGATACATTACCTTGAATGAACGATGGTTATTCCTCACTTCTTTGGAACCGAATGAACCTCCACAGTCAATTATCGGTTACCTAAACACGATTTAAGCCTCTATTAGAAGAAGATTCATCAATCTAAAATAGTGTCCATTCTTACCAACCTTACCTAAAACGCACAAAGGCGCCGATATAACGAGTCGTGGTGACTGAGAATTTGATGACGAGTCAAATACCAAATTGGGCAGCAAGTAAAAGAAAAAGTACAGCAGAGAGGGAAAAGATCAACAGAAATTTGGCCAAGGGGAATAGTGAAGAAACCAACAACGATTTCCCCTTTTTAGAGAGAAACCGAAACTTTGGAGTGGGGAAGAACAAGAATTCAGCAGCAATCATAAAAAGGAGACCAAAAAATAATGGGGAAGATTCGGCAGAGGTTTACGGGGAGAAGAAGAAAGAAATTGTGGTGAATAAAATAACAAAAAGAAAAAAGATGAATAGGTAGTGATAGGAAGTAGAAAATCGGCGGCCAAGGGAAGAGTTTGGGGCAGCAAACAAATTCGGCAAACAAACTCTAGGCAGATAAGGAAAAAACTATCAGGAAAGAAAATTTGGGAGAATGAGGAAGAGTGGCCGAATTGCCACTACCAATTTCGGTTCTATCACAACTCCTCTCTCCACATTTTTCTCCCCATATCACTCCAACACAATCCCCTCAACCACCGAATTCAAATCCCACCCAAACTCTACAGAATTTCGGTCTAACACAACTCTTCCACGGCCAAGCAGTAAAAATAAATCCTTCGTTCGGACAGAGCCTCGAACCCCAGACCTCTAGCCACTTAACACTCCACTTAACCACCAGACCAGTAGGCCCATTCTGACATATTTTACCAACATTTATTTATAAGCCTACTGATTAGAGATAGGGGTTTATTCAATTGAAAACAAAAAAATTTCCCAAGCTAAGGCCTGAACTTGGGACCTCTCAGACACTTGCCAGGACACTTAACCATTGAAGCAGATAGATATTTGTAACAAACATATGAAAATGAATTATAAAGAATTTTCCGGGCGTTACAATTTTCGTCCTCGAAAATCTTCCCAGAGAAAAGGTTTGGATATTGGAATTTCATAATTTCTTCTATTTCCTATGTATCTTCTTCTACTCCATGTCGACACCATAAGACTTTAACTAACAGTACTGTAACACCCCTTACCCGTGTCCGACGTCGGGACAGGATACGAGGTATTACCGGACTTAACTTGCTTAAACATACAACATCGGGCTATAAAATTTCATTTCAACTTAAAGCTTCTCATTCATATTCATAATATCCTTATTATGGGCCTACGAGGCCCTAAACATACATACGGAAGGTTTCAGAATTAAACCGGAAACTTCTGCGCACTTAGAATTTTTTTTGCCAAAACAGGGCCACACGCCCGTGTGGAATGGAACACGCCCGTATGGGCAGGCCGTGTGGTCACACACGCCCATGTTCCTAGCCCGTGTGGAATTTATTTTTCATTTCGAACCTACAGAGGTTTTCACGCGCCCGGACACACGCCCGTGTCTGTGGCCCGTGTCCCTCACACAGCTTAGACAAGCCCGTGTCCTCACCCTTGTGTGAAAAACCTGGGTATTCTTTTTATGATGTTAGAAAGCTCTTAATGGCACACGGCCTAGGCACATGCCCGTGTGTTGGCCCGTGTGGCAAATCGAATTCTCGTAAATTTCATGTAGGGGACACACGACTTATCAGCACACCCATGGGGCTGACCGTGTGTCACACACGGCCTAGACACACGCCCGTGTGTCTACCTGTGTGGACAATTAGAAGGTTATTTACCAAGCCAATTGCCACCCTGAAACATAAACACACATATGCCAACACAAGCAACACATAACATGGCAATAATGCACTATGAAGAATCACTAATCATCATTCATACACTTCACATTTTACTCCATCAATTGCATGAACGTTCACTTCATAAAACTCATCATCATTAAGATATAAAACTTGACAAATATCGGCCAATTTTTAATGGCCATTTACAAAATGAGTGTATAACATTAATAACCAACACATTGGCTTCGAATAGGACATAATGTAACACCCCCAGCCCGTATCCGTCGCCGGATTAGGGTTACGAGGCATTATCGAATAAGACATCACTCAGAACAGGCATTTTTTTTTGTAAACATATCATGTACATTCAAGAGTAAAAATAATCAATACATAACATATTATATTCACATACTTTACATTCAGATCAAAGACACATACTTAACATTCAAATTAAAGCTAGCGTTTATGTATTAAATCATCCAAACAGAATGAGATTGCACATTTTCTATTTAAATCAAACCATACTAATCTTTATAAATTCAAACATATCTATCATCTTATACTTACCAAACAATAGGACATTCATTATTTCAATTTCATTTATTAACAAATATCAAACTCATCTTATACTTAATAATTTTAATACATATCATTAATCAAATAAACTACATGTTTAGTCACTCATTCCATTAATAATATTCTTAGCATCTCACGACATTTATACATTTAAAACATATCCCAACATATATCATTATATGACATGTATCGTACATAAATCAAAACAATTTTTTTTTACATGAGCTGATTTCCAATCATGTTAATTCAATACATGCGCATATGACCTTGTTAACATAATCCAATTTGAACACAAATAACAGCTAAAATCACATATTATTCGCATGTCAATTTATATATATTAAATTGTACCAAAATTTTTGTAACATCCCAAAATTGGGCCTAGTAGGATTGGGCCGATTGGGAATTGGGCTTTAGGAAAATTTGAGTATTATTTTTGTGAAGGCTTGTTTTTATTTAGGAAGTTAGAATAATTTTAGTATGGTTTATTTAATGAAGTAGGATTAAGTGAGCTTGACACTTAAGTTAATTAAGTGTTCATTTAAAGCATAAGAGGAGTAAGTGGCAAGTTGGTTAAGGAGCTTGAAAGGTAGCTTGAGGTTAGAGGTTCGAGTGGTATGTTTAGCATTTTGAAGGTTTATTTTTGTGTATTAGCATTGATGGCCGGTCAAACTTATTTATGATAGGTGGACTAATAACTTTTGGTAAGTTGAATTTATGATTAAGGAAAGCTTAATTTAGGGGATAAGAATCTTGAACTTATGGCATGATGAGGGGACTAAGGCATGGAAAGTGGATGATGTTTTGGAAAGTTTTCCTAGGCTTTAGTGGTTGAATGTGGACGGCAAGGGTGTCTAGGTGGATGGCCGAATGTGTTTGGTGGTTTAAGGGAGGATATTTGGCCAACTTTGGCATTTGGGCACCATTTGGCTTATTTTCTTTTCCTCTCCAAGCAAATTCCTCTTTGGCCGAACGCACTTAGGCATTTTTGTGCAAAATTGTTTTGGGATTTTAGCCTCATTTTGTTGAATCAAATACCATTTCTCTTTCTCACATTTTTCCTTTTGACATCAAAACTACCTTTTTATTTATGTGCATTTTCTTTTGGGCAAACAAGGTGTTGGCCGAATCTCATTTCTCCCATCTCTCTCTTTTCTTCCTTTGATTTGTGCTCAAACACAAATCCCTTTTCTTTCATTTGGTCGAACCTCTTTCTTCCTCAAATCCTCTTTTCTTTTCTTTCTTCCATTGTTGATTAAACCGAATCCCCATTCACTCATTGTTATTCTCTTTTCTACTTATATTCCCTCACTTTTATTCACATATTTTCTCCTTTCATTACTATATAGCCAAATCTTTCCTTCTCCATTAGAGTTACTTTGGTCGAATATCAAGGGAGCACAAGATCCTTTTTGGGATTCTTTTTCAAGCATTAGTAAGAGGAAGCCATAGCCATTAAGGGAAGCTTTTGGGATTTATTCTCCTAAGGAAAGGTGGTAAGTAACATTCGGCTATAGGCTTTGGTTATGAATAGATGTGCAAGCTAATTATTATCAAGTGTTTTGGTAGGAATCTCGATAGGACAAGTGACAAATACGGGAATTCGGTGAATTGGAGGAAACAACGTCTCGGGATTTCGCTAGTATATTCGAGAATTGCTAGAAAATAGGTGTGTAAGATCTCTATACACACTTTATTAATTTACGTGCTATTATTATTTGCCTTAGATCTTTTGGTTGTGATTTGCTTATGGCTAAGCATGGAATTCGAGTAAGTCCCCTAATTTGTAATTTTGATATATGATTTGTATGCCATTACATGATGTTAAATGCTATGACATGAAACATGATAATTGATATATAAGCATGTGATGGTGGGATTGATGAGAGGAGGGGATGAATTATGGATCGTCGTCGGTGGTTTTGACCACAAGATGGGTTGGCCCCATCAGATTATTTGTGACCTATGGTCATCGGTGGTTTTGACCACAACGATTGATTAATTTACGACTAAGTCCCAGAGTTTGGTACCACCAGTGGTTTTGACCACACTTGATTATTGTGACCTATGGTCATCGGTGGTTTTGACCACACGATGGGTTGGCCCCATCATCCGATTTGTGACTCTAAGTCATCGGTGGTTTTGACCACCAGTGGTTTTGACCACACGGGTAGAAAAGGAGTATGGATGGCTAGTTGGGTTGCATGTGCATGTTTATTAATGACTTGTGTATGAGTTACTTTACCGGGTGGGGGATTACACACTGAGTCTTGGTGACTCACCCCTTTCCCTTAACATTTTGCAGATGAGTAGATCGCGGAAATGGAGCCGGATGGACTCGAGGTGGCCATGCAGTGGAGTTTTTAATAAATGAATTTTGGGTTTAATTATCTTTCTTTTGGATTTATGTTGTTTAATTGTAATAAGGCCTCCTAGGATTATTTTATTATTGCTGCATGTTTTGAATGTTTTGTTTAAACTATTCGATGATGTTAAAACGGATGCCCATGTTTTCTCAAATTAAACGCAAAATGTTTTAAGGTACCATCGGGTACATTTGAAATTTGTAAACAACTCGACTCAACAAATATTTATTAAGTATGGTTTTTAACAAAGAAATTTAATTTGAAAGGCATTTCGACAAATTTTAAAATCAGTCTTAAAATGGTTTTCAAAATGTTTTCTCTGTAGCAAACCAAATTCGGTCGTAATGTTTGGGCCGGGTTTGGGGATGTTACAATTTTTCATTCATACCAAAAACTAAGTTAATCTACAATCGGATAATTAATATGTGTTATAAATCGAATGTCATGCTTATCATTTATTATTATATCCTTAGCCTTATTAGCATATTCACTTTACTTATTAACCAAAACAATCATATGGCATATTCATTATTTATTTATTACCAACCGTACCTATTTAGCCAATCATTCAAGCATGATATATATACATACATTGCCAATTCAAACCTAATCAATATAACCTATACACATTCGGACTTATAATCATCCAATCCATACACATTCGGACATATAAATATCTTCTAACCTTTATATACATAGTTCATTTTATAAGACCTAACCAAACTCACTTAAATACCAAATCCAAACATACCATACATATTATATTTATATATATATATATCAAAACCTCTACCGCAATATTTAACTAAACATAGCAACCATATACCGCATATAAATAAGCCATGGTCGAAATGATAAAACCAAACACATTAAACATTTAAACATGAACTCATTTAACCGAATCTAATCATAATGATTAAGCCATTTTGGCATGGCTATACATATATACAAGTCCCAAAAATCAAACTCAAATACTTCATCTATGCTATACATGCCATAAAACAAAATCACTTAGTAAAATACCGAAGAAACTGTCGATAGTGTGAGTAGTCTTGCTGACGATCCCCGAGCTCATAACGTATATCCAAATCTATGAACAGAAGTAAACAAGAATACACACGGAGTAAGCTATTTAAGCTTAGTAAGTCATAAGCAAATATATATATACCAAATATTATATATTAACACAAAGTTAACAAAACCGAATATACATGTTCTCAAATACAAGGTTATCATTTAAATCTTTCAATCGCGTATCATATGGCTAATTATACAAATACACATGAAATTATATAAATCTCACTATTAAAATAACATATACCCCATTTGGCCGCATATATACAATCACATATACATTCACATTTTCCACATTTGTAACTTTAGCATTTATATAATCAATTCAACAACTGACTTACCTTATTTTCACACATACAAGAGAATTTTGTCAACTTTCTTGCTCAATATACATCACATATGCATTTACCAATTTGGCCGAATATAAAAGACTCATCTATGCTAATATCTAAATTCAATTCCATAATGTCATACTATACATTTATAAGGCCGAATACACTTACTAAAATTTACATATATTCCTCAATTGTATCACATATAGCTAGTATCAAATAGCAATTTACTAATTTACCTTATCTCTCACAACCATTAGATTTACACATACCTGAACGTTGAGCTCATTTGCCGTATATAAATTCCACATCGTTAAAAATCTATTGAAGCATACACTTATAATAAATCACCGGCATAAAGCCTGCTAGGCATAAAGCCTTATATTATCCACCGGCACGAAGCCTGCTAGACCCACGGTCAGATATTTATTCACCGACAATAAGCCTGCTAGGCACGAAGCCCGATTAAGTTCACCAGCACAAGGCTTGCTAGGGCCACGGCCTGAATAACGGTACTATAAAGTTGTCTCACACACATTTATATGTCGAACTTATATGCATTTCATAATTCTTGTATGAACTTCCAAACATCATATCACAACTGAACTAAACTTGATCATATCAAATTCTAGGTATAATCACATTTGGCTACTCAACATTATAGTTACAAAATTACCAAATCAGCATATACTAAGTTACGTACATAATTTACAATGTTTTATTTCTTAAGGACTTACCTCGGACGTCATCGGTCGGTAAAATCGACTAATCGACTACTTTCGTTTTTCCCCGGTCCAGATCTGCTTTATTTGGTTCTTGATCTAAACATATTCAAATTAAGCTTATTTAAACACCATTCTGTTCAATTTAGTCTAAAAACACATAAATGGGAAAAATACAATTTTGCCCCTAACATTTCACCCTTTTTACAATTTAGTCCTTTTTGCACAAAACACAAAATACACAAAATTTCACATTACCCATGCTTGGCCGAATATTACCTATGTTCATAAAAGTCCATACATTGCATTTATTTCACATTTTAATCCCTCCAAAATTTATTTTTGCAATTTAGTCCAAATTATTCAAATTCATCAAAAATTCAAAGACAAAACTTGTTAATCGAACACATATATTTCTTATTTCATCATCAAACAACAAAACCACAAGGTATCATCAATGTAAAAACACAAAATCATCATCAAAATCAAAAATTAAGACATGGATCGGAAAGTACTCAAAGCAACGATATCAAAAACGTAAAAATTATCAAAAACCGAACAAAACTCTTACCTTAATCAAAGAACATCAAGGCCGAACCTAATATGGTTTTCTTTCTTTCTTATTTTCTTTGTTTCGGTCACAAAACATAAAAGAATGAATGACTTTCTCTTTTATTTTATGTATTATTATATATTAATATAATATATAATTAATAATTATAACTTTTATAATATATAAATACATATAATAAAGTCATTTATAATCACAAATGACGTCCACTATATATAAAAGGGACTAATTACAATGCAAATCCTCCATATTAAAAAGACAATAATAATTAGGTACTTTCACAGCTAACCATCAAGTTTTTGTTTTACGGGATTAAGTCTTTTTATTAAATTAGACACTCAAATGACAAAATTAAAACACGAAAATTTAACACAAGCAAATTCACACATAATAAATACTGAAATTAATTTTAAAATATTTTTCAGACTCAGATTTGTGGTCCCGAAACCACTATTTCGATTAGGGTGAAAATTGGGCTGTTACACATAACACAAGATGACCGAGTTCCTATACATGCCATAGCCAAAACAAATCAACTTTACTATACCAAGAGAATGATTGATAGTGTGATCCGAGCTCCGACGTTCTACGATCCCCGAGCTAGCTTGGCGATACTATAAGGAAAAGGGAAAAGAAAGGTGTAAGCATATAGCTTAGTAAGTTTGCGTGAATTAAAATAGCAACATAAGTACTCATGGTAAAATCCATTCATCTCATAGAACAATAACAACACAAGTTCTCAAGTACTTTGACATACTTACTCATACTTACGCTTACCCATCACATATCACATTACGGTTTCATAACTCATATCTTACTCATGGTACCTGTGTCACTTTATCACGTAATTTAGCACTTATGCTATCTTGAACATAAACTTAAATCATTATCATCCTTAACTTAAATGTAACTCTTTGTCATCTTTGTATAGCTTAGCTCTTTGTCATCTTTGCATACTTAGCTCTTTTGCCCGTTGAATTACTCGAAATATCGGAGGATACTCAATCTCATCATACATGTATCACGATGCCAATACCATATCCCAGATATGGTCTTACATGGGATCACCTCTTGATGCCGATGCCATATCCCAAGTATGGTCTTACACGGAATCTCATATCTCGATGTCGATGCCATATCCCAGATATGGTCTTATACGAGATCGTATATAGATGTCAATGACATGTCCCAGACATGGTCTTACACGAGATCTTCATTTGGTGCCGAGGCCATGTCCCAAACATGGTCTTATACGGGACCTTCCTTATTCGGTGTCGATGCCATGTCCCAGACATGGTCTTATATGGGACCTACATTCAGTGCCGATGCCATGTACCAGACATGGTCTTATACGGGACCAACATTTGGTGCCGATGCCATGTCCCAGACATGGTCTTATACGGGACCTTCCTTATCTCATGGTGTGACATAAGTATCCTTGTTATTCCGAGATGTACAACCGGGACTCTAACTTAACATATTCTCTTCATATTGTCATTAATGCTTTTAGTCGATTTTCATAGAAATGATATTCATATGTCATAATATCAAGCAAATTTAAAATACAAAACATTACGTAGCTTTAATTTCACACAAACTTACCTCGGTACTCAAATTGTGTGTAGATGTTCGATTTAGTCCAACACTTTGTTCTTGCCTCAGTTTTGGTCCGGGATTCTTGTTTCTTGATCTATAATAACAATTTCACTTGTTTAATACTCACATTGACTAAATTGACTCATGCATCATACTTTTGAAAAATTATGATTTTGCCCCTAAACTTTCACATAATTACACTTTTGCCCCTAGGCTCGTAAAGTGATTTTTATTCAACTTTCTTGTATTTTAAGTCTCGCCGGATTATTTTCTTAACTACAAAAGCCCCCAATTTCCACTATTTCACTCATGTATGACAATTTTTATAACTTTTACAATTTGGTCATTTTATACATTTTTCATGAAAATCACTTAGAAAAATATGTTTATCACACATCAAACTTTCATATTCTTCCTTAAAACATCAAAATACATGCATGTCATACATGGCTAAATTTTTGAACATAAACCCTAGCTCAAAATATAGCTAGAAATAACTAAATCGAGCTACAAGGATCTCAAAAATATGAAGAACATTAAAAACGGGGCTAGGATGCACTTACTATCAAGCTTGGAAGTTGAAGAAACTCTAGCTATGTCTCCTTGCAAATTTCGGCACTTAGAGGAATAAGATGGACAAGATTTTGACTTATTTTTCCCTTTTTAATTCATTAATTAACCAAATGACTAAAATGCCCTTAAGGCCCTTTCTTGAGATTTTTCCTTCCCATGTCCATTTTTATCCATCTTGACATTTAATGGTCTAATTGCTATATAAGGACCTCTAGTAATTTTTATAATTCTATTTCATACTTAAATCTTCTAGAATCTCATATTTTCTAATCTTTGCAATTTAGTCCTAATGGACAATTTGATCACTAATAAATAAAATTTCCTCATGAAATTTTCACACAATAATGCAACCACATCATAAGCCTCATAAAAATCATAAAACACATATTTCTACTTCAGATTTGTGGTCTCGCAACCACTATTCCAAACTAGGCCCTAAATCAGGCTGTTACAATTCTCTCCCCTTAGGGATTTTTGTCCCCGAAAATCTTACTGGTAAAAAGGTTTGGGTACTGGTTTCTCATAGCCTCCTCGGGCTCCCATGTAGC
Organism: Gossypium sturtianum; assembly: GCA_025698515.1. Lineage (NCBI taxonomy): Eukaryota > Viridiplantae > Streptophyta > Magnoliopsida > Malvales > Malvaceae > Gossypium > Gossypium sturtianum. Next base: position 66,197,651 of record CM046944.1, on the reverse strand, counting down.
CTCTTCTACCCCATGTCTTTTCCATAATACTTTCACGAGAGCTATACTTTTATTTCTTAGCTGTTTAACTTCTCGTGATAGAATCTTAATCGGTTCTTCACCATATGTCATGTCGGGTTGAATTTCAACCTCTTTCGTTGTAATCACATGCGAAGGATCTGATCAGTAACGTTGCAATATAGACACGTGAAACACATCATGTATCTTTTCCAAATCAGATGGCAAAGCCAATCGATAAGCTATCAGCCCTATCCTCTCGATAATCTCATATGGTTCGATAAAACGCGGACTTAATTTGCCTTTCCGACCAAATCTAAGACCTTTCTTCCATGGTGATACTTTCAAAAATACCTTATAACCAACTTGAAACTCAATCTCTTTTCGTTTCAAGTCCGAGTAGGATTTTTGTCTATCAGAAGCAGCTTTTAAATAATCACGGATTATTTTTACCTTCTCATCAGTTTCTCTAACCAGATCGGCCCTGTGAAATAGATTTTCCTTGAGTTTAGTCCAATACAAAGGCGTTCGGCACTTACGCCCATACAAAGCCTCATAAGGTGCCATTTTCATGCTCGATTGAAGACTGTTATTGTATGCAAACTCTACCAACGGTAAATACTTTTCCCAGCTGCCCTGAGAATCAAGAACACAACACCGGAGCATATCCTCAAGTATCTGTATTAATCTCTCCGACTGTCCGTCAGTTTGTGGGTGAAAATCCGTACTAAAGCTCAGCTTTGTGCCCAAAGCTTCCTGCAACTTTTTCCAAAATCGGGATGTGAATCTCGGATCTCTGTCCGATATGATCGACAATGGCACTCCATGAAGCCTTACAATCTCTGAATCATACAAGTCTGCCAACTTATCAAGCGAATAATCAACACGTACTGGTATGAAGTGGGCCGACTTCGTAAGTCTATCTACCACCACCCATACGGCATCTTTCTTGCTTGGTGTCAACGGCAAACCCGTTACAAAGTCTATAGTAACACGGTCCCATTTCCACTCGGGAACCATAATAGGTTGAAGCATACTCGAAGGTACTTGGTGTTCAGCTTTCACTTGTTGATAAATCAAGCATCTTGATACAAACTCAGAAATATCCTTCTTCATACTCGGCCACCAATACCATTTCTTCAAATCATTATACATTTTTGTACTGCCCGAATGTACAGATAGACATCCACTATGTGCCTCGTGTAAAATCTTCCGAATAAGCTCTTCATTCCTCAGTACACAGACTCTGTCTCTAAACATCAAAAATCCATCAAAATTAATCTGAAAGTCGGACACAACACCCGACTCGCACTGAACTCTTTTGGCTTGTAAGTCACTGTCATCTTTCTGAGCCTCATAAGTCTCTTGAAGGAACATCAGTCTAGCCCTCAAGTCAGCTAGAATGGAACCATCGTCTGACAAAGTCACCCATGTATTCATAGCCCTCAATGCAAATAGGGATTTTCTACTCAAAGCATCAGTGACTACATTCGCCTTTCCCGGGTGGTAGTCAATGACTAGCTCATAATCCTTTATCAGCTCTAACCATCTTCCCTGCGATAAATTCAATTCCTTCTGAGTCATCAAGTTCTTTAGGCTCTTAATCGGTGAATATCCAACATTTTTCACCATACAAATGGTGTCTCCATATCTTTAAAGCAAACACAATGGCAGCCAACTCTAAATCATGTGTCGGGTAATTCTTCTCGTGCGGCTTTAACTATCTAGAGGCATATGCTATCACCTTGCCCTCTTGCATAAGCACACAGCCCAATCCATTCAAGGATGCATCACTATAAATCACAAATTCTTTTCCCGGGTCAGGTTGTACTAGAACTGGAGCCTCAGTCAACAATGCCTTTAATTTCTCGAAACTCTATTGGCACTTTTCTGTCCATTCGAATTTTACATCTTTCTGTAACAACTTCGTCATCGGTGTAGCTATCATGAAAAATCCCTTGACGAACCGTCTGTAATAGCCAGCTAGGCCCAGAAAACTTCTAACCTCTGATACATTTCTTGGCGGTTTCCAATCAATAATAGATGAAATCTTGCTCGGGTCAACTCAGACTCCATCTCCCGAGACAATGCACCCCAAAAACCCAACTTCTTTGAGCCAAAATTCACTTTTGCTAAATTTGGCATACAGCTGATTTTCTCGTAAAATCTGTAAAACCGTTCTCAAGTGCTCAGCATGCTCATTCTCGTCACGAGAATAAATCAGTATATCATCAATAAAAACCACAACAAATTTATCTAAGTATAGCTGAAAGATGCGTTTCGTTAAATCCATAAACACAGCAGGGGCAATTGTTAAACCAAAAGGAATGACTAAAAATTCATAGTGCCCATATCTTGTTCGAAATGCGGTTTTCGACACATCTGAGTCCTTGACTCTCAACTGGTAATAATCGGACCTCAAATCTATCTTGGAAAACACAGTGGCTCCCTTCAACTGATCAAATAGATCATCGATCCTTGGAAATGGGTACTTGTTCTTCACGGTTACCTTATTAAGTTGCCGATAATCTATACATAACCTCATAGAACCATCTTTCTTTTTCACAAATAATACTAGAGCACCCCACGAAGAATAACTCGGTCGTGCAAAGCCTTTGTCCGTCAACTCTTGTAACTGTGCCTTCAATTCTTTCAACTCAGTTGGAGCCATCCTATATGGAGCAATCGATATAGGTGCAGTACCAGGGGCTAACTCAATGCCGAATTTAATTTCTCTAACCGGAGGCAACCCTGGCAATTCTTCTGGGAATACATTGGGATACTCACATACTATCGGAACTGATTCAATTCTTGACCCAGTCTCTTTGGCATTCATCACAAAGGCAAGATAGGCTTCGTACCCTTTTCTTACATATTTCTTGGCAGACATATGAGAAATCACTACAGGGGATCTGTCCTGTTCATCTGATTCAACATGAAGAGTGTCCCCGTTTTCACATCTCAATTCAATGTATTTCTTTCCACAATTTACTCTCACATCATGAGCGGTTAACCAGTCCATACCAAGAATTATATCAAATTCATCAAATGGCAATAGCATGAGATTCACCTTAAAATAGCGACCTCTAATCATCAATGGGCAATCTTTGCATACCTTATCAACTAATACACATTTACCTAATGGATTGGACACTTTTATCACGGATTCTGTAGACTCTACAGGCATGCTCATACTAGATACTAATTTCATGCAAATATATGAGTGGGTAGATCCTGAATCAATTAAAGCAACAACATTAGTATCATAGAGAGAAAATGTACCCATAATTACATCAGGGGGTGACGCCTCTTCGCTAGCGCGAATGGCATAAGTCCTCACAGGTGCTCTACCCTCAGATCTTGCAGCCTGCTCTCTGGGTGTACTCTTACTACTCGTTCCACTTCCCGGGTTTTCTGTTGTCTCCCTCTAGTAGTGCTTCCCGATCTTGCACTCTGAATTTTCTCTTTTTCAACCATCTTAGGGCATTCTCTAATAAAATGATCTTGAGAACCACACTTAAAACAGGCTCTCTGATGTGCTCGACACTCACCGGGGTGACGTCTGCCACATTGTGGACATTCCAGTCTATTTGGTCGAGCGTTCCCAACACTAGCAACTGATGTGGTCTAGGCTTTAGACCCCGAGTACTGTTTACCCTTACTTCTATTCAAAAACCCAGCTGAAGTAGCTGACCAGGTAGGGAAGTCTCTTGACTTCTTGGATGAGGACTGGAATGACTTATTCAGTTGTCTCTTTCTAGAATCACGAGACTCCATTTCAACTTTTCTTTTCTCTTTAACCAACTCCTCGGCTTTACAAGCCCGGTCCACTAGCATAACAAATTCCTTCAATTCTAGGACACCAACAAATAGTCAGATATCTTCGTTTAACCCGTCCTCAAACCTTTTACACATAATGGCTTCAGAGGATACACACTCCCGAGCGTATTTGCTGAGCCTTACAAACTCACGCTCATATTCGGTTACTGTCATTCTGCCTTATTTCAGTTCAAGGAATTCCTTTTATTTTCAGATCAATAAATCTTTGACTGATGTACTTCTTCTGGAACTCTTCTTGGAAAAACTCCCAATTAACTCTCTCCTTTGGTACAACTGACACAAGGGTGATCCACCACTGATCAGCGAAATCTCTCAATGGAGACACCACACATTTCATGCACTCTTCAGGTGTGTAAGATAATTCATCAAATACCCTGATGGTATTTTCAAGCCAAAATTCTGCTATTTCCGGATCATCATCCTTACTAGCTCGAAATTCCTCGGCTCCTTGTTTCCGGATTCTATCAACCAGAGGCTTTTCTCTCCTTACCACTTCTACCACTTGGGGAGCTACACGGGTAGGCTGAGGAATAGGTGGGGGTGGAGGGGGTTGTGCATTCGGGTTTGTACGAACGAACTCCGTATACCATGTATTCATCATGTGGAGAAAGGCTTCCCTAGCCTCTTCTCCTCCTCTTTGACTTACATTCAAGGGTCTATTCTCATTTTCATTCGGCACCATCCCTTGAGCGGGAGCCGGTGCATTACTTGCTACATCATCCGCCACAGCTCTATCGGGATCCATTTACTATATAAAAACACAATTTAAATCGTTAGGAGTCGTTACACTATCATTATGTAAATACTCATATGTATGGCATGTATAGCTAGACTCATACAAAGGCTACGTTAGTCCGAGAATCGACTAAACCGTAGCTCTGATACCACTAAATGTAACACCTCTTACCCGTGTCCGACGCCGGGACAGGATACGAGGCATTAAAGGACTTAACTTGTTTAAACATAAAACATCGGGGTATAAAATTTCATTTCAACTTAAAGCTTCTCATTCATATTCATAACGTCTTTATTATGGGCCTACGAGGCCCTAAACATACATACGAAAGGTTTCGAAATTAAACCAGAAACTTTTGCACACTTAGAATTTTTTTTGCCTAAACAGGGCCACACGCCCGTGTGGAATGGAACACGCCCGTATGGGCAGGCCGTGTGGTCACACACGCCCATGTTCCTAGCTCGTGTGGAATTAATTTTTCATTTCAAACCTACAGAGGTTTTCACACAACCGGACATACGCCCGTGTCTGTGGCCCGTGTCCCTCACACGGACTAGACACGCCCGTGTCCTCACCCGTGTGTGAAAAACTTGCGTATTTTGTTTATAATGTCAGCAAGCTATTAAAGGCACACGGCCTAGGCACACGCCTGTGTGCTGGCCCGTGTGGCTAATCGAATTCTCGCAAATTCGATGCAGGGGACACACGGCCTATCAGCACACCCATGGGGCTGACCATGTGTCACACACGGCCTAGACACACGCCCGTGTGTCTACCCGTGTGGACAATTAGAAGGCTATTTACCAAGCCAATTGCCACCCTGAAACATAAACACACATATGCCAACACAAGCAATGCATAACATGGCAATAATAGACTATGAATAATCACTAATCATCATTCATACACTTCACATTTTACTCCATCAATTGCATGAACTTTCACTTCATAAAACTCATCATCATTAAGATATAAAACTTGACAAATATCGGCCAATTCCTAATGGCCATTTACAAAATGAGTGTATAACATTAATAACCAACACTTTGGCTTCCAAATAGGACATAACACAAGATGACCAAGTTCCTATACATGTCATACCCAAAATAAATCAACTTTACTATACCAAAAGAATGATTGATAGTGTGATCTGAGCTCTGACGTTCTACGATCCCCAAGCTAGCTTTGCGATACTACAAGGAAAAGGGAAAAGAAAGGGGTAAGCATATAGCTTAGTAAGTTTGCATGAATTAAAATAGCAACATAAATACTCATGGTAAAATCTATTCATCTCATAGAACAATAACAACATAAGTTCTCAAGTACTTTGACATACTTACTCATACTTACGCCTAACCATCACATATCACATTACGGTTTCATAACTCGTATCTTACTCATGGTACATGTGTCACTTCATCACGTAATTTAGCACTTATTCTATCTTGAACATAAACTTAAATCATTATTATCCTTAACTTAAATGTAACTCTTTGTCATCTTTGTATAGCTTAGCTCTTTGTCATCTTTGCATACTTAGCTCTTTTTCCCGTTGAACTACTCGAAATATCGGAGGAAACTCAATCTCATCATACACGTATCACGATGCCAATGCTATATCCTAGATATGGTCTTACATGGGATCACCTCTTGATGCCGATGCCATATCCCAGATATGGTCTTCCACGGGATCTCATATCTCGATCTCGATGCCATATCCCAGATATGGTCTTATACGAGATTGTATATAGATGTCGATGCCATGTCCCAGACATGGTCTTACACGAGATCTTACTTTGGTGCCGAGGCCATGTCCCAGACATGGTCTTATACGGGACCTTCCTTATTCGGTGCCGATGCCATGTCCCAGACATGGTCTTATCTGAGGACCTACATTGATCTGCCGATGCCATGTCCCAGACATGGTCTTATATGGGACCTTCCTTATCTCATGTTGTGACATAGGTATCCTTGTTATTCCGAGATGTACAACCGGGACTCTAACTTAACATATTCTCATCAATGCTTCTTTAGTCGATTTTCATAGAAATGATATTAATTTGTAATAATATTAAGAAAATTTAAAATATAAAAACATTACGCAGCTTTAATTTCACACAAACTTACCTCGATATTCAAAATGTGTGTAGATGTTCGATTTAGTCCAACACTTTATTCTTCCCTCGATTTTGGTCCGGGCTTCGTGTTTTTTATCTATAATAACAATTTCACTTGTTTAATACTCACATTGACTAAATCGACTCATGCATCATACTTTGGCAAAATTACGATTTTGCCCCTAAACTTTCACATAATTACACTTTTGCCCCTAGGCTCTAAAGTGATTTTTATTCAACTTTCTTGTATTTTAAGTCAAGCCGAATTATTTTCTTAACTAAAAGAACCCCCAATTTCCACTATTTCACTCATGTATGACCATTTTTATAACTTTTACAATTTGGTCCTTTTATGCATTTTTCATGAAAATCACTTAGAAAAAGATGTTTATCACACATCAAACTTTCATATTCTTCCTTAAAACATCAAAATACATGCATGTCATACATGGCTAAATTTTTGAACATAAACCCTAGCTCAAAATATAGCTAAAAATAGCTAAATCGAGCTACGAGGATCTCAAAAATATGAATAACATTAAAAATGGGGCTAGGATTCACTTACTATCAAGCTTGGAAGTTGAAGAAACCCTAGCTATGTCTCCTTGCAAATTTCGGCACTTAGAGGAAGAAGATGGATAAGATTTTGACTTATTTTTCCCTTTTTAATTCATTAATTAACCAAATGACTAAAATGCCCTTAAGGCCCTTTCTTGAGATTTTTCCTTCCCATGTCCATTTTTGTCCATCTTGACATTCAATGGTCTAATTGCTAAATAAGGACCTTCAGTAATTTTTATAATTCTATTTCATACTTAAATCTTCTAGAATCTCATATTTTCTAATCTTTGCAATTTAGTCCTAATGGACAATTTGATCACTAATAAATAAAATTTCCTCATGAAATTTTCACACAATCATGCAACCACATCATAAGCCTCATAAAAATCATAAAACACATATTTCTACTTTGGATTTGTGGTCTCGCAACCACTACTCCGACTAGGCCCTAAATCGGGTTGTTACATGTACAAATTTATTTCTCAACTATTTTATTTCCCGAGCTAAAATCTTCATAGGCTCTTTATCATAACTCAAATCTTCACATGCGACGGATCAGAACGGTAACGTTGGAGAATCCGAACATGAAAAACTTTATGAATTCTGTCAAGCTCTGGAGGTAATGCCAAGCAATACGCTACGAGTTTGATTCTCTCTAGAACTTCGTATCGCCTGATAAATCTGGGACTAAGCTTTCCTTTACTGCCGGAATGCAACCCTTTCTTCTAAGGCGAGACTTTCAACAGCACTTTCTCACCAACTGAAAATCCTATATCTTTACATTTCAAATCGGCATAGGATTCTGACCATCAGATGCAGCTTTCAAATTATCTCAAATAATTTTAAATTTTTCTTCAGTTTCCCGTACTAAATCAACCCTGCTAACTTTCTTTCAGTCAAGTCAGACCAAAATAACGAACTTCTACATTTACATCCGTATTAAACCTCATACGGAGCCATTTTTATGCTCAACGAATAGCTGTTATTATACGCAAATTCAACTAACGAAAAATATTTTTCCCAATTACCTTCAAACTCAATAATACAACACCGCAACATATCTTCCAAAATTTGTATTACTCGCTTAGACTGACCATATGTTTGCGGATGAAAAGCAGTACTAAAATTCAATTTAGAGCATAAAGCCTCGTGTAACTTACCTTAAAATCTAGAAGTAAACCTTGGATCACATTTGACATAATTGATAATGGTATGCCATGCAATCTCACAACTTCTGAAACATATAATTCAGCCAATTTCTCAAGTGAATAGTCAATCCAAATAGGTATAAAATGAGCTAATTTTGTTATTCGGTCAACAATAACCCAAATTGAATCTTTTCTTTTTGGAGTAAATGGTAACCTCGAAACAAAATCCATAGTGATACGCTCTCACTTACTGTAACACCCCTAACCCGTATCTGTCACCAGAATAGGGTTACGAGAATACTACAACAAGTTAATAGAAATAAACAGATAGAATCATAATAATTTCAATATAATTTCTCAAATACCATAAAATAGTTATATTACAATAATAAATTACATTTACGAGGCTTTAATTAAGCTTAAAGGACTAAAGAAATAACATTAAAACCCTTAGAGAACTAATTGGAAACAAATCAAGAAATTTTAGGAAAAATATGAAAAATTTTAAAAATAGGGGACAAACGACTGTGTCCCAGCCCATGCCTTAAACCGTGTAACTCACTAACTTAGATCACATGACCATGTTGCTGATAACATGTTAAATTTGCATTATTTTTTGTGTTTTATCGGTTAATTCTTGAATTGATCCCTGCTAAATTAGTAATTTTAGGTTTTAATCTTGTCAGGGATGCAATTGAGATGTTGAGTTAAGAACGAGCAGAAAAGGACCAATTTATAGCACAACCAATAAAGTGGGGCTGAAAAAAACGTGTAAATAGCCAAGGACTCAGTAGATTTCTTTAGACATTGTAAAAGAAAAAATTAGAAAAAATCTAATTTTCTTTTTTATTAAATATTAATTATGTGTTGGGTGGTTAAGCAAAATTTAGTAAGTGATATGTATATAAATAGGGCTTTAAGGTAGCTTGAAAGACACTTGATGCTTGATTTCATTTGGATTAAATACGAATTATTTTATTTCCTTTCCAAATTCATTTGTGAATAGCTACAACAATTCCATTTTCATTTTCTTATTTTTACAAAATTTGTTTAATTACTTTCCAAGTCCATTCCCTTTCCAATTTCCACCAATTTCATTCAAATCCAATCCATAGCCAACCAAAGCATGATTAAATCCATGCTTCACTAAATTCCAACTTAGCTTTAGGTTGGGGTTCTTTCCGGTTAGGAATTGTGAGATACGTATCCGTACTAAAAAAAGGTTCCAATCGGTATTCACATTTTTCCTAAATATCGGGATTGAAAACTCATCCCTTAAAGTTAACTCGATTTCAAGTCAAAAGTGCGTTGGGTTGGAGCCGTGTTTTCAGACAGTTGGGGAAACGAGTCGGGCGTGCTTTATTCAAATCTCTGAGAACAAATAAAAGGAGAAGTGATCGAGTTTAAAAAACCCACGTGGTTGAGGCCGTTAATCCGAGTTGGGTTCTTTAGAGTGCAAGGCTACCGGAATCTTGAATCGGGAACGCGTGTATCTTGGTTAGATAATTGGTAAGGGTTTGTTTGCAGGTTATACAGGGACCAGCTATAAGAGGAAGAATTGGCGGTCGAGAAGTTCTTAACTGCTATAACCAGCTTATTGTTTGGAGGAGAAAATTAATTTTCGAGGATCGATTCTAAATCCGGAATCCACCGAGTCTGGGGCTAAGGCTTATTATCTCTGTTTACAAAATCTAAATTTATTTCCCAATTTAATTTATCTTCAATTTATTTAATTATTTATTTATGCTGTTTAAATTATTTAATTTCTAAATATTTCAAAACTCCACTGATTTATTTCTTTATTTTTCAGCAGATCCGTTTGGAGTCGTGGGCACGACTGTTGCCACGATTATCGACACAAAAACAATATTGATCGCAAGTTAAACGCGAAAGTTGATTGTAATACAAATCCCTATGGATTCGACCCTACTACCACTCTTTACAACTATTTAGAGTTATTTTAATAGTATGAATTATTTTGGGTGGTTTCGATGTCCATTAGTTGATAACATGTTAAATTTGCATGATTTTGTGTTTAATCGTTTAATTCTTGAATTGATCCCTGCAAAATTAGTAATTTTATGTTTTAATCTTGTTAGGGATCCAATTGACATACTCTGAGTTAAAAATGAGCAGAAAAGGACCAATTTACAGCACAATTAATAAAGTTGGGTTCGAATAAAAAACGTGGAAAAAGCCAAGGACTCATAGATTCCTTTTGAATTTGTAAAAGCCAAAATTAGAAAAATGTGATTTTCTTTTTTTTATTAAATATTAATAATGTGTTGGGTGGTTAAGCAAAATTTAGTAAGTGATATGTATATAAATAGGGCTTTAAGGTAGCTTGAAAGACACTTGACGCTTGATTTTATTTGGATTAATTAAGAACTATTTTCTTCCCTTTCCAAATTCATTTGTGAATAGCTACAACAATTCCATTTTCATTTTCTTGTTTTTACAAAATTTGTTTAATTACTTTCCAAGTCCCTTCCCTTCCCAATTTCCACTATTTTCATTCAAATCCAATCCATAGCCAACCAAAGCATGATTAAATCCATGCTTCACTAAATTCCAACTTATCTTTAGGTTGGTGTTCTTTCCGGTTAGGAATTGTGAGATACGTATCCATACTAAAAAAAGGTTCCAATCGGTATTCACATTTTTCCTAAGTATAGGTATTGACAACTCATCCCTTAAAGTTAACTCGATTTCAAGTCAAAAAGCGCGTTGGGTTGGAGTAGTGTTTCCAGGTAGTTGGGGAAACGAGTCGGGCATGCTATATTTAAATCTCTGAGAACAAATAAAAGGAGAAGTGATCGAGTTTAAATGACCCACGTGGTTGAGGCCGTTAATCCGAGTTGGGTTCTTCAGAGAGCAAGGTTACCGGAATCTTGTATCGGGAACGCATGTATCTCGGTTAGATAATTGGTATGGGTTGGTTTGCAGGTTATACTGGGACCAGCTGCAAGAGGTAGAATTGGCGGTCGAGACGATCTTAACTACTATAACTAGCTTATTGTTTGGAGGTGAAAATTAATTTTCGAGGATCGATTCTAAATTCAGAATCCACCGAGTCTAGGGCTAAGGCTTGTTATCTCTGTTTACAAAATCTGAATTAATTTCCCAATTTAATTTATTTTCAATTTATTTAATTGTTTATTTATGTTGTTTCAATTATTTAATTTCTAAACATTTCAGAACTCCCCTAATTTATTTCTTGATTTTTCAGCAGGTCCATTTGGAGTCATGGACACAACTGTTGTCACGATTATCGACACAAAAAAATTTCTGATAACAAGTTAAACACGAAAGTTGATTATGATTCAAATCCCTATGGATTAGACCCTACTAGCACTCTTTACTACTATTTAGAGTTATTTTAATAGTAGGAATTATTTTTGGTGGTTTCGATGTCCATCAATTGATAACATGTTAAATTTGCATGATTTTGTGTTTAATCGTTTAATTCTTGAATTGATCCCTACTAAATTAGTAATTTTATTCTTTAATCTTGTTAGGGATGCAATTGACATGCTATGAGTTAAAAACGAGCAGAAAAGGACCAATTTACAACACAATCAATAAAGTGGGGTCAATAGAAAACATGGAAATAGCCAAGGACTCATAGATTTCTTTTGACTTTGTAAAAGCCAAAATTAGAAAAAATCTACTTTTCTTTTTTTATTAAATATCAATTATGTGTTGGGTGGTTAAGCAAAATTTAGTAAGTGATATGTATATAAATAGGGCTTTAAGGTAGCTTGAAAGACACTTGACGATTGATTTCATTTGGATTAAATAAGAATTATTTTATTTCCTTCCCAAATTCATTTGTGAATAGCTACAACAATTCCATTTTCATTTTCTTATTTTTACAAAATTTGTTTAATTACTATCAAAGTCCCTTCCCTTCCTAATTTCCACCATTTTCATTCGAATCCAATCCATAGCCAACCAAAGCATGATTAAATCCATGCTTCACTAAATTCCAACTTAGCTTTAGGTTGGGGTTCTTTCCGGTTAGGAATTGTGAGATACGTATTCGTACTAGAAAAAGGTTCCGATCGGTATTCACATTTTTCCTAAGTATTGGGATTGACAACTCATCCCTTAAAGTTAACTCAATTTCAAGTTAAAAAGCGCTTTGGGTTGGAGTCCATTTTGCGGACAGTTGGGGAAACGAGTCGGTCGTGCTGTGTTAAGATCTCCAAGAACAAATCAAGGGAGATGTTATTAGGTTTAAACGACCTACGCGGTTGAGGCCGTTAATCTGAGTTGGGTTCTTCCGAGTGCAAGGCTACCAGAATCTTGAATCGGGAACACGTGTATCTTGGTTAGATAATCGGTAAGGGTTGGTTTACAGGTCATACTGGGACCAGCTATTTGAGGAAGAATGGGCGGTTTGGACATTCGTAACTGCTATAACCAACTTATTGTTTGGAGGTTAAAATTAATTTTTGAGGATCGATTCTAAATCCAGAATCCACGTAGTCTAGGGCTAATGATTATTATCTCTGTTTACAAAATCTAAATTTATTTCCCAATTTAATTTATTTCCAATTTATTTAGTTGTTTATTTATGCTGTTTCAATTATTTAATTTCTAAACATTTCAAAACTCCCATATTTATTTCTTTATTTTTCAACAGGTCCGTTTGGAGTCATGGGCCTGATTGTTGCAACAATTATCGACACGATAGAAATTCTGATCACAAGATAAACGCGAAAGTTGATTAAAATACTAATCCCTGTGGACTCGACCCTACTACCACTCTTTACTACTATTTAGAGTTGTTTTAATTGTAGGAAATATTTTTGGTGGTTTCAATGCCTATCAAATTTTGGTACCGTTGCCGGAGATTGGAGATATTTTTCTATTTTTTGTTTGTTTACCTTATGACCAGATTAGAACCGGGAACTCTAGAGTTTGAACCAAAAAATGAGAAGATGGTCTGACAACTGCGAAGAGAAGCCATTTGACGCGATAAACGACCAAATCTCGGATTCGAAACCTTATCTTACTTTGAGGAAATTTTCTAATTTGACAAACCAAACGAGATGGCCAAACAAATTATACACCAACTCAAAGTGGCACCGGATTGAACAACAACCCTTATGTATAACCTATCTGGCAGGAGGAACGCGGTTCGAGTTGAAGTCGGGTTTGATTCATTTCCTACCTACCTTTCGTGGACTACAAAACGAAAATTTGCACACCATTTCAAAGAATTCCATATGGTGTGCACAAGCACGAAGCCTCAGGGAGTAACCGAAGACCAAATCAAACTTCGTGCTTTTCCTTTCTCATTAGCCAACTCTACTAGAGAGTGGCTATTTTATTTACCCCCGGGATCTGTCAACACATGGTCTGACATGTCTCGTTTGTTTCTTGACAGGTTCATCCATACAGCTTGAGCGGTCGAACTAAGGAGGGACATCGTAGGATTCCATCAGAAGGAGACTGAATCGCTCTACTGTAATACCCCTTACCCAAGTCCGAAGCTGGGACTGGATATGAGATATTACCATACCTGAAACATGCTTGAACGTGAACATACGGGATATAAAATTTTGTTTCGAATTGAAACTTTCCTTTCCTAGTCATAACAATCATTTCATGGGCCTACGAGGCCAAAAACTCATATCCGGGAGTTTTCGTGGTTCAACTGGAAACTTCTACGAACTTAGAAATTTTTCATCAAGGTAGGGGTCACACGCCCGTGTGACCAAGGACATGCCCGTGTACTCAATTTATGGTGGTCACTGACTAACTCACACGGCCTAAGGACACGCCCGTGTCTTTGGCCGGTGTACCAATCCTTGGCATTCTGACTTATCCACACGGCCTAAGCTCACGCCCGTGTGGTTAGCCTGTGGTCTATAATTACTTAAAACATTAACATGCAGGGGACACACGATCTATTAACACACCCATGTGGGTTGGCCGTGTATCACACACAGTCTAGTCACACGTCCGTGTGACTATCCCAGTGGTCACTTAAAGGCTATTTTCCAAGCCAATTACCACCCTGAAATCAAGATCAATCATATGCCCAATTCAACAATCCAAATACTTCATCAAAACATGAACACTAATGCATAATTTCTCAACATTGATATATATATAAACTTAATGAATATTGGCCAATCTCTTTAGACATATACAAAAAGAATAATAAACTTGTTAACCAACACTTTGGCTACTCTTAGAACCTAACTCAAAATGAAACATTTCCTATACATGCCATACTCAATAAAAACAACTTGGCTATACCAAAATATTGATTGATAGTGTGTTCCGATTTCCTACGTCAATGATCCACGGTTTAGCTTGGCGGGTCTACATAGAAAGAATTAAAGACGTAAGCATTTAGCTTAGTAAGTTTGCATGTAATGTATATAGCAACATAATTACTTAAAAAAATTCATACATCATAAACAATGGTATCAGGAATCTCAAGTGCTTGAGCTTACTTACTCTTACTGATTCTACATATCTCATAGTACTTACTAATCCCATGCTGGTAAGGTAAACATGACACCTGTATCACTTAATCACATAGATTAGCATACTTTACTATTATAAAGATAACTCAACTTCATCTTTCTTACCATGAATATTACTCTTAGTCGACTTTGACTAGCATAACTTGATAATAACTTTACTTACTTTACTTTCTTGCTATTTCATTCATACTTTACTCTATTGCCCGATGAATTAACCGGAATAACCGAGGATACTAAATCTATCATACATGTGTCTTGATGCCAACGACATATCCTTGATATGGTCTTACATGGGATCTCTTAACTTGGTGTCGATGCCATGCCTTGTCATGGTCTTATACAAGGTCTTCCTTGGGTGTTTCCTTGGAAACTTACCATTGCCATGTCTTGGCGTGGTCTTACGTGGTATCTTTACTTCATGGAACTTGTCAACGCCATGTCTCGACATGGGCTTACATGGGTTCTTCACTTTAGAGACTCACCAATGCCATGCCTTGGCTTGGTCTTACATGGGTCTTTGCCTCGTAATAACTTTTCAATGCCATGACTTGTCATGGACTTATATGATATCTTTGCTTGGGAACTCACCATTGCCATGCCTTGGCTTGGACTTACATGGGATCTTTATCTCATGATAACTTTTCAATGCCAAGACTTGTCTTGGACTTACATGATCTCTTTGCTTTACTACCGATGCCATGTCTTGACACGGTCTTATACGGGCTTTCTTATCTCATGTTTCAGATTAAGCATCCTCAGTAATCCAACTTATTCGGGACTTTGACGTACTTAACTTCGTTAATTTCCTTGTTTAAACATATTTTAACAGCATCATGAAAATAATGTACAATAACAATATAATAAGAAATTAAATTAAAATACTCATGAAGCTTTAACATCATACAAACTTACCTCGATATACAAAATGTATAAAGATATACAATTTAGTCCTCGACTTTGTTTTTGCCTCGGTTTTGGTCCGGACTTCATTTTTCTTGATCTATAATAATAATTTAACTCATTTAATACTCGCATTGACTAGATTGACTCATAAGTCATACTTTGGCAAAATTACTATTTTGACCCTAAACTTTCTCATATTTAAACTTTTTCCCTTGGGCTCGTAAATTGATTTTCATTCAAATTTCTTGAATTTCATGCTTAGCTGAATCACACTCTCAACTACAACAACCTTCAATTCTCACTATTTCATGCATGTATGACCAATTTCATAAATTTTACAAACTAGTCTTTACAAGCTATTTTCATGAAATTCACTTAGAAAATGATGTTTATTCTACATCAAGCTTTCATAATCTTCCGTAAAACATCATAATACATGCATTTCATACATGGGTTTATTTTTGAACATGCACCCTAGCTCAACTTATAGCTAAAAATAGCTAATTCAAGTTACGAGGACCTCAAAAATATGAAGAATATTAAAAATGGGGCTAAAATGAACTTACTAGCAAGCTTGAAAAATTTAAGAACCCTAGCTATGGCTTCCTTGAAATTTTTGGCACTAAGGGGAAGAAGATCAACATAATTTTTGTCTTCTTTTCCCTTTTAAATCATTTATTTGACAAATGACCAAAATGCCCTTTTTGCTAAACCTTTAAAATTTACTACATCATGCCCATTTTTGTCCAAAAATTAGAAATTGGGCAAATTGTTATTTAAGGACTTCTAATTTATAATCCTAAGCTATTTCATACTTAAAGCTTCTAGAATCTCATATTTTGCAACTTTTGCAATTTAGTCCTAGTGGACGATTCAATCACAATTTAATAAATTTTCTTCATGAAACTTTCATACTATCATGTAAACATCCCATAAACCTTAAATCTCATTTTTCTATTTCAAATTTGTGGTCTCGCACCACTATTCTGACTAGGCCCTAAATTGGGCTGTTACAATTCTCTCCCTTAGGGATTTTCGTCCTCGAAAATCTTACCGGCAAAAAGTTTTGGGTACTGGTTTCTCATGGTCTCTTCTAGCTCCCACGTAGCCTCTTCTACCCCATGTCTTTGCCACAATACCTTAACAAGGGCGATACTCTTTTTCCTTAGCTGCTTGACTTCTCGAACTAAGATCTTAATTGGTTCTTCACCATAAGTCATGTCGGGTTGAATCTCCACTTCTGTCGGTGTGATTACATGTGATGGGTCTGATCGGTAGCGTCCCAACATAGATACATGAAACACATTATGAATCTTCTCTAACTCATACGGCAAAGCCAATCAATAGGCTACCAGCCCGACTCTTTCAGTGATTTCATAAGGTCCAATAAATCGTGGACTCAACTTGCCTTTTCGGCCAAATCAATGAACCTTTTTCCATGGCGACACTTTCAAGAAAACTCTATCACCGACTCGATGCTCTATCTCTTTTCTCTTTAAATCTGAGTAGGATTTTTTTCTGTCGGAAGCAGCCTTTAAACACTCTCGAAATACCTTCACTTTCTCTTCAGTCTCCCTAACCAAATCAACTCCGTGAATTTGGTTTTTCTTGAGTTCAGTCCAATATAAAGGCGTTCAGCACTTACGCCCATATAAAGCCTCATAAGGCGCCATTTTTAAACTCAACTGAAAACTATTATTGTAAGCAAACTCTACTAGTGGTAGGAACTTTTCCCAACTACCTTAAAATTCGAGAACACAACACCTGAGCATATCCTCGAGTACTTGTATTAATCTTTCCGACTGACCGTCAGTTTTGGGATGGAAAGCCGTACTAAAACTCAACTTTGTACCCAAGGCCTCTTGCAATTTCTTCCAAAATTTGGATGTGAACCTCGGATCTCTATCCGATATGATTGACAAAGGAACTCCGTGAAGCCTTACTATTTCTGAAACGTACAAGTTTGCCAACTTGTCGAGTGAGTAATCAACTCGTACTGGTATGAAATGGGCTAACTTCGGGAGTCTATCGACCACAACCCATACAACATCTCTCTTGCTCGGTGTCAACGGCAAGCCCGTTACAAAGTCCATAGTGATACGGTCCCACTTCCACTTGGGAACCATAATAGGTTGGAGTAGGCCTGAAGGTACTTGGTGTTCAGCCTTTACTTGCTGACGAATTAAGCATCTTGGAACAAACTCAGAAACATCCTTCTTCATACTCGGCGACCAGTACCGTTGTCTCAAACCATTATACATCTTAGTACTACCCGGATGTACAGACAAACATCCTTTATGGGCCTCATTTAAAATTCTCCGAACAAGTTCCTCATTTCTCGGTACACAGACCCTATCTTTGAACATCAAACATCCATCGGAGTCAATTTGAAAATCAGACTCAACACCCGACTCGCATTGGGCTCTTATGGCTTGTAATACTCCGTCATCTCTCTGGG
Source organism: Gossypium sturtianum (assembly GCA_025698515.1). Classification (NCBI taxonomy): domain Eukaryota; kingdom Viridiplantae; phylum Streptophyta; class Magnoliopsida; order Malvales; family Malvaceae; genus Gossypium; species Gossypium sturtianum. Next base: position 66,179,385 of record CM046944.1, on the reverse strand, counting down.
TCTCATAAATCTCTTGAAGGAACATCGGTTTAACCCTCAACTCGGCTAGAATCGATCCATCATCGGATAAAGTCATTCGTGAATTCAATGCCCTTAATACAAATAGTGACTTCCTACTCAAAGCGTCGGTGACTACATTCGCCTTTCCCGGATGGTAATCAATAACCAACTCATAATATTTTATCAACTCTATCCATCTTCGTTGCCTCAAATTCAACTCTTTTTGGGTCATTAAATACTTCAAACTTTTGTGATCAGTGAAAATCCGACATTGCTCACCATATAAATGGTGTCTCCAAATTTTTAATGCAAAAACTATGGCAGCCAACTCTAAATCGTGCGTCAGATAGTTCTTCTCATGTGGCTTTAGCTGTCTGGAGGCATATGCTATCACTTTACCTTCTTGCATAAGTACACAGCCTAATCCATTTAAGGATGCATCGCTGTAGATTACAAATTCTTTCCCTGACTCGGGTTGTACTAAAACTGGAGCCTCTGTTAACAATGCCTTCAACTTCTCAAAACATTGTTGGCACTTTTCCGTCCAATCAAACTTCACATTTTTCTGTAACAGTTTCGTCATCAGAGTCGCAATCATGGAAAACCCCTTGACAAAACGTCTATAATAGCCAGCTAGGCCGAGGAAACTTCTAATCTCAGATATATTCTTCGGCAGTTTCCATTCAATAATAGTCGAAATCTTACTTGGGTCAACACAGACTCCATCTCCTGAGACAATATGTCCCAAAAATCCAACTTCCTTGAGCCAAAATTCACTTTTGCTGAACTTGGCATACAATTGATTTTCTCGTAAAATCTGTAAAACTGTCCGTAGAGGCTCGACATGCTTCGTCTCATCTTGAGAATAAATTAATATGTCGTTAATAAAAACGACCATGAACTTATCGAGGTATGGCCTAAAGATGCGGTTCATTAGGTCCATGAACACCGTAGGAGCATTGGTCAAACCAAAGGGCATGACTAAAAATTCATAATGCCCATACCTCATTTGTAAGGCAGTCTTTGGCACATCTGAGTCTTTTACTCTCAACTATTAGTACCCCGATCTCAAGTCTATCTTGGAGAACATAGTGGCTCCTTTTAGTTGATCGAACAAATCATCAATTCTGGGCAATGGGTACTTGTTCTTCACTGTCACTTTGTTAAGCTATCGGTAGTCCATGCACAACCTCATGGTGCCATCTTTCTTTCTCACAAACAATACCGGAGCACCCCATGGAGAACAACTCGATCTTGCAAAACCTTTGTCCATCAACTCTTGCAACTGTGCCTTCAGTTCCTTCAACTCCGTTGGAGCCATTGTGTAAGGAGTGATAAATATCGGTACAGTACTGGGAGCTAGCTCAATGCCGAACTCAACTTCTCTAATCGGAGGTAGTCCAGGCAATTCCTCGGGGACAACGTCCAAGTACTCACATACTATCGGTATTGACTCAATCTTTAACTTTGTTTCTTTGGTATTCATCACAAACGCAAGATACGCCTCGTACCTTTTTCTTACATACCTCTGAGCCGACAATTGAGATATCACTACCGGCGATCTATCTTGTTCATCTAATTCAACATGAAGGGTGTCCCCACTTTCACATCTCAGTTCGATATATTTCTTTCCACAATTGACTATCACATCATGAGTGGTTAACCAGTTCATACCAAGAATAATATCAAATTCATTGAATGTTAATAACATAAGATTGACCTTAAAGCAATGACCTCTAATCATCAGTGGACAATCTTTGTATACCTTATCAACTAGTACACTTTGGCCTAATGGATTAGACACTTTTATCACAAACTCTGTGGACTTTATGGGCATACTCATAATAGATACTAATTTCATGCAAATATAAGAGTGGGTAGATCAGGGGTCTATTAAAGCAATAACTTTAGTATCATGAAGAGAAAAGGTACTCGTAATAACATCAGGAGAAGATGCCTCTTCGCGAGCGCGAATGGCATAAGTCCTTGCAGGCGCCCTACCCTCGGGTCTCGCAACCTACTCTCTGGGGTTACCTCTACTACTCGGCCCACTTCCCGGGTTCTTCTGTGGTCTTCCCCTGACCAAGCTCTCGGACCTAGTATTCTGAGTTTTCTCTTCTTTTTTCATCTCTGGACAGACTTTTATAAAGTGATGTTGGGAACCACACTTGAAACAAGCATTTTCATGGGTTCGGCACTCACTGAGATGACGTTTGCCGCATTGTGGGCATTCTAGTCTATTAGATCGAATGTTCCCAACACTAGCGACTGATGTAGTCTGAGACTTATTTCCCGAATACTGTTTACCCTTGTTTCTACTCGAAAACCCGGTGGAAGTAGCCGATCGAGTGGAGAAATCTCTTGGCTTCTTAGATGAAGAATGGAATGACTTATTCCACTATATCTTTCTCGAATCACGAGACTCCATATTGATTTTCCTTTTCTCCTTTACTAATTCTTCGACTTTACAAGCCTGATCCACCAGCACAACGAACTCCTTCAATTCTAGGACAACAACAAACAATTTAATGTCCTCATTCAGTCCATATTCAAATCTCTTGCCCATGATGGCTTCGGTGGATACACACTCTCGAGCGTATTTGTTGAGTCTTACAAACTCACGCTCATAATCAGTCACTGACATCTTGCCTTGCTTCAAGTCTAAAAATTCTTTTCTTCTCTGATCGATAAACCTTTGACTGATGTACTTTTTCCTAAACTCTTCTTGAATGAATTCCCATGTGATCTTTTCCCTTGGTACAACCGACATAAGGGTATTCCACCATTGGTAGGCAGAATCTCTTAAAATAGAGACTACAGACTTCATGCACTCCTCGGGCGTGCACGACAGCTCATTAAATACTCTAATAGTATTTTCGAGCCAGAACTCTGCCTTTTTTGGATCATCATCCTTCCTAACCCAGAATTCTTCTGCCCCATGTTTCCGAATCCTATCCACCGGAGGTTTGTCTCCTCTTACCACCTCTTCTACTTGAGGGGCTACTGGGATAGGCTGAGGAATAGGCGGGGGTGGAGGGGGTTGTGCATTCGGGTTCGTACGAACAAACTCCGTGTACCATGTATTCATCATATGGAGGAAGGCTTCTCTAGCCTCTTCTCCTCCTCTTTGACTCACCGTAGTGGGTCTATTCTCATTCTCATTCGGCACCATCCCTTCAGCGGGAGTCGGCGCGTTACTTTCTACATTATCCGCCACGGCTCTATCGGGATCCATTTACTATATAGAAACATATTTTAATTCGTCAGGAGTTGTCACATTATCATTATTAAAAGCATCCTTACGTATGGCATGTATAGCTAGACTCGTACTCATGCTACGTTAGTCCTAGAATCGACTAAACCGTAGCTCTGATACCACTAAACGTAACACCCCTTACCAAAGTCCGAAACTGGGACTGGATACGAGATATTACCATACTTGAAACATACTTGAACGTGAAATTACGGGCTATAAAATTTCGTTTCAAATTGAAACTTTCCTTTCCTAGTCATAACAATCATTTCATGGGCCTACGAGGCCAAAAACTCATATCCGAGAGTTTTCGTTGTTCAACCGGAAACTTCTACGAACTTAGAAAATTTTCATCAAGACAGGGGTCACACGCCCGTGTGACCAAGGACATGCCCGTGTACTCAATTTATTGTGTTCACTGACTAACTCACACGGCCTAAGGACACGCCCGTGTCTTTGGCCCGTGTACCAAACCTTAGAATTCTGACTTATCCACACGGCCTAAGCTCACGCCCGTGTGGTTAGCCCGTGGTCTATACTTACTTAAAACATTAACATGCAGGGGACACACCGTCTATTAACACACCCATGTGGGTTGGCCGTGTATCACACACGGTCTAGTCACACGCCCGTGTGACTATCCCAGTGGTCACTTAAAGGCTATTTTCCAAGCCAATTGCCACCCTGAAATCAAGATCAATCATATGCCCAATTCAACAATCCAAATACTACATTAAAACATGAATACTAATGCATAATTTCTAAACATTGATATATATATATATAAACTTAGTGAATATTGGCCAATCTCTTTAGCCATATACAAAAAGAATAATAAACTTGTTAACCAACACTTTGGCTACTCTTAGAACCTAACTCAAAATGAAACATTTCCTATACATGCCATACTTAATAAACACAACTTGGCTATACCAAAATATTGATTGATAATGTGTTCCCATTTCCTATGTCAATGATCCACGATTTAGCTTGGCGGGTCTACATAGAAAGAATTAAAGACGTAAGCATTTAGCTTAGTAAGTTTGCATGTAATGTATATAGCAACATAATTACTTAACAAAATTCATACATCATAAACAATGGCATCAGGAATCTCAAGTGCTTGAGCTTACTTACTCTTACTGATTCTACATATCTCATAGTACTTACTAATCTCATGCTGGTAAGGTAAATATGACACCTGTATCACTTAATCACATAAATTAGCATACTTTGCTATTATAAAGATAACTCAACTTCATCTTTCTTAACATGACTATTACTCTTAGTCGACTTTGACTAGCATAACTTGATAATAACTTTACTTACTTTACTTTCTTGCTATTTCATTCATACTTTACTCTATTGCCCGATGAATTAACCGGAATAACCGAGGATACTAAATCTATCATACATGTGTCTTGATGCCAATTCCATATCCTTGATATGGTCTTACATGGGATCTCTTAACTTGGTGTCGATGCCATGCCTTGTCATGGTCTTATACGAGGTCTTCCTTGGGTGTTTCCTTGGAAACTTACCATTGCCATGTCTTGACGTGGTCTTACGTTGTATCTTTACTTCATAGAACTTGTCAACGCCATGTCTCGACATGGGCTTACATGGTTTCTTCACTTTAGAGACTCACCAATGCCATGCCTTGGCTTGGTCTTACATGGGTCTTTGCCTCGTAATAACTTTTCAATGCCATGACTTGTCATGGACTTATATGATATCTTCGCTTGGGAACTCACCATTGCCATGCCTTGGCTTGGACTTACATGGGATCTTTATCTCATGATAACTTTTCAATGCCAAGACTTGTTTTGGACTTACATGATCTCTTTGCTTTACTACCGATGCCATGTCTTGACATGGTCTTATACGAGCTTTCTTATCTCATGTTTCAGATTAAGCATCCTCAGTAATCGAACTTCATTCGGGACTTTATCGTACTTAACTTCATTAATTTCCTTGTTTAAACATATTTAAACAGCATCATGAAAATAATGTACAATAACAATATAATAAGAAATTCAATTAAAATACTCATGAAGCTTTAACATCATACAAACTTACCTCGATATACAAAATGTATGAAGATATACAATTTAGTCCTCGACTTTGTTTTTGCCTCGGTTTCGGTCCGGGCTTCATTTTTATTGATCTATAATAATAATTTAACTCATTTAATACTCGCATTGACTAGATTGACTCACAAATCTTACTTTGGAAAAATTACTATTTTGCCCCTAAACTTTCTCATATTTACACTTTTACCCCTAGGCTCGTAAAGTGATTTTCATTCATCTTTCTTGAATTTCATGCTTAGCTGAATCATACTCTCAACTATAACAACCTTCAATTCTCACTATTTCATGCATGTATGACCAATTTCATAAATTTTACAAACTAGTCCTTACAAGCTATTTTCATGAAATTCACTTAGAAAATGATGTTTATTCTACATCAAGCTTTCATAATCTTCCTTAAAACATCATAATACATGCATTTCATACATGGGTGTATTTTTGAACATGCACCCTAGCTAAACTTATAGCTAAAAATAGCTAATTCAAGTTACGAGGACCTCAAAAATACGAAGAATATTAAAAACGGGGCTAAAATGAACTTACTAGCAAGCTTGAAAAATTTAAGAACCCTAGCTATGGCTTCCTTGAAATTTTCGGCACTAAGGGGAAGAAGATGAACATAATTTTTGTCTTCTTTTCCCTTTTTAATCATTTATTTGACAAATGACCAAAATGCCCTTTTTGCTAAACCTTTAAAATTTACTACATCATGCCCATTTTTGTCCAAAAATTAGAAATTGGGAAAATTGTTATTTAAGGGCTTATAATTTATAATCCTAAGCTATTTCATACTTAAAGCTTCTAGGATCTCATATTTTGCAACTTTTGCAATTTAGTCCTAGTGGACAATTCAATCAGAATTTAATAAATTTTCTTCATGAAACTTTCATACTATCATGCAAATATCCCATAAACCTTAAATCTCATTTTTCTATTTCGGATTTGTGGTCTCGCACCACTATTCCGACTAGGCCCTAAATCGGGCTGTTACATCTACGATTATTGGGAGTGGTACAAAAAGTTGTGGGTAAGTTGCCTACAACATCGATTGACTAAATAGTTACTCTTGCAGTATTTCTATGAGGGGTTGCTCCCGATGGAAATGAAAATGATAGATCTTTTGCAAGTGGAGGGGCAGTTGTTAACATGACTCCTCAGAGAGCACGAGAGTTGATATCGACAACGGCTGCTTTCTCTCAGCAATTTCGACCGGTTACAGAACCCACGAGACAGGTTCATGGGTTAAGTTCTCTATCTTTAGAAGACGAAGTTGATAAGTTGACTAACGTTGTACAAAATTTATTTACAGATAAACGGGCTCAGTATGGTTGTGCGGAATTTGCAAAAAGCCAGACCACCCGACATGTAACACCCCTAACCCGTATCCGTTGCCGGATTAGGGTTACGAGGCATTACCGATCAAATCACAACATACAACATACATTTATGCATCTATCGACACAAAAACAATTCTGATCGCAAGTTAAACGCGAAAGTTGATTGTAATACAAATCCCTATGGATTCGACCCTACTACCACTCTTTACAACTATTTAGAGTTATTTTAATAGTATGAATTATTTTGGGTGGTTTCGATGTCCATTAGTTGATAACATGTTAAATTTGCATGATTTTGTGTTTAATCGTTTAATTCTTGAATTGATCCCTGCAAAATTAGTAATTTTATGTTTTAATCTTGTTAGGAATGCAATTGGCATACTCTGAGTTAAAAATGAGCAGAAAAGGACCAATTTACAGCACAATCAATAAAGTTGGGTTCGAATAAAAAACGTGGAAATAGCCAAGGACTCATAGATTCCTTTTGACTTTGTAAAAGCCAAAATTAGAAAAAATGTGATTTTCTTTTTTTTTTATTAAATATTAATAATGTGTTGGGTGGTTAAGCAAAATTTAGTAAGTTATATGTATATAAATAGGGCTTTAAGGTAGCTTGAAAGTCACTTGACGCTTGATTTCATTTAGATTAATTAAGAACTATTTTCTTTCCTTTACAAATTCATTTGTGAATAGCTACAACAATTCCATTTTCATTTTCTTGTTTTTACAAAATTTGTTTAATTACTTTCCAAGTCCCTTCCCTTCCCAATTTCCACTATTTTCATTCAAATCCAATCCATAGCCAACCAAAGCATGAATAATCCATGCTTCACTAAATTCCAACTTATCTTTAGGTTGGTGTTCTTTCCGGTCAGGAATTGTGAGATACGTATCCATACTAAAAAAAGGTTCCAATCGGTATTCACATTTTTCCTAAGTATAGGTATTGACAACTCATCCCTTAAAGTTAACTCGATTTCAAGTCAAAAAGCGCGTTGGGTTGGAGTAGTGTTTCCGGTAGTTGGGGAAGCGAGTCGGGCATCTTTGTATTCAAATCTCTGAGAACAAATAAAAGGAGAAGTGATCGAGTTTAAATGACCCACGTGGTTGAGGCCGTTAATCCGAGTTGGGTTCTTCAGAGAGCAAGGTTACAAGAATCTTGTATCGGGAACGCATGTATCTCGGTTAGATAATTGGTATAGGTTGGTTTGCAGGTTATACTGGGACCAGCTGTAAGAGGTAGAATTGGCAGTCGAGACGATCTTAACTACTATAACTAGCTTATTGTTTGGAGGTGAAAATTAATTTTCGAGGATCGATTCTAAATCCGGAATCCACCGAGTCTAGGGCTAAGGCTTATTATCTCTGTTTACAAAATCCGAATTAATTTCCCAATTTAATTTATTTTCAATTTATTTAATTGTTTATTTATGTTGTTTCAATTATTTAATTTCTAAACATTTCAAAACTCCCCTAATTTATTTCTTTATTTTTCAGCAGGTCCATTTGGAGTCATGGACACGACTGTTGTCACGATTATCGACACAAAAAAATTTCTGATAACAAGTTAAACACGAAAGTTGATTATGATTCAAATCCCTATGGATTCGACCCTACTAGCACTCTTTACTACCATTTAGAGTTATTTTAATAGTAGGAATTATTTTTGGTGGTTTCGATGTCCATCAATTGATAACATGTTAAATTTGCATGATTTTGTGTTTAATCGTTTAATTCTTGAATTGATCCCTACTAAATTAGTAATTTTATGTTTTAATCTTGTTAGGGATGCAATTGAAATGCTATGAGTTAAAAACGAGCAGAAAAGGACCAATTTACAACACAATCAATAAAATGGGGTCGAATAGAAAACATGGAAATAACCAAGAACTCATAGATTTCTTTTGACTTTGTAAAAGCCAAAATTAGAAAAAATCTAATTTTCTTTTTTTATTAAATATTAATTATGTGTTGGGTGGTTAAGCAAAATTTAGTAAGTGATATGTATATAAATAGGGCTTTGAGGTAGCTTGAAAGACACTTGACGCTTGATTTCATTTGGATTAAATAAGAATTATTTTATTTCCTTTCCAAATTCATTTGTGAATAGCTACAACAATTCCATTTTCATTTTCTTGTTTTTACAAAAAAAAATAATAATTACATTCCAAGTCTCTTCCCTTTCCAATTTCCACCATTTTCATTCAAATCCAATCCATAGCCAACCAAAGCATGATTAAATCCATGCTTCACTAAATTCCAACTTAGCTTTAGGTTGGTGTTCTTTTCGATCAGGAACTGTGAGATACGTATCCGTACTAAAAAAAGGTTCCAATCGGTATTCACATTTTTCCTAAGTATATGGATTGACAACTCATCCCTTAAAGTTAACTCGATTTCAAGTCAGAAAGTGCATTGGGTTAGAGTCGTGTTTCCAGACAGTTAGGGAAATGACTCGGGCGTGCTGTATTCAAATATCTGAGAACAAATCAAAGGAGAAGTGATCGAGTTTAACTGACCCACGTGGTTGAGGCCGTTAATCCGAGTTGGGTTCTTCACAGTGCAAGGCTACCGAAATCTTGAATCGGGAACGCGTGTATCTCGGTTAGATAATTGGTAAGGGTTGGTTTGCAGGTTATACCGGGACTAGCTGCAAGAAGAAGAATTGGCGGTCGAGACGTTCTTAACTGCTATAACCAGCTTATTATTTGGAGGAGAAAATTAATTTTCGAGGATCGATTCTAAATCCGGAATCCACCGAGTCTATGGCTAAGGCTTATTATCTCTATTTACAAAATCCGAATTTATTTCCCAATTTAATTTATTTTCAATTTATTTAATTGTTTATTTATACTATTTCAATTATTTAATTTCTAAACATTTCAAAACTCCCCTTATTTATTTCTTTATTTTTCAGCAGGTCCATTTGGAGTCATGGGCACGACAGTTGTCACGATTATCGACACAAAAAAAAATTTGATCACAAGTTAAACGCGAAAGTTGATTATAATAAAAATCCCTATGGATTCGACCCTACTACAACTTTTTACTACTATTTAAAGTTATTTTAATAGTAGGAATTATTTTGGGTAGTTTCGATGTCCATCAGTTGATAACATGTCAAATTTTCATTATTTTGTGTTTAATCATTTAATTCTTGAATTGATCCCTACTAAATTAGTAATTTTATGTTTTAATCTTGTTAGGGATGCAATTGACATGCTATGAGTTAAAAGCGAGCAGAAAAGGACCAATTTACAGCACAATCAATAAAGTGAGGGCAAATAGAAAACGTGGAAATAGCCAAGGACTCATAGATTTCTTTTGACTTTGTAAAAGCCAAAATTAGAAAAAATCTAATTTTCTTTTTTTTATTAAATATTAATTATGTGTTGGGTGGTTAAGCAAAATTTAGTAAGTGATATGTATATAAATAGGGCTTTAAGGTAGCTTGAAAGACACTTGACGCTTGATTTCATTTGGATTAAATAAGAATTATTTTATTTCCTTTCCAAATTCATTTGTGAATAGCTACAACAATTCCATTTTCATTTTCTTGTTTTTACAAAATTTGTTTAATTACTTTCCAAGTCCCTTCCCTTCCCAATTTCCACTATTTTCATTCAAATCCAATCCATAGCCAACCAAAGCATGATTAAATCCATGCTTCACTAAATTTCAACTTATCTTTAGGTTGGTGTTCTTTCCGGTCAGGAATTGTGAGATATGTACCCGTACTAAAACAAGGTTCCAATCGGTATTCACATTTTTCCTAAGTATAGGTATTGACAACTCATCCCTTAAAGTTAACTCGATTTCAAGTCAAAAAGCGCGTTGGGTTGGAGTCGTGTTCCCAGACAGTTGGGGAAACGAGTCGGGCGTGCTGTATTCAAATCTTTGAGAACAAATCAAAGGAGAAGTGATCGAGTTTAAACGACCCACGTGGTTGAGGCCGTTAATCCGAGTTGGGTTCTTCAGAGAGCAAGGCTACCAAAATCTTGTATCGAGAACGCATGTATCTCGGTTAGATAATTTTATGGGTTGGTTTGCAGGTTATACCAGGACCAGCTGCAAGAGGAAGAATTACCGGTCGAGACGTTCTTAACTGCTGTAACTAGCTTATTGTTTGGAGGAGAAAATTAATTTTCGAGGATCGATTCTAAATTCAGAATCCACCGAGTCTAGGGCTAAGGCTTATTATCTCTGTTTACAAAATTTAAATTAATTTCCAAATTTAATTTATTTTCAATTTATTTAATTGTTTATTTATGCTGCTTCAATTATTTAATTTCTAAACATTTCAAAACTCCCCTAATTTATTTCTTTATTTTTCAGCCGGTCCACTTGGAGTCATGGGCACGACTGTTGTCACGATTATTAACACTAAAAAATTTTTGATCACAAGTTAAACGCGAATGTTGATTATGATTCAAATCCCTATGGATTCGACCCTACTACCACTCTTTACTACTATTTAGAGTTATTTTAATAGTAGGAATTATTTTTGGTGGTTTCGATGTCCATCAATTGATAACATGTTAAATTTCCATAATTTTGTGTTTAATTTTTTAATTCTTGAATTGATCCCTACTAAATTAGTAACTTTATGTTTTAATCTTGTTAGGGATGCAATTGACATGCTATGAGTTAAAAACGAGAAGAAAAGGACCAATTTACAACACAATCAATAAAGTGGGGTCGAATAGAAAACGTGGAAATAGCCAAGGACTCATAGATTTCTTTTGACTTTGTAAAAGCCAAAATTAGAAAAAATCTAATTTTCTTTTTTTATTAAATATTAATTATGTGTTGGGTGGTCAAGCAAAATTTAGTAAGTGATATGTATATAAATATGGCTTTAAGGTAGCTTGAAAGACACTTGACGCTTGATTTCATTTGGATTAAATAAGAATTATTTTCTTTCCTTTCCAAATTCATTTGTGAATAGCTACAACAATTCCATTTTCATTTTCTTGTTTTTATAGAATTTGTTTAATTCTTTCCAAGTCCCTTCCCTTCCCAATTTACACTATTTTCATTCAAATCAAATCCATAGCCAACCAAAGCATGATTAAATCCATGCTTCACTAAATTCCAACTTAGCTTTAGGTTGGTGTTCTTTCCGTTCAGGAATTGTGAGATATGTATCCGTACTAAAAAAAGGTTCCAATCGGTATTCACATTTTTCCTAAGTATATGGATTGACAACTCATCCCTTAAAGTTAACTCGATTTCCAGTCAAAAAGCGCGTTGGGTTAGAGTCGTGTTTCCAGACAGTTGGGGAAACGAGTTGGGCGTGCTGTATTCAAATCTCTGAGAACAAATCAAAGGAGAAGTGATCGAGTTTAAACAACCCACGTGGTTGAGGCCGTTAATCCGAGTTAGGTTCTTCAGAGTGCAAGGCTACCGAAATCTTGAATCTGGAACGCGTGTATCTCGGTTAGATAATTGGTAAGGGTTTGTTTGCAGGTTATACCGGGACCAGCTATAAGAGGAAGAATTGGCGGTCGAGACGTTCTTAACTGCTATAACTAGCTTATTGTTTGGAGGAGAAAATTAATTTTCGAGGATCGATTCTAAATCCCTATGGATTCGACCCTACTACCACTCTTTACAACTATTTAGAGTTATTTTAATTGTAGGAATTATTTTGGGTGGTTTCGATGTCCATCAATTGATAACATGTTAAATTTGCATGATTTTGTGATGAATTGTTTAATTCTTGAATTGATCCCTGTTAAATTAGTAATTTCGTAACATCCTGAAAAGGGCCTATGCATTTTCAGTTTAATGGTGCGAAATGACATGTCTTATGTGTTATGAATGTATTCTGAATATTTTTGGAAACTAGGAAATGTAAGGAAATGATTTAGAAATGATTCAAAAGAGGAAAGCGAACATTTCTGGAAACTTGGAAATGAAAGGAAATGTCAAGTTTAAAGAGGAAAACAAAAATTTTTGGAAACTTGGAAATGTAAGGAAATGTCATAGAAATGTTAAGTTTTAAAGTTCAAAAAGGGGAAACTAAGGCAAGGTGGTCTTAAGAGAAAATGTATGTGAAATATGACATACAAATAGCCTTGGTAAAATGGATACAAGGCACCACTTAGGGCCTAGCAAGTGACGCCATGTCCAAAGATAAAGGGGCCAAGGTTCGAGTCACATAGGAAGCAAAATAAAAGATTTTTATTTTGCTACAAGGAGCAAGGGAGTTGGACGGCATGAAGGCTCTTAAAAGAGGAGTTTTATCCTCTTTAAATTTCGGTTAAATAGGTGGATAAATGAGGGATAATTATTGGTATAATTAAAAGGATTATTTCGTTTAATTTTAAATTAAAGGGATAAAGCTATCAAAATAGAAGAGTGGTGGCCAAGTAAGGGAGTCTTGGCCTAGTAATTTTGGCACAAGGAGGATAACTAAGGCCATTCATTCATTCTCTTCCCTCTGCCAAATTTTCCCTAGCAAATTCTCTCTTCTCTGCTATTTTGCCAAAACCGAAAACTCTAGCAAAGCAAGCCAATTTCTTCACCTTTCTTTTCTTCCTATTTCTTTCTTTCCAATCCGTTCAAAAGCTGAATCTTGGAGGGGCATCAAGCATAGGTGTTGCCGATTTCCATATAAAAGGGTAATGATCTATTGCTATTATCTTCTTTTCTTTAACCGAAAGTCAAGATTCTAATGACATATTCATGTTGGCCGAAACTTTGAAGGAAAGCTTCGGGATTTTGTGACTGTCGACTACAAGGAGGAAGGTTTCGGGATTTCTAAGATTAAGGTAAGACACATGTATATTCAGCCAAAGGCCATGTTTTATGTCCTGATGATTAGAATAAATCTAACGTAAGGTTATAGGAATTTCAACATTCCTAGGAAAACAAGGATCAACTTCGGGATTTGTTGGTGTTCCAATCGGCAACAATGTAAGTTTAAGTATACTAATCCTACTAGGATTTGGATTTATGGCCGAATGGCTTTTTATTAAATTAGTAAGTGATTAATCAAATGTAGGGATTAAGGATCTAAGCGGTAGATCAAATTTCGGGATTTTAAGGAAATTGTTAAGCAGATCAGGTGTGTACCCCACACTACTTCATAATATGTTTTGTGGCTATGTATAATTAATATATGTGATATTAAGAATATGAAAGTGGCTAAGGTACCATGTTATGGTACAAAGTACTCAGGTACGTTTCCTACTCCTACTAGGATTATGAACTATGTTAATTGTAACATAAGAGTAAGAATAAGAATGTGAACTCTGGCATATTTATGCATATTATTATATGGGGCATATGGGTTATTGAAAAGGGGAAGTGAATGTGGTGACCTAAGACCACGAACGCGGTGACCTAAGACCGCGATATCTGAATGTGGTGACCTAAGACCATGAATGCGGTGACCTAAGACCGCGATATGGAGTGTAGCGGAAGGAGGGTCGACTTAGTAGTCCCCACGGTGTGTAGGTTGGTACGGGGGAATGTAGCGGATGGCTAATTAGGTTTGGGTTTGGGAATGCATCATAATTTGTATGCTATGATATGAATGTGTAACATTTGTATGCCTGATTCTATTTTGATTTAGTGTTTGTGTACACATTGAGTCTGTTTGACTCACCCTGTTGTGGGAACATGTTTGGTGATGAATGTGATGGACCGAGACTAGTAGAACTTGTGGTGGCCATGCTCAGCTTGAAGTTTTATTTAATTTGGACATTTTAATTTATTTAAGCACTTTATAAATTTTATTTTGGGTTTTATTTGATGTAATAAGGCCATAGTGAACTATGTTAATTTCTGTTCTATTTGCTATGTGACGAAATTTTATTAGAGCTTAATTAAATTTAGTTTAAGAATAAACTTTAAATATTTTGTCACTCGAGGTAAATGGGTTTTTAACATAAAACAAACTTGTTTTCAACTCAAGCCCAACCCACAAATAAACTTTCTTCAAAACCCACAGTTTTTCAAAGGTAATAAAGGAAATGTGAACTGGTTTTCTTCAAGAAACATACCAGATCCGGTCAAGGCTCGTGGGCCGGGTTTGGCATGTTTCAAATTTTATGTTTTAATCTTGTTAGGGATGCAATTGACATGCTATGAGTTAAAAACGAGAAGAAAAGGACCAATTTACAACACAATTAATAAAGTGGGGTCGAATAGAAAACATGGAAATAGCCAAGGACTCATAGATTTCTTTTGACTTTGTAAAAGCCAAAATTAGAAAAAATCTACTTTTCTTTTTTTATTACATATTAATTATGTGTTGGGTGGTTAAGCAAAATTTAGTAAGTTATATGTATATAAATAGGGCTTTAAGGTAGCTTGAAAGACACTTGACGATTGATTTCATTTGGATTAAATAAGAATTATTTTATTTCCTTAACAAATTCATTTGTGAATAGCTACAACAATTCCATTTTCATTTTCTTATTTTTACAAAATTTGTTTAATTACTTTCAAAGTCCCTTCCCTTCCTACTTTCCACCATTTTCATTCAAATCCAATCCATAGCCAACCAAAGCATGATTAAATCCATGCTTCACTAAATTCCAATTTAGCTTTAGGTTGGGGTTCTTTCCGGTTAGGAATTGTGAGATACGTATCCGTACTAGAAAAAGGTTCCGATTGGTATTCACATTTTTCTTAAGTATTGGGATTGACAACTCATCCCTTAAAGTTAACTCGATTTCAAGTTAAAAAGCGCTTTGGGTTGGAGTCATGTTTGCGGACAGTTGGGGAAACGAGTCGGTCGTGCTGTGTTAAGATCTCCAAGAATAAATCAAGGGAGATGTTATCAGGTTTAAACGACCTACGCGGTTGAGGCCGTTAATCTGAGTTGGGTTCTTCCGAGTGCAAGGCTACCAGAATCTTGAATCGGGAACACGTGTATCTTGGTTAGATAATCGGTAAGGGTTGGTTTACAGGTCATACTGGGACCAGCTATTTGAGGAAGAATGGGCGGTTTGGACATTCGTAACTGCTATAACCAACTTATTGTTTGGAGGTTAAAATTAATTTTCGAGGATCGATTCTAAATCCAGAATCCACCTAGTCTAGGGCTAATGATTATTATCTCTGTTTACAAAATCGAAATTTATTTCCCAATTTAATTTATTTCCAATTTATTTAATTGTTTATTTATGCTGTTTCAATTATTTAATTTCTAAACATTTCAAAACTCCCATATTTATTTCTTTATTTTTCAACAGGTCCGTTTGGGGTCATGGGCATGATTGTTGCAACAATAATCGACACGATAGAAATTCTGATCACAAGATAAATGCGAAAGTTGATTACAATACTAATCCCTGTGGACTCGACCCTACTACCACTCTTTACTACTATTTAGAGTTGTTTTAATTGTAGGAAATATTTTTGGTGGTTTCAATGCCTATCAAATTATGGTACAGTTGCCGGAGATTGGAGATATTTTTCTATTTTTTGTTTGTTTACCTTATGACCAGATTAGAACCGGGAACTCTAGAGTTTGAACCAAAAACTGAGAAGATGGTCTGACAACTGTGAAGAGAAGCCATTTGACGTGGTAAATGACCAAATCTCAGATTCGAAACCTTATCTTACTTTGAGGAAATTTTCTCGTTCGACAAACCAAACGAGATGGCCAAACAAATTATACACCAACTCAAAGTGGCACCAGATTGAACAACAACCCTTATGTATAACCTATCCGGCAGGACGAACGCGGTTCGAGTTGAAGTCGGGTTTGATTCATTTCCTACCCACCTTCCGTGGACTACAAAATGAAAATTTGCACACCATTTCAAAGAATTCCATATGGTGTGCACAAGCACGAAGCCTCAGGGAGTAACCGAAGACCAAATCAAACTTCGTGCTTTTCCTTTCTCATTAGCCAACTCTACTAGAGAGTGTCTATTTTATTTACCCCCAGGATCTGTCAACACATGGTCTGACATGTCTCGCTTGTTTCGTGACAGGTTCATCCATACAGCTTGAGCGGTCGAACTAAGGAGGGACATCGTAGGATTCCATCAGAAGGAGACTCGATCGCTCTCATCAGTAACACCCTTACCTGTGTCCAAAGTCGGACCGATACTGAGATATTACCATACCTGAAACATGCTTGAACGTGAACTTACGGGATATAAAATTTCGTTTTGAATTGAAACTTTCCTTTCCTAGTCATAACAATCATTTCATGGGCCATATCCGGGATTTTTCGTGGTTCAACCGGAAACTTCTACGAACTTAGAAAATTTTCATCAAGGCAGGGGTCACACGCCCGTGTGACCAAGGACATGCTCGTGTACTCAATTTATTGTCGTCACTGACTAACTCACACGGTCTAAGGACACGCCCGTGTCCTTGGCCGGTGTACCAATCCTTGGCATTCTGACTTATCCACACGGCCTAAGCTCACGCCCGTGTGGTTAGCCCGTGGTCTATACTAACTTAAAACATTAACATGCAGGGGACACACGGTCTATTAACACACCCATGTGGGTTGGCCGTGTATCACACACAGTCTAGTCACACGTCCGTGTGACTATCCCAGTGGTCACTTAAAGGCTATTTTCCAAGCCAGTTACCACCCTGAAATCAAGATCAATCATATGCCCAATTCAACAATCCAAATACTTCATCAAAACATGAACACTAATGCATAATTTCTCAACATTGATATATATATATATAAACTTAATGAATATTGGCCAATCTCTTTAGACATATACAAAAAGAATAATAAACTTGTTAACCAACACTTTGGCTACTCTTAGAACCTAACTCAAAATGAAACATTTCCTATACATGCCATACCCAATAAAAACAACTTGGCTATACCAAAATATTGATTGATAGTGTGTTTCGATTTCCTACGTCAATGATCCACGATTTAGCTCGGCGGGTCTACATAGAAAGAATTAAAGACGTAAGCATTTAGCTTAGTAAGTTTGCATGTAATGTATATAGCAACATAATTACTTAACAAAATTCATACATCATAAACAATGGCATCAGGAATCTCAAGTGCTTGAGCTTACTTACTCTTACTGATTCTACATATCTCATAGTACTTACTAATCCCATGCTGGTAAGGTAAACATGACACCTTTATCACTTAATCACATAGATTAGCATACTTTGCTATTATAAAGATAACTCAACTTCATCTTTCTTAACATGAATATTACTCTTAGTCGACTTTGACTAGCATAACTTGATAATAACTTTACTTACTTTACTTTCTAGCTATTTCATTCATACTTTACTCTATTGCCTGATGAATTAACTGAAATAACCGAGGATACTAAATCTATCATACATGTGTCTTGATGCCAACGACATATCCTTGATATGGTCTTACATGGGATCTCTTAACTTGGTGTCGATGCCATGCCTTGTCATGGTCTTATACGAGGTCTTCCTGGGGTGTTTCCTTGGAAACTTACCATTGCCATGTCTTGACGTGGTCTTACGTGGTATCTTTACTTCATTGAACTTGTCAACGCCATGTCTCGACATGGGCTTACATGGTTTCTTCACTTTAGAGACTCACCAATGCCATGCCTCGGCTTGGTCTTACATGTGTCTTTCCCTCGTAATAACTTTTCAATGCCATGACTTGTCATGGACTTATATGATATCTTTGCTTGGGAACTCACCATTGCCATGCCTTGGCTTGGACTTACATGGGATCTTTATCTCATGATAACTTTTCAATGCCAAGACTTGTCTTGGACTTACATGATCTCTTTGCTTTACTACCGATGCCATGTCTTGACACAGTCTTATACGGGCTTTCTTATCTCATGTTTCAGATTAAGCATCCTCAGCAATCCAACTTATTCGGGACTTTGACGTACTTAACTTCATTAATTTCCTTGTTTAAACATATTTTAACAGCATCATGAAAATAATGTACAATAACAATATAATAAGAAATTCAATTAAAATACTCATGAAGCTTTAACATCATACAAACTTACCTCGATATACAAAATGTATGAAGATATACAATTTAGTCCTCGACTGTGTTTTTGCCTCGGTTTTGGTCCGGGTTTCATTTTTCTTGATCTATAATAATAATTTAACTCATTTAATACTCGCATTGACTAGATTGACTCATAAATCATACTTTGGCAAAATTACTATTTTGACCCTAAACTTTCTCATATTTAAACTTTTTCCCTTGGGCTCGTAAAGTGATTTTCATTCAACTTTCTTGAATTTCATGCTTAGCTGAATCATACTCTCAACTACAACAACCTTCAATTCTCACTATTTCATGCATGTATGACCAATTTCATAAATTTTACAAACTAGTCCTTACAAGCTATTTTCATGAAATTCACTTAGAAAATGATGTTTATTCTACATCAAGCTTTCATAATCTTCCTTAAAACATCATAATACATGCATTTCATACATGGGTGTATTTTTGAACATGCACCCTAGCTCAACTTATAGCTAAAAATAGCTAATTCAAGTTACGAGGACCTCAAAAATACGAAGAATATTAAAAACGAGGCTAAAATGAACTTACTAGCAAGCTTGAAAAATTTAAGAACCCTAGCTATGGCTTCCTTCAAATTTTCGGCACTAAGGGGAAGAAGATGAACATAATTTTTGTCTTCTTTTCCCTTTTTAATAATTTATTTGACAAATGACCAAAATGCCCTTTTTGCTAACCCTTTAAAATTTACTACATCATGCCCATTTTTGTCCAAAAATTAGAAATTAGGCAAATTGTTATTTAAGGACTTCTAATTTATAATCCTAAGCTATTTCATACTTAAAGCTTCTAGAATCTCATATTTTTCAACTTTTGCAATTTAGTCCTAGTGGACGATTCAATCACAATTTAATAAATTTTCTTCATGAAACTTTCATACTATCATGCAAACATCCCATAAACCTTAAATCTCATTTTTCTATTTCGAATTTGTGGTCTCGCACCACTATTCCGACTAGGCCCTAAATTGGGCTGTTACAATTCTCCCCCTTAGGGATTTTCGTCCTCGAAAATCTTACCGGCAAAAAGTTTTGGGTACTGGTTTCTCATGGTCTCTTCTAGCTCCCACGTAGCCTCTTCTACCCCATGTCTTTGCCACAATACCTTAACAAGGGCGATACTCTTTTTCCTTAGCTGCTTAACTTCTCGAGCTAAGATCTTAATTGGTTCTTCACCATAAGTCATGTCGGGTTGAATCTCCACTTCTGTCGGTGTGATTACATGTGATGGGTCTGATCGGTTGCGTCCCAACATAGATACATGAAACACATTATGAATCTTCTCTAACTCATACGGCAAAGCCAATCAATAGGCTACCATCCCGACTCTTTCAATGATTTCATAAGGTCCAATAAATCGTGGACTCAACTTGCCTTTTCGGCCAAATCTATGAACCTTTTTCCATGGCGACACTTTCAAGAAAACTCTATCACCGACTCGATGCTCTATCTCTTTTCTCTTTAAATCTGAGTAGGATTTTTTCTCATTTAAGCGACCTTTAAACACTCTCGAAA
Organism: Gossypium sturtianum; assembly: GCA_025698515.1. NCBI lineage: Eukaryota > Viridiplantae > Streptophyta > Magnoliopsida > Malvales > Malvaceae > Gossypium > Gossypium sturtianum. The sequence continues at coordinate 66,159,196 of CM046944.1, read as the reverse complement.
TACCTTCACTTTCTCTTCAGTCTCCCTAACCAAATCAACTCCGTGAATTTGGTTTTTCTTGAGTTCAGTCCAATATAAAGGCGTTCGGCACTTATGCCCATATAAAGCCTCATAAGGCGCCATTTTTAAACTCAACTGAAAACTATTATTGTAAGCAAACTCTACTAGTGGTAGGAACTTTTCCCAACTACCTTAAAATTCGAGAACACAACACCTGAGCATATCCTCGAGTACTTGTATTAATCTTTCCGACTGACCGTCGATTTTGGGATGGAAAGCCGTACTAAAACTCAACTTTGTACCCAAGGCCTCTTGCAATTTCTTCCAAAATCTGGATGTGAACCTCGGATCTCTATCCGATATGATTGACAAAGGAACTCTGTGAAGCCTTACTATTTTTGAAACGTACAAGTTTGCCAACTTGTCGAGTGAGTAATCAACTCGTACTGGTATGAAATGGGCTGACTTCGTGAGTCTATCGACCACAACCCATACAACATCCCTCTTACTCGGTGTCAACGGCAAGCCCGTTACAAAGTCCATAGTGATACGGTCCCACTTCCACTTGGGAACCATAATAGGTTGGAGTAGGCTTGAAGGTACTTGTTGTTCAGCCTTTACTTGTTGACATATTAAGCATCTTGGAACAAACTCAGAAACATCCTTCTTCATACTTAGCCACCAGTACCGTTGTCTCAAACCATTATACATCTTAGTACTACCCGGATGTACAGACAAACATCCTTTATGGGCCTCATTTAAAATCCTCTGAATAAGTTCCTCATTTCTCGGTACATAGACCCTATCTTTGAACATCAAACATCCATCGGAGTCAATTCGAAAATCAGACTCAACACCCGACTCGCATTGGGCTCTTATGGCTTGTAATACTCCGTCATCTCTCTGGGTCTCATAAATCTCTTGAAGGAACATCGGTTTAACCCTCAACTTAGCTAGAATCGATCCATCATCGGATAAAGTCATTCGCGAATTCAATGCCCTTAATACAAATAGTGACTTCCTACTCAAAGCGTCGATGACTACATTCGCCTTTCCCGGATGGTAATCAATAACCAACTCATAATATTTTATCAACTCTGTCCATCTTCGTTGCCTCAAATTCAACTATTTTTGGGTCATCAAATACTTCAAACTTTTGTGATCAGTGAAAATCCGACATTGCTCACCATATAAATGGTGTCTCCAAATTTTTAACACAAAAACTATGGCAGCCAACTCTAAATCGTGCGTCGGATAGTTCTTCTCAAGTGGCTTTAGCTGTCTGGAGGCATATGCTATCACTTTACCTTCTTGCATAAGTACACAGCCTAATCCATTTAAGGATGCATCGCTGTAGATTACAAATTCTTTCCCTGACTCGGGTTGTACTAAAACTGGAGCCTCTATTAACAATGCCTTCAACTTCTCAAAACATTGTTGGCACTTTTCCGTCCAATCAAACTTCACATTTTTCTGTAACAGTTTCATCATCGGAGTTGCAATCATGGAAAACCCCTTGACAAAACATCTATAATAGCAAGCTAGGCCGAGGAAACTTCTAATCTCAGATATATTCTTCAGCGGTTTCCATTCAACAATAGCTGAAATCTTACTTGGGTCAACACAGACTCCATCTCCTGAGACAATATGTCCCAAAAATCCAACTTCCTTGAGCAAAAATTCACTTTTACTGAACTTGGCATACAATTGATTTTCTCGTAAAATCTGTAAAATTATTCGTAGAGGCTCGACATGCTTCGTCTCATCTTGAGAATAAATTAATATGTCATCAATAAAAATGACCATGAACTTATCGAGGTATGGCCTAAAGATGCGGTTCATTAGGTCCATGAACACCGTAGGAGCATTGGTCAAACCAAAGGGCATGACTAAAAATTCATAATGCCCATACCTCGTTTGTAAGGCAGTCTTTGGCACATCTGAGTCTTTTACTCTCAACTGTTAGTACCCCGATCTCAAGTCTATCTTGGAGAACATAGTGGCTCCTTTTAGTTGATCGAACAAATCATCAATTCTGGGCAATGGGTACTTGTTCTTCACTGTCACTTTGTTAAGCTATCGGTAGTCTATGCACAACCTCATGGTGCCATCTTTCTTTCTCACAAACAATACCGGAGCACCCCATGGAGAACAACTCGATCTTGCAAAACCTTTGTCCGTCAACTCTTGTAACTGTGCCTTTAGTTCCTTCAACTCCTTTGGAGCCATTCTGTAAGGAGTGATAAATATCGATGCGATCTCGAGGAGCTAGCTCAATGCCGAACTCAACTTCTCTAATCGGAGGTAGTCCAGGCAATTCCTCGGGGAAAACGTCCAAGTACTCACATACTATCGGTATTGACTCAATCTTTAACTTTGTTTCTTTGGTATTCATCACAAACGCAAGATACGCCTCGTACTTTTTTCTTACATACCTCTGAGCCGACAATTGAGATATCTCTACTGGCGATCTATCTTGTTCATCTAATTCAACATGAAGGGTGTCCCCACTTTCACATCTCAGTTCGATATATTTCTTGCCACAATTGACTATCACATCATGAGTGGTTAACCAGTTCATACCAAGAATAATATCAAATTCATTGAATTGTAATAACATAAGATTGACCTTAAAGCAATGACCTCTAATCATCAGTGGACAATCTTTGTATACCTTATCAACTAGTACACTTTGGCCTAATGGATTAGACACTTTTATCACAAACTCTGTGGACTCTATGGGCATACTCATAATAGATACTAATTTCATGCAAATATAAGAGTGGGTAGATCTGGGGTCTATTAAAGCAATAACTTTAGTATCATGAAGAGAAAAGGTACCCGTAATAACATCAGGAAAAGATGCCTCTTCGCGAGCGCGAATGGCATAAGTCCTTACAGGCGCCCTACCCTCGGGTCTCGCAGCCTACTCTCTGGGGTTACCTCTACTACTCGCCCCACTTCTCGGGTTCTTCTGTGGTCTTCCCCTGACCAAGCTCTCGGACCTAGTATTCTGAGTTTTCTCTTCTTTCGTCATCTCTGGACAGTCTTTTATAAAGTGATCTTGGGAACCACACTTGAAACAAGCATTTTCATGTGCTCGGCACTCACCGAGATGACGTCTGCCGCATTGTGGGCATTTCGGTCTATTAGATCGAATGTTCCCAACATTAGCGACTGATGTAGTCTGAGACTTATTTCCCGAATACTGTTTACCCTTGTTTCTACTCAAAAACCCGGTGGAAGTAGCCGATCGAGTGGAGAAATCTCTTGGCTTCTTAGATGAAGAATGGAATAACTTATTCCACTATCTCTTTCTCGAATCACGAGACTCCATCTCGGTTTTCCTTTTTTCTTTTACTAATTCTTTGGCTTTACAAGCCTGATCCACCAGCACAACGAACTCCTTCAATTCTAGGACAACAACAAACAATTTAATGTTCTCATTCAGTCCATATTCAAATCTCTTGCTCATGATGGCTTTGGTGGATACACACTCTCGAGCGTATTTGTTGAGTCTTACAAACTCACGCTCATAATCAGTCACTGACATCTTACCTTGCTTCAAGTCTAAAAATTCTTTTCTTCTCTGATCGATAAACCTTTGACTGATGTACTTTTTCCTGAACTCTTCTTGAATGAATTCCCATGTGATCTTTTCCCTTGGTACAACCGAAATAAGGGTATTCCACCATTGGTTGGCAGAATCTCTTAAAAGAGAGACTACACACTTCATGCACTCCTCGGGCGTGCACGACAGCTCATTAAATACTCTAATAGTATTTTCGAGCCAGAACTCTACCTTTTCCGGATCATCATCCTTCCTAACCCAGAATTCTTCTACCCCATGTTTCCGAATCCTATCAACCGGAGGTTTGTCTCCTCTTACCACCTCTTCTACTTGAGGGGCTACTGGGATAGGCTGAGGAATAGGCGGGGGTGGAGGGGGTTGTGCATTCGGGTTCGTACGAACGAACTCCGTGTACCATGTATTCATCATATGGAGGAAGGCTTCTCTAGCCTCTTCTCCTCCTCTTTGACTCACCGTAGTGGGTCTATTCTCATTCTCATTCGGCACCATCCCTTCAGCGGGAGCCGGCGCGTTACTTTCTACATCATCCGCCACGGCTCTATCGGGATCCATTTACTATATAGAAACATATTTTAATTCGTCAGGAGTTGTCACACTATCATTATTAAAAACATCCTTACGTATGGCATGTATAGCTAGACTCGTACTCATGCTACATTAGTCCTAGAATCGACTAAACCGTAGCTCTGATACCACTAAACGTAACACCCCTTACCAAAGTCTGGCGGGATGGATACGAGATATTACCATACTTGAAACATACTTGAACGTGAAATTACGGGCTATAAAATTTCGTTTCAAATTGAAACTTTCCTTTCCTAGTCATAACAATCATTTCATTGGCATACGAGGCTAAAAACTCATATCTGGGAGTTTTCGTGGTTTAACCGGAAACTTCTACGAACTTAGAAAATTTTCATCAAGATAGGGGTCACACGCCCGTGTGACCAAGGACATGCCCATGTACTCAATTTATTGTGTTCACTGACTAACTCACACGGCCTAAGGACACGCCCGTGTCTTTGGCCCGTGTACCAAACCTTGGAATTCTGACTTATCCACACGGCCTAAGCTCACACCCGTGTGGTTAGCCCGTGGTCTATACTGACTTAAAACATTAACATGCAGGGGACACACCGTCTATTAACACACCCATGTGGGTTGGCCGTGTATCACACACGGTCTAGTCACACGCCCGTGTGACTATCCCAGTGGTCACTTAAAGGCTATTTTCCAAGCCAATTGCCACCCTGAAATCAGGATCAATCATATGCCCAATTCAACAATCCAAATACTACATTAAAACATGAACACTAATGCATAATTTCTAAACATTGATATATATATATAAACTTAGTGAATATTGGCCAATCTCTTTAACCATATACAAAAATAATAATAAACTTGTTAACCAACACTTTGGCTACTCTTAGAACCTAACTCAAAATGAAACATTTCCTATACATGCCATACTTAATAAACACAACTTGGCTATACCAAAATATTGATTGATAGTGTGTTCCCATTTCCTATTTCAATGATCCACGATTTAGCTTGGCGGGTCTACGTAGAAAGAATTAAAGACGTGAGCATTTAGCTTAGTAAGTTTGCATGTAATATATATAGCAACATAATTACTGAACAAAATTCATACATCATAAACAATGGCATCAGGAATCTCAAGTGCTTGAGCTTACTTACTCTTACTGATTCTACATATCTCATAGTACTTACTAATCTCATGCTGGTAAGGTAAATATGACACATGTATCACTTAATCACATAGATTAGCATACTTTGCTATTATAAAGATAACTCAACTTCATCTTTCTTAACATGAATATTACTCTTAGTCGACTTTGACTAGCATAACTTGATAATAACTTTACTTACTTTACTTTCTTGCTATTTCATTCATACTTTACTCTATTGCCCGATGAATTAACCGGAATAACTGAGGATACTAAATCTATCATACATGTGTCTTGATGCCAATTCCATATCCTTGATATGGTCTGGTGTCGATGTCATGCCTTGTCATGGTCTTATACGAGGTCTTCCTTGGGTGTTTCCTTGGAAACTTACCATTGCCATGTCTTGACGTGGTCTTACATTGTATCTTTACTTCATAGAACTTGTCAACGCCATGTCTCGACATGGGCTTACATGGTTTCTTCACTTTAGAGACTCACCAATTCCATGCCTTGGCTTGGTCTTACATGGGTCTTTTCCTCGTAATAACTTTTCAATGCCATGACTTGTCATGGACTTATATGATATCTTCGCTTGGGAACTCACCATTGCTATGCCTTGGCTTGGACTGACATGGGATCTTTATCTCATGATAACTTTTCAATGCCAAGACTTGTCTTGGACTTACATGATCTCTTTGCTTTACTACCGATGCCATGTCTTGACACGGTCTTATACGAGCTTTCTTATCTCATGTTTCAGATTCAGCATCCTCAGTAATCCAACTTCATTCGAGACTTTGTCGTACTTAACTTCATTAATTTCCTTGTTTAAAAATATTTAAACAGCATCATGAAAATAATGTACAATAACAATATAATAAGAAATTCAATTAAAATACTCATGAAGCTTTAACATCATACAAACTTACCTCGATATACAAAATGTATGAAGATATACAATTTAGTCCTCGACTTTATTTTTGCCTCGGTTTTGGTCTGGGCTTCATTTTTCTTGATCTATAATAATAATTTAACTCATTTAATACTCACATTGACTAGATTGACTCATAAATCATACTTTGGCAAAATTATTATTTTGCTCTTAAACTTTCTCATATTTACACTTTTGCCCCTAGGCTCGTAAAGTGATTTTCATTCATCTTTCTTGAATTTCATGCTTAGCTGAATCATACTCTCAACTATAACAACCTTCAATTCTGACTATTTCATGCATGTATGACCAATTTCATAAATTTTACAAACTAGTCCTTACAAGCTATTTTCATGAAATTCACTTAGAAAATGATGTTTATTCTACATCAAGCTTTCATAATCTTCCTTAAAACATCATAATACATGCATTTCATACATGGGTGTATTTTTGAACATGCACCCTAGCTCAACTTATAGCTAAAAATAGCTAATTCAAGTTACGAGGACCTCAAAAATATGAAGAATATTAAAAACGGGGCTAAAATGAACTTACTAGCAAGCTTGAAAAATTTAAGAACCCTAGATATGGCTTCCTTGAAATTTTCGGCACTAAGGGGAAGAAGATGAACATAATTTTTGTCTTCTTTTCCCTTTTTAATCATTTATTTGACAAATGACCAAAATGCCCTTTTTGCTAAACCTTTAAAATTTACTACATCATGCCCATTTTTGTCCAAAAATTAGAAATTGGGAAAATTGTTATTTAAGGACTTATAATTTATAATCCTAAGCTATTTCATACTTAAAGCTTCTAGAATCTCATATTTTGCAACTTTTGCAATTTAGTCCTAGTGGACAATTCAATCACAATTTAATAAATTTTCTTCATGAAACTTTCATACTATCATGCAAATATCCCATAAAACTTAAATCTCATTTTTCTATTTCGAATTTGTGGTCTCGCACCACTATTCCGACTAGGCCCTAAATCGGGCTGTTACATCTACGATTATTGGGAGTGGTACAAAAAGTTGTGTGTAAGTTGCCTACAACATCGATTGACTAAATAGTTACTCTTGCAGTATTTCTATGAGGGGTTGCTCCCGATGGAAATGAAAATGATAGATGCTGCAAGTGGAGGGGCAGTTGTTAACATGACTCCTCAGAGAGCACGAGAGTTGATATCGACAATGGCTGCTTTCTCTCAGCAATTTCGACCGGTTGCAGAACCTACGAGACGGGCTCATGGGTTAAGTTCTCTATCTTTAGAAGACGAAGTTGATAAGTTGACTAACATTGTACAAAATTTATTTACAGATAAAACGGGCTCAGTATGGTTGTGCGAAATTTGCGAAAAGCCAGACCACCTAGCATGTAACACCCCTAACCCGTATCCGTTGACGGATTAGGGTTACGAGGCATTACCGATCAAGTCACAACATACAACATACATTTATGCATCTATTTTCAAACACCATTCAATCATAATAACATTGTCCCTTATAAGGGCCTACGAGGCCTTAAACATACTTTAGAAGTTGTTCGGGACTAAACCAATAACTTACGAAAATTCTCGAAAAATTAAGAATTTTTTAAACATACAAGGGTCACACACCTGTGTGAACAGGCCGTGTGCCTCACACGGCTCCAGACATGCCCGTGTCCCAGGCCGTGTGAATACAAGGCATACATACTGACTTGGGTCACACGGCAAGGATTAAACATTTCAAGACATAACATAACTTCTAGCCTATACATGCCATATTTAAACTATATGCATCTTTCCAAAAGTACCAAAATAGCTTGTCGATAGTGTGATAGAGATGCTGACGATTCTCGGATCCGAGCTAGCTTTACTGACATTGTAACACAGAAAAACAATCACACAGTAAGCTTTCAAAAGCTTAGTAAGTTCGTAACATAATACATTATACTAAAACCAACCATCACATAGATTATTTCACAATCACATATATCATACCATCCAAAACTAATATGTTCAATCAACCTTCCATAACTCATTCATAATCTCATTCACCACATAGGTTCCTAACGTACCTTAGCCAACACTTAGTTGTCAATTACATTTTCTACTCATTACTCACTATCTCATTTCGGTCAACTTTCGTCTCTTCTTCAATTCAATCGCTCACTTAGCGCCCAAATAGTTAGCCGAAGCTTAATTAGCATCGCACACATAGTGCATCCATATCAAACTAATCTTAAATTAGTATCACACACACAGTGCCAACCACAAAGCCTGTAACATCCCGAAATAGGGCCTACTAGGATTGGGCCCAATGGGCTTTGAGCATAGTAGCGTTTAAAATTTTTTTTAAAGAATGAGAGAATGGCTTTAGTGCAAGTTGGACTTATTAGGTGAGTGATTTTGGAAGGTTAGAGGGCTTCTATGAAGTCCCGGGATCAAACTTTGGCTTTAGGGAAATTTTAGTTTTAAGTGAAAAAAACCCTAGGAGTTGGTAGGTAGGCTTTAAGAATAAAATGTGGAGACAAATGACACAAGTGGAGTGTGTGGTGTAGTGGCAAAGTGACGCCGCTTAAGAGACAAGGGGGTGACGGCACAGGGAAGGAAGGAGGTCCAAGGTTCAAGTCTTGGCTCTTGCATTTTGGTTTTCTTTTTAAATGGACTTTAGAATTTGGCATTAGATTTATATTTAGTTGCGCATGGCTTTAGACACAAGAAGAGCTTGTGGCCTAGTGGTAAGTGGCGTGTTGAGCTATTAAAGGGAGCAAGGGTTCGAATCTCATGACAAGCAAAGGAGTATTTATTTTGTGGATTGGACGGGAAGAGTTTGAGTTGGATTTAAACTCTGCTGACGGAAGGATCCCACATCGGAAAGATACAAAGAAGGAAGGTGAGAAGCTAGCTATATATATAGCATTCTAGGAGGAGGATGAATACACCTTGGAGGGCATTTGGGCACAGGAGTGGTCGGAGCGCGGATTAGCACCGATTCCTATCGGTGTGTAACTCTCTCTACTCTAGTTGTAGAGCGGCAAATGCCGAAGTGCCGGTCCACGCGCAATAGTAGTTACACGAGCGTGCGAATGCGTGTGTGGGGCTTCGGCGCGATAGTTGAGGCCATCGGTAGTGTTTTTTGTGGGTTGAGGTTTGCTTGGGCCCACGATGGGCGAAGTGGGCCCAATTGAATAAAATGTATGATGGTGTAGTATATAGTGAACTAGACTAGGTGAATCTCCTATACGTGGCTAGATTTGTGTTAGGTGGGCCACACGAGCGTGTGGGCCCGAATGGGCAGAAATTGAGTTTTAGGCCCAATAGTCCGGTACGACCGGAAGTGGTAGTTGAGTCGCTCGAGGCGACATTAGGCCTTTGGAAAGGCCATTGCAGGTGCTACCTTTGTGCGACATATCCTTCGAGATTTTGTGATTAAGCCGAATGGCTTTAGTCTTAAAAGTATGGTGTTGGCCGATTATAGGAAAGGTGAAGGCAAATGTTTCGGGATCTTTGGGTTCTATCGATTGGAAATAGATCGTGGTTTCGGGATTTCGATTAGATCTACAAGTAGTCAGGTGTGTAACTTACACACTTCATAATCGTTGTAAACTTGTTAATAACCTAAACTATGTTAAAAGTCGAAACTGTGTAGATTTTGATTTGATACCTTTATGGGTATGAGCAAGTATTTCGAGTAAGTCCGTTTTGTTGAGATTATGGTACATGATTTTTGATGATAATATCTACGTATGTTCGATATATGTCTAATGATTAAGCATGATGGCATGAATTATATGTGCATTGCATTATTGTGGGTGATATGAGAGGAGGGGGAAGATTGATATCTGTGACTTTGGGTCACCAGTGGTTTGGCACCACCAGTGGTTTGGTACCACAGTTGATTTCGTGACTTTGGGTCACCAGAGGTTTGGCACCTCATAGCGACTCATCCTAGTGGCTTAGCACCACAGTGGGTTGGCCCCACATTTGATAAAACGGGATTGTTGCCAGTGATTTGGTATCACAACGTGGGTTGGCCCCACATATGAATTATTCGTGACTTTGGGTCACCAGTGGTTTGGCACCACATTATTATTGATATCAGTGACTTTGGGTCACCAATGGTTTGGCACCACCAGTGGTTTGGTACCACACGGGGTAGAAAACGGAGTTGTGGATGGCTAGGTTTGGGTGCATGATGTGTTTGCTTGATTATGATTTGTGTAAGCATGTTGCAATAATTGGGAGGGGGATTATGCACTGAGTCTTGTGGTGACTCACCTTCTCCCTTATCTTTTCGGTGATTCGTTGATCACGGAGGAGGAGCCAGTGGACTCGAGGTGACCATGCGATAATTGCTTCGGTTTTACATGGACATTTGATTTGGGTATTTTACTTTAAATTCTGGTTTTTATTTGGGTTTGTAACAAGGCCTTTAACTTATGTTTTGGATTATTTTATCTGCTTTGGATTTGCTTTTAAATATGACTAAGTAGTTACTTGATTTGCTTTAATAACCTGATAATCAAAGTTTTCAAACTAAGCTACGCAACGCGTTTTCTAAACTCTACCATCGGGTAATATAATTCACATGATTTCAAAGCAACTTAACGTTTTCCACTATATATACATCGATTTTCCCCAAACACAAGCAATCGAAGAGTTTTCACCGAAAATAAACCGGTAACATGTTTTCTTCAAATTGTTTTCACTCTGTAACATGCCAGATTCGGTCGTGGTGTATTGACCGAGTTTGGGGTGTTACAATTTTGGTATCAGAGCCAAGTTGAAAAACTCGGCTGTGGGTTTGGGTTCAAAAATGTTTTCAAAAGTTGGTTTGGAAAATGGTTTAGAAAATATATCTATTTTCTTGAAGTATGGCACCCGAGTCCCCGGCACCAAATCTGTAAGTTCTCTTATTTTATGATTGTTGATATGATGATGTTATAACTGTACTTTTGGTATTTGCTCTGTGTGTGTTTTGGTTTGGATATAAAATTGGTTGCGTATGGAAGATTTGTCTGCTTTAATGGCTAGGTGATTCTTAGTATGTATAGGAGTTCTAAATTCTAGTTAAAAGTATATTAGTGTTATTAAGATTAGAGTGCGCAACGTGAGCATAGTGTTGTAGGTTGACGTATGACTGTTAGTTAGTTGGAAATTTTGAGGACGAAATTTCTTTAAGGGGGTAGATTTGTAACATCCCGAAATTGGGCCTAGTAGGATTGGGCCCAATGGCCTTTGAGCGTAGTAGCTTTTAAATTTTTTTTAAAGAACAAGAGAATGGCTTTAGTGCAAGTTGGACTTATTAGGTGAGTGATTTTGGAAGGTTAGAGGGCTTCTATGAAGTCCCGGGATCAAACTTTGGCTTTAGGGAAATTTTGGTTTTAGGTGAAAAAAACCCTGGGAGTTGGTAGGTAGGCTTTAAGAATAAAATATTGAGAAAAATGACACAAGTGGAGTGTGTGGTGTAGTGGCAAAGTGACGCCACTTAAGAGACAAGGGGGTGACGCCACAGGGAAGGAAGGAGGTCCAAGGTTCAAGTCTTGGCTCTTGCATTTTGGTTTTCTTTTTAAATGGACTTTAGAATTTGGCATTAGATTTATATTTAGTTGCGCATGGCTTTAGACACAAGAAGAGCTTGTGGCCTAGTGGTAAGTGGCGTGTTGAGCTATTGAAGGGAGCAAGGTTCGAATCTCATGACAAGCAAAGGAGTATTTATTTTGCGGATTGGACGGGAAGAGTTTGAGTTGGATTTAAACTCTGCTGACGGAAGGATCCCACATTGAAAAGATACAAAGAAGGAAGGTGAGAAGCTAGCTATATATATAGCATTCTAGGAGGAGGATGAATACACCTTGGAGGGCATTTGAGCACAGGAGTGGTCGGAGCGCGGATTAGCACTAGATTCCTATCAGGTGTGTAACTCTCTCTACTCTAGTTGTAGAGCGACAAATGCCGAAGTGCCGATCACGGCAATAGTAGCCACACGAGCGTGCGAACGCACGTGTGGGGCTTCGACACGATAGTTGAGGCCATCAGTAGTGTTCTTGTAGGTTGAGGCTGCTTGGGCCACGATGGGCCGAAGTGTGCCCAATGGGCCCGTAGGCCCAATTGAATAAAATGTATGATGGTGTAGTATATAGTGAACTAGACTAGGTGAATCTCCTATACGTGGCTAGATTTGTGTTAGGTGGGCCACACGAGCGTGTGGGCCCGAATGGGTCGAAATCAAGTTTTAGGCCCAATAGTCCGGTACGACCGAAAGTGGTAGTTGAGTCGCTCGAGGCGACATTAGGCCTTTGGAAAGGCCATAGCAGGTGCTACCTTTGTGCGACATATCCTTCGGGATTTTGTGATTAAGACGAATGGCTTTAGTCTTAAAAGTATGGTGTTGGCCGATTGTAGGAAAGGTGAAGGCAAACGTTTCGGGATCTTCGGGTTCTATCGATTGGAAATAGATCGTGGTTTCGGGATTTCGCTTAGATCTACAAGTAGTCGGTGTGTAACTTACACACTTCATAATCGTTGTAAACTTGTTAATAACCTAAACTATGTTAAAAGCCAAAACTGTGTAGATTTCGATATGATACCTTTATGGGTATGAGCAAGGATTTGGGGTAAGTCCGTTTTGTTGAGATTACGGTACATGATTTCTGATGATAATATCTATGTATGTTCGATATATGTCTAATGATTAAGCATGATGGCATGAATTATATGTGTATTGCATTATTGTGGGTGATATGAGAAGAGGGGGAAGATTGATATCTGTGACTTTGGGTCACCAGTGGTTTGGCACCACCAGTGGTTTGGTACCACAATTGATTTCGTGACTTTGGGTCACGGAGAGGTTTGGCACCTCATAGCGACTCGTCCCAAAGGCTTAGCACCACGGTGGGTTGGCCCCACATTTGATAAAACGGGATTGTCGCCATGATTTGGTATCACAACGTGGGTTGGCCCCACATATGGATTATTCGTGACTTTGGGTCACCAAAGGGTTTGGCACCACATTATTATTGATATCGGTGACTTTTGGTCACGGTGGTTTGGCACCACCAAATCGTTTGGTACCACACGGGGTAGAAAACGGAGTTGTGGATGGCTAGGTTTGGGTGCATGATGTGTTTGCTTGATTATGATTTGTGTAAGCATGTTGCAATAATCGGGAGAGGGATTATGCACTGAGTCTTGGTGACTCACCTTCTCCCTTATCTTTCAGGTTATTCGTAGATCACGGAGGAGGAGCCGGGTGGACTCGAGGTGACCTTGCGATAATTGCTTCGGCTTTACATGGACATTTGATTTGGGTATTTTACTTTAAATTCTGGTTTTTATTTGGGTTTGTAACAAGGCCTTTAACTTATGTTTTGGATTATTTTACCTGCTTTGGATTTGGTTTTAAATATGACTAAGTAATTACTTGATTTGCTTTAATAACCTGATAATCAAAGTTTTCAAACTAAGCTACGCAACGCGTTTTCTAAACTCTACCATCGGGTAATATAATTCACATGATTTCAAAGCAACTTAACGTTTTCCACTATATATACATCGGTTTTCCCCAAACACAAGCAATCGAAGAGTTTTCACCGAAAATAAACCGGTAACATGTTTTCTTCAAATCATTTTCACTCTGTGACATGCTAGATTTGGTTGTGGTGTGTTGACCGGGTTTGGGGTGTTACAAAGCCAAAGCTTATATTATTTCACACACACAGTGATAATCATCTCGATCACATTTCTGAATACGCACACTTAGTGCCACATAACTCGAGCCCTTACATAGCATTTACATTTCAATATTATCATACCATTCATTTCATAACTTTAAACATAGCTAAATACAAGTTTTATGTCCGAACTTACCTCGGACGTCGAAATACCGAAACGGTCGGTTAATCAAGCACTTTGTCTTTGCCTCGATCTCGAACCGAACCTCTCCTTTCTTGGTCTATACACATTCATATTCAATCCATTCAATCACCAATTCATTCAATTTAGCCCACACACATTTATTTAGGGCATTTTACAAAATAGCCCTCACATTTTCACATTTCGACACTTTAGTCCCTAATTCACAAAATCACGAAATACACATAATTTCATTTCACCCATGCCTAGGCGAATTCTCTTTATATTAATACAAGTCCACACATCTCATTTATTTCACATTTTAGTCCCTCAATTTACACTTTTCATAATTTAGCCCAAAATACTCAATTTCACCAAAAATTCAAATACAAACTATGTTAACTCAACACAAAGCTTTCATATTTCACCAACTAACATCACAAAGCTCACATGTTCTTCAATGGAACATCTCATAAACATCATCAATTCTTTAAATTACAATATGGGCTTGATAGTAGACTAAGCAACAATCTCAAAAACATAAAAATCATCAAAACCAAAGTCAAAACATACCTTAATCATTCAAATCCCTAGCCGAAAATCACAAAGTCTCAAACCCTCCTCTTCTTTTCTTATTTCGGTTGATAGAAAACAAAGATGAGCACTTTCTAGATTTTGTTTTATTTTAATGTCATTTTATTTCATGTTTACTAAATTACCCTTAATGAATCATCCATTTAATTAACAAATATTAGGCCATTTATGTCCATCTACCGTCTTCTAATTTTAATAATGGACTAATTGCCTCATAAGGCCTCCACATTGTAAAGACAATAGCACTTAGGTACTTATAAATCAGCACACAGCTTTTACACTTTATGCGATTCAGTCCTTTCTCTTAATTCGGCACACAATCGATAAAATTACCACACGGAATTTTCATATAGGCTATATCACATATAATCAACACAAAAAATAACATTAAAATATTATTCCGACCTTGGATTTGTGGTCTCGAAACCACTGCTCCAACTAGGGTCTAAACCGGGCTGTTACAATTACCGATCAAATCACAATATACAACATACATTTATGCATCTATTCTCAAATACAATTCCATCATAATCACATTGTCCCTTATAAGGGCCTACGAGGCCTTAAACATACTTTAGAAGTGGTTCGGGACTAAATC
The DNA here is from genome assembly GCA_025698515.1 of Gossypium sturtianum. NCBI lineage: Eukaryota > Viridiplantae > Streptophyta > Magnoliopsida > Malvales > Malvaceae > Gossypium > Gossypium sturtianum. The sequence goes on along the minus strand of CM046944.1, from coordinate 66,143,948 downwards.
GATAACTTACGAAAATTCTCGAAAACTTAGGAATCTTTTAAACATACAAGGGTCACACGCCCGTGTGAACAGGCCGTGTGCCTCACACGGCTCCAGATACGCCCGTTTCCCAAGCCATGTGAAAATAGGGCATACATACTAACTTGGGTCATACGGCTGACCACATGCCTGTGTGTCTAGCCCGTGTGCCCTTCGAAATGGCCACACATGCCCGTGTGCCAGGCCGTGTGTTAGGCCGTGCCAATCCTGTAGGGTATACTGACTTATGCAACACGGCCAAGTCATACGCCCATTTGCTAGGCTGTGTGCCATTTAGGGGGTATACTAACTTGTGCCACACGGCCGATCACACGCCCGTGTGTGAGGCCGTGTGGAGCATACTCACGTCAATTCAATTTCAACACCAGGGGACACACGGCCGTGTATCATGACCAATTTGCCACCCTTTCTCATGCTCACCTAAACAACCAAAATAATACCATTTCAACACAATTATAGGCAACCAAAACATCCATCCATTTCACTACTCAAATCATAATTCCAAAACATACTAAAACAATATGCCATTACCAACAATTTCACCTATCTTCTCTATGCATTTTTCTCATTATCTTATCAACTAATTCATGTCATAAAACATATCAAATCATCATCTTAAAATCAAGCCACCACATGCCATTTCATCTTCAACCATACCAAACATGCCAAAACACAAGGCCATATATACATCACATATCACTTACCAAATTCATAAATTTAGCCAACTCAAATGGCAAAATACACACCCACATTTACATCATTTACGAGCCAAATCTCATGGCTAAGTCATAACTCAAAACATAACATTTTAACACTAGCCTATACATGCCATAAACCATATTTACAAAGCATCAAAAGTACCAACAAGTTGTTCGATAGTGTGATGATGTTCCTGATGATCCCCGAGTCTGAGCTAGCTTTGATTATCTATAAAATAGGTAAAGAACACACAAAGTAAGCTTTAAAAGCTTAGTAAGCCATATAAAAATAAAATTACTACATGAATCAATATCATTTTCATTAATAGGCAAATCATGAATAAGCATATAAAAGCTCACAAACCTTTCCCATTGAACACATATTCAAAATCATAAGCGAATTCATCAAATACTTCCCTTTTCAATACTCGTATAAATCTCGTACGTACCTGAGTCACTTAACTCTTTCACACATTCATTCTTGACTTGACTTTGCCCGTCGAACCATTCGAAATTGTTAAGGATACTCAGAAATCACATATAACTCGTACAATGCCATATCCCAGTATGGTCTTACATGTTATCACATATCGATGCCACTGTCCCAGATAGGGTCTTATACGAAATCATATAACGATGCCAATGCCCAGACATGGCCTTACATGTAATCACATCTCGGTAATCCTAATGTCATGACATTCGTATCCTATACTATTTCTAAGGTTCGTACGGGACTTTCAAATATTGTAACCCTGTCAATTCTTGCTCGTATTTAATCATTCAACATTCATAGTAGTTCAATAACAATTAAACATATATAATTAAATTTAGAGACATTTATTTGCATATGAACTTACCTTGTATTCGGGATAAACGGACTGGATCGACTATTCAATAACCTTTGATTTTCCCCGATCTAAATCCGATTTCTTTCGTTCTTGATCTATATACATTCAAAATTAACTCATTGATTCATCAAATCACTCAATTCAGTCCACAAACACATATTTGGGCATTTTTACACTTTAGCCCCTAAAGTTCCACATTTATTCAATTTAGTCCTTATTTCACAAATACACAAAATTCATGCAATTTAATACCTTCCTAAGCTAGCCAAATTTTCCTAGTGCACATATCAGCCCATATTTATCATTTATTCACACATTTAACCACACATTTTCACATTTTCACAAATAAATCCCTATTTGACATTTTTACCAAAAATCACTTAACAAAATATGATAATCTATCAACAAATATCCATTTTTCATCATCAAACATTTAAAAGCTTAAACATTCATCAATGGCACTTCACAAAATCATCAAAAAACTCGAAAATTAGGGCACGGGCTAGCTAGTACTCGATGCAACGATCACAGAAACATAAAAATCATTAAAAATCAAACAAAATTCATACCTTAATCAAGAATACAAAGGGCCAAATCCTAAAATGCTTCAAATGGTCTTCTTCTTTTGATTTTCGGTTGAAAATGGAAAAGATGAACATCATTTTAACTTTGGTTTTGTTAAAATATGAATTATTTAGCTAATTACCAAAATGACCTTATTTAATAGCATTTAAAAACACATAATGGATGGCTATTCATGTCAATTTCCACTATCCATGGTCTATTCACAACATAAGGACTTCACATTTAATTATTCATAGTAATTAAACACTTCTATCAAATGGAATGCAACTTTTGCATTTTACGCGATTTAGTCTTTTTATCAAATTAGACATCCAATCGATAAAATTAGATCACGAAACTTCCACACATACATGATATCATGCTGTAAACACATAAAATAATATTAAAAATAATTTTTTGACCTCAGATTTGTGGTTCTGAAACCACTATTCTGATTTAGCTAAAACCGAGCTGTTACACGACAAACTCATGTCCAATTTTACATGAGGATTCGACAGAAGAAGCAAATGTTGTTGGGAACTTTCCAAGACCAACCCAAAGGCGATATAACCCCTAATCAAACTCATATATTGTGGTTAGGAAAGATCACCCAAATCTAAGTTATGGGTCAAATCCTCGGTTCAATCAACCTTACCAACAAAGGCCACCTCCGAATCAACAATTACCACCCCCAAAGTCATCTTTGGAAGCCATAGTGGAAAGGTTAGCCAATAGTACTGAGAAGTTCCAGCAAAAAACTGACATGCATTTGCAAGAGTTAAATAAGCAGGTGAGCAAGCTTGCTCTCACGGTTAGCCGTTTGGAGTTCCAGGGTAAGTTGTCATCCCAAACTGAGCCTAATCCTCGATACAATGTAAGTGCTATGACGTTGAGGACTAGGAAGGTTTTGGAGCCTGTACCTAGCACGAGTCGTGCCCACGGTGCTGGTCGAGATGAGAAGAAACTTGACATAGAGGCTCCAGTGGAGTCAACACCATAAAAATCATTTGCAGTACCACATCCATTTCTTGGAAGACTAGCCCAATGCAAGAAGGAGTGAGAAGAGAAGGAAATCCTCGAAACCTTTCGAAAGGTAGAAATCAACATACCTCTTCTTGATGCGATTACAAAAATTCCACGGTATGCAAAATTCTTAAAAGAATTATGCAATAGTAAGAGGAAGCTACTGGGCAATGAAAAGGTGAGTGTTAGAGAAAATGTCTCCACCATTTTACAAAGAAAAATACCACCTAAATGTATGGACCAAGGTATGTAACAGCTCGATTTAGGGGCTAGTCAAAACAGTGGTTCGGAACCACTAATTCGAGGTTAGCGAAAATTATTTTTATGTTATTCTATAAGTTAGAGCATGATTATATATGTGTATGAAAATTTTGGTGCTTTAATTTTAGCGATTTCATGCTTAATCGCAAAAAAGGACTAAATCGCATAAAGTGCGAAAGTTCCATTTTATAAGCTAAAGGAGTTTATTAGCTAAAGAATATTAATTTGAGGTCTTTAAAGCATAATTAGACCCCTAAAGATAAGGTGGCCGGCCATAGGAGATAAAAATTGTAAAAACTTTTCAAAGTTGGTAAAGTTGGTGACTAAATTGATTTTTGTATATTAAAATAAAGAAAAGATGATATTCATCTTTTTACTCATCTTCCTCCACCGAAATTTTCAGCAAACAAGGGGTTTTAGAACTTAAATTTTTTTTAGCGAACTTCTCTCTTTACAAGAAAGTGTTCTAGTGATCCTTTCTTGATAAAAATTGTACATTTGGAACCCCTAAAGCTTAGGCTTTCTAATGAGGGGACTATTTTGCAAAATGGTGAAAAGTTTAGGGTTTTGTCATGAGTGCTTTTATGTGATTTGCTGCATTTTTATGGAAGAAAATGGGTCTTAGTTGTTAGATGAACAACTTTTGAGAAAGGTGTTACCATGAAAACACCTAAATGGACCTTTTGTAAAAGTTGTAAAATTTGTTGTAAATGTGAGAAATGTTAGGTTTTGATGATAGCCATAAGAGAAATAAATGTTCAGCTAGGCTTGTTAAAGGTAGAAATTTCATTAGAATGAGCCTAGGGGTAAAATGGTCATTTTGTAAAAGTCTAAGGGCAAAATAGTAATTTTTTCAAAGCATGGTTATTGAAATGCATTTATTAATGCGAATGTTAAATGAGCTAATTTGCTATTATATATCAAGAAGAACCAAAATTTACCTCGACCGGGGAAAGAACAAAGTATCGGACTAGATCGACGATCTAGCTTATTTTGAAATCGAGGTAAGTTTGTATGTGATAAATTCAACATTTATGCTACTATGTTTGAGAATGTTTGATGTTATCATGACACATTATATTCTATGAAATTAAGTATTGCTGTTGAATGAGAAAATTGAAAAATGTACATTGTTGAAGTCCTAGTTGGATTATAATAAATATGAAAATACCATCATTGAGGTATGAAATAAATAAGATCCCGTGTAAGACCATGTCGGGGACATGGCCTCGACATCGAATTGAGATCCCGTATAAGACCATATTTGGGATATGGCTTTGGCATTGAATATGAAAAATCGTATAAGACCATATCTGGGATATGGCATCGATATTAATGTGAGGTCTCGTATAAGACCATATCCAGGATATGGCATCGGTATTCAGAGGTGATCCATGTGAGACCACATTCAGGATGTGGCACTGGCTTCGTGTTTATGCTCATGATAATGGATATGTATCTTAGAGTATCCCTAGTGATCTACTGGGATAAATAGATCTGCTTAGAAATAGAAATGAGAATTTTATTAAAGCTATGTGATTGAGTTAACACAGGTACCCGTGAGTAATTCACGAAGAACATTTACGATATGTGGCATGGTATGTGCTAGATAAGGGCAAGTATGAGTAAGTATAGCAAGAAGCCTATGACTTTGTGTGTGGTTATTTAATGCCATGGATGGATATTGTTATGAGCTTATTGTTGCCATTTATTTCCATGCAAACTTACTAAGCTTTACGCTTACCCCTCTCATTTACCTTTTCCTTGTAGTATTGCCAAGTTAGCTCGAGAATTCGCGGACGTCGGAGTTTGGAGATCACACTATCGACCAGTTTTTGGTATAGTCAAATTAGATTTATTTTGATTATGGCTTGTATAGGACTTGGGTGTTTTGTAATGGCATATTTGTAATCCAAATGTGTTGGCTACTATAGTTGTTCTTTTTATTTTGTAAGAGGTCATGGGAAGTTGGCCTATACTTGATATGTTCATATATTCAATGATGATGGATTTCATGAAGTTTATGCTTGTGTGGATGATTGATTTGAGTTTGTATAAGTATGGTTGCTATGTGGGGTGGCATTTGGCTTGGAATATAGCCTTTTTAATGTCCACACGGGTAGACACACGGGTGTGTGTCTAGGCCGTGTGTGACACACGGTCAGGCCCATGGGCGTGTTGATCGGTCGTGTGTCCCCTCGCATGCTAGAGTTACGAGTTAGTATGATCAGTAGTAAACACACGGGAAGAGACACGATCGTGTGTCTCAGTCGTGTGGGAGGCATGGCCATGGACATGGGCGTGTGCCCAGGCCGTGTGAAGTCTGCACCTAAAAATTAGGAATATAATTTGACACACGGTCTAAGGACACGAGCGTGTGCCTTGGCCATGTGACCTTAGTGAGGTGATGGTGTCATAAACAGAATGCCAAGGTTTTGGCACACGGGGTAAGACACGGGCATGTCTAGGCTGTGTGAGGGACACGGGATAAACACACGGGCATGTGAAATGCCACACGGGTGTGTCCCATTCTTCACACGGGCGTGTGACCCTATTTCATGTCACAATTTTCTAAGTGTTTGAGAGTTTCCGGTTTGGTTCTGAAACATCACGAGTATACGTATAGGGTCTCGTAGACCCATAATAGGGAAGTTACGATGGTAAATGAAAAAGTTTTAAATTAGGACGAAATATTATAGCCTAAAGTTGCAAGCATGACAAGTTCGGTAATGCCTCGTATCTGGTTCCAGCGTTGAACACGGGTAAGGGGTGTTACAAGGTATGTTTTCCATATCTTGGAAAATACGTAGTGTCAGTATTAAAAAAGGCATGTGTGACTTAGGCGCATCAATTAGTGTTATGCTTTTGTCAATTTATAAACTACTTAATATGGGTCCTTTGAAGGAAATAGGTGTAATTATTCAGCTTGCAGATATATCTGCAGCGCATCCAGAAGGAGTGCTGGAGGACTTTCTTGTTAAGGTAAACGAACTAATATTTCCTACAGACTTCTACATTATCAACATGGAGGATGACAACTCAGCCAATTCGTCTGACATACTTCTTGGGAGACCATTCTTGAGTACCACGTGAACGAAAATTGATGTTTGGAGTGGAACACTCACCATGGAATTTGACAGTGAAGTTGTTAGGTTTTATTTTTATGAGGATATGGGTCATCCCAAAGATAAGTTACAAATCGTGCCTTGTAGGAAAGTAGATCTTGATGTTAAGCAAGAGGAATTATCGATGATAAAAAAAAACAATATGTGAAGCTGTCATAAAAGCCTCGAAATTAAAGCTCAAACTGTTTCTAGAACGTACAAGGATTCCAACAGAGAAAAATGCAGAGATGAATGGAGAAGCTCAAAGATGCCTCAATCCACTAATGATAGGGGAATCCGGGAAGGGCTTCAAGGATAGTGGGCAAAGGTTGAAACCTTTCTGCAAGAACATCCTAGTGCACGAGATGGAAAATTTAATTCTCAATGAGCCAAACGGATAACATTTAGGGTCGTCGAGCTAACGACGTTAAACAAAAGTGCTTTTTGGGAGGCAAACCAATTTTTTTTTAATTTATTGAATTTATTGAATTTTAGTTTAATTTGAATTGGAAATAAAATGAATAATAACTAGATTATTATTTAATCAGGTTAATGTGCTATTTTCAGGTACGTAATGGAGATTGTCAAATTTCCCCAAATCAGATACTGATGGTGGCGTGGGCACGCCATGCTAAATGCTGACAATTATTTCCCAACACCGACAACATCGTTAGAAACACATGGGCAGTATTCTTAACCTTTCTCTTTGCTTTCTGTTTGAGTTACTAAACTTTATTGCATATAAAACATGCTTAAGGACAAGCATAGATTAAGTAGGGGGCAAGCATGAAACGGTAAGTATGCGATTGATCGATTTTTGCTACATGCTTCTCTTTTGCATATGTTCAATCTTATGCTAGATTTATTCTATAGTTTATTTGACATTGAGCCTCTAATCTCATTACTTAGTCAATTTGGACAATTGGGTAATTTTTGAATTAAAGTGTTCAAGTATCTAGATTAATCGACATGTGTATTTTAAAGCTGATATATGTAACTAGATATTTCATAAAAAAATTGATTGTTTGGAAAAAATATTTGCTTGTACATAAATAAATAAAATGAAAAAAATAAAATAAAGGCTCATGTTGTGAGTGAAGGTTTCAAAAAAGTGACCGAATTTAGTAACCGAGATGAGGTGCTTGGGTTGTCAACTCATCTCACGTAAAAAGGTTCGAGTGAAAAATCGAAAACTTACAAATATTCCGCTAACCGAGCTTTCCAAAAAAAAGGATTGTTTGGACTGAGTAATCGGGGTAGGGTGTTTGGGTTGTCATCCTAGTTCTCCTAGAAAGGTTTGACCACGTCTATATATAAAAAAATTAAAAATAAATTATTACTGCATGATTAATTGAGGATAATACCTTGCAAATTTTTGGTTCAAACTCAATTTAGTTAAATGATTTAGTTCACGTGTTTCAGTTTTATGACACTTGTTGATCAAACTAGGTACTTTGAGCATTTATTTATTTTTTCCTATATTTTTTACATTGATTATGGATGCGGAAAAGAGGTTTGATTTTGAATAAGTTATTGAATAATTTCTAATGTATGAAAGTACAATATGCTTGAGGGAAAGCATGAGCTAAGTAGGGGGATTTGATAACATGTTAAATTTGCATGATTTTTTATGTCTAATCGGTTAATTCTTGAATTGATCCCTAGTAAATTAGTAATTTTATATTTTAATCTTGTCAGGGATGCAATTGAGATGCTATGAGTTAAAAACGAGCAGAAAAGGACAAATTTACAGCACAATAAATAAAGCCGGGCCAAATAAAAAAACATGGAAATAGCCAAGGACTCATTAAATTTCTTTTGACTTTGTAAATGCCAAAATCAGAAAAAATTTGATTTTATTTTTTTTATTAAATATTAATTATGTGTTGGGTGGTTAAGCAAAATTTAGTAAGTGATATGTATATAAATAGGGCTTTAAGGTAGCTTGGAAGACACTTCACACTTGATTTCATTTGGATTAAATAAGAATTATTTTATTTTCTTTCCAAATTCATGCATGAATAGCTATAGCAATTCCATTTTCATTTCCTTGTTTTTACAAAATTTGTTTAATTTCCTTCAAGTCCCTTCCCTTCCCAATTTCCACCATTTTCATTCAAATCCAATCCATAGCCAACCAAAGCATGATTAAATCAATGCTTCACTAAATTCCAACTAAGCCTTAGGTTTGTTTTTTTCCTGGTTAGGAATTATGAGATACGTATACGTACTAAAAAAACCTTCCAATCGGTATTCACATTTTTCCTAAGTATTGGGATTGGCAATGTAACGCCCCAAAAATGTAGGGTTTGTACTTTTGCATGATTTGGCTTAAATTCCATGTGTGCTTCAATGGCTAAGTATTTGAGTGTATTTTGGGGTTTTTAGGAAGCTTGGTTTCGAGTCTGGGCCTTGGAAAATTTATAATTTTTGCTCTTAAGTGAAATTGGCTATTAGCAGTTAGGACTTATGTTTAAGTGTGTGTGATTTCATGTCACAAAAGAGCTTGTGGCTTGATGGTTGTGGCGTCACTAGGGTGGCAAGGGAATTGGGGTTCAAATCCCATGGCATGCAAGTAGTGGGTTTTTATTTTATGACTCGGTGGCGTGAGAGGTAGAGTGTGAATCAAAATCTACAGAGGAGGTTGAAGACTTGGTCATCAAATTTGAATGGGTTTGAATGGGAGGCTGGGAGCAAATCAAGGAGGATTTGGTGGAGAGTTTGAAGGAGTTGGGATGTGAGGGGAGTCTTGGCCGAATGGGAGAGCTTGAGTAGGGGGATTTCGGCTAAGGGAGTTTCATTTGTGCAATTTTGGCATTTGAGGTGAGTGTAGAAGCTGAAATTCCTCTTTGGCATTTTGGGTTTTTCTTTTGTTGCGTTCGGCTTTTTCTCTCTGTGGCGTCTCGTGCATTTTTTTGACCATTTGGATCCTTCTCTCTTCAACTTTCTTTTCCTCTTTTCCTTGTTTCAAAAGCTACCGAATCACTCATAGCCGAATACCTGTTGCTTTTTCCTTTCTTCTAGCCAAACTCCATTTCTTCTTTTCCCTCTCTTTGTTACTTTTCTTTTTAAGATAGCCGAATACTTTTCTCTAAAAGCATTTGTTCTTCTTGTGTTGACCGAACCTGTTAAGGCTTAAACATATTCTTTTCTTCGTCCCTAACCGCTTCTTGATCACTTTGATTTATGGGTAAGGGGTTACTCTAGCCGAATCTTGGTTGGCTTCTTTCTCTATGCTCGGTTTTGTATTTCTTGGGCCGAAAGGATTTTTCTCCTTGTTGCCGTGGAGATAGGCTTTTTTAACATCTTTTTTTTATTAGTTCGAATGTTGCTAGGGACTCGTTTCCCTTAACCAAGGGGTAGGTCGATTACTTTTCCCCTGTAAGGGACCTTTTGATTCACGGTAAGTGTTTTAGGCATAAGTTATACATATTCTTATGGGATTGTAGTTTCTTATGAATCGGTTAACAATGGTTGTTAAGGTATAGCACTGAAAAGAATACGTGGTTTTGGGACTAGAGAAGACTGCGGTTGTTGATTGGTAAGTAGTGTTAGTTTGATTAAAGCGTTTTCAATATTGGTGATGGATTAACAAGAGTTTTAGTCTAATTGTTGGGGTTGTTGTTATCATAGGTATTTAATCTTGGAAGTGCTTCAACTACAACCCATAACAGGTGTGTAATCGTACACCCAATGCTGTTTCTGTAAAAACGATGGATGAAGGTGTGTATTCACACACATGCGTAATTGTGAATCGGCTAAAGCCGAAACTTCGGCATCTGAGGGCTCACGAGTGTACGAACGCTCGTAGGGACAAATCGAGCCACAATCGTTGGTGATAGACCGTATAGGCTGCACGAACGTTCTCGTGGGCTTAGGTCGTAGAGGGCCTCGTTGGGCCGAAATGGGCCATTTGGGCCCAATGGGTTCATGGGCCCCATAGGGACGAAATCCACGATAAGTGACTAATAAGGGATTGGGCTGTGAGGTTCGCATAGCCGTGACGAAATATGGGCTGAACGGGCCACATGAGCGTGTGGGCCCACTCAGGCCAAGTAACGGGCCTTGGGCCCAATTGCACTGTTTTGGCCATATAAGTTGTCCGAGTCGTTCGAGACGACGATAGGCCTTTGGAAAGGCCGTAAAATTACCAAAATACCCTCGAAGGGTATAATTACCTAAATACACCCGAGGGGAGAAATTACCATTTTACCCCTAACCGACGAAATGACCATTATACCCCTAGTGGTAGGTTAGTTGATGTGTATGTTATCTAAATGACTGCTTATGAATATGACATACTGCTTACACGTAATATTTATGACACGACATTCTGCATTGGGGTTGGGTTTTTGATTTGAAGGAACTACTGTACTAGTGGCGCTGCCACGTTTTTACTATTCTAGTGGCTTCGCCACGTATTCTGGTTTTAGTTGCTTGGCCCATGTTTACTGTTATTAGCAGCTTCACTGCGTTACTATTAGCAACTATGCTGTGATATTGGTGTGTTGGCTGGGTGCGTCGACTTAGTCCCCACATGGTGTGTTGGTTGGTACTGGTGGTGTGTTGGCTGGATTGGGTTGGGTTGGGTTGCATTTTTACTCTGTACTGATATTATATGGGCTTAGGCCCACACTATTACTGTATAAAGCTAAGGCCCAGACTGGATTACTACTGAATAAGGCTCTGGCCCAGTTTGCACTACATATACTGTTTACTGTTTGTCAGTTAGGGGATTACACACTGAGTTTACCCAAACTCACCCTTTTCTCTTAACTGTACAGGTAATCCCCAGCCTTAGATGATTTGGAGCTGTGAAGGACTCGGAGGTGGCCACATGTTTGCAAGTATTTTAATTTATATCTAGCCTTTTAAATATTTTATTTTGGAGTTGATATTTTTTTAATAAGGCCATTTGAGGTTGTAACTTTTATTTGGTGTTTTCTTTTTATTTCAACCTGCTAGACTAGGAAACACGGGTTTTAAAACAATAACTATTTCTAAAAGGAAAATCACGTTTTTTCAAATCTTAAAGTTTACAACTAGAAAAAGGCTTTCGCGGTTTTATTTCAGATTGATAAAACTTATAACAATTGATGTGACCTATAATTGGACAACATGATTTGATTTTACAACACTAACGTTTCTAACAGCAATTGATTAAATGGGATTTAAAATTTAGTGACAAGCCCAGTTTTCAAACGACACTTTGATGTGACATGTCAGATCCGATCGTAACGTCTAGGCCGGGTTTGGGGTGTTACAGACAACTCATCCCTTAAAGTTAACTCGATTTCAAGTCAAAAATCGCGTTGGGTTGGAGTCGTGTTTGCGGAAAGTTGGGGAAACGAGTCGGCTGTGCTGTATTCGGATCTCTGAGAACAAATCAAGGGAGAAGTGATCGGGTTTAAATGAACTACACGGTTGAGGAGGCTGTTAATACAAGTTGGGTTCTTCAAAACGCAAGGCTACAGGGATCTTGAATCGAGAACACGTGTATCTCGATTAGATAATCAGTAAGGGTTGGTTTGCAGGTCGTATCGGGACCAGCTACGAGAGGAAGAATTGGCGATTGAGACGTTCTTAACGGCTATAACCAGCTTATTGTTTGGATGAGAAAATTATTTTTTAGGGATCGATTCTAAATCCGGAATCCACCGAGTCTAGGGCTAAGGCTTATTACCTCTGTTTACAAAATCCGAATTTATTTCCCAATTTAATTTATTTCCAATTTATTTAACTGTTTATTTATGTTGATTCCATTGTTTAATTTCTAAACATTTCAAAACTCCCCTGGTTTATTTCTTTATTTTTCAACAGGTCCGTTTGGAGTCGTGAGCACAACTGTTGCCATGATTAACCACACGACTGAAATTCTGATCACAAGTTAAACGCAAAAGTTGATTATAATACCAATCCCTGTGAACTCGACCCTACTATCATCCTTTACTATTATTTTGAGTTATTTTAATTTTAGGAATTATTTTTGGTGGTTTCGGCCAGTTGCAGACCGTGTGCCAGACCGTGTGACTCACTGACTTGTTACACATGATCGTGTCATAGATTGTGCACCAGATCGTGTATGGCACACGACCTTGTGGCAGCCCGTGTTTCAGGCCGTGTGCACCTAAATGAACCTTAAACATCAAGTTTACCATTTCAAGCTTTCTTGGACACCAAGCAATCCAATTACCAGCCATTAGACCTATCCAAAATGCCATTAAACATACTCAAATCATGCTAAATCAACCATCTTAAGTGCCTAAAAAATGTACCCTCGATGGTACCACAAGTATACACACTTATACAACAATATAAATCATCAACCATTAAACCATTCAAACATACATACTTATCCTATTTGAGCCAATTATCCAACCTCCTAATTTACCAAGTTAAAATCTAACTTATACCAATTGTTATTCTTAGCTAAGCTTACCAAAAACTTAAGCACAACTTCACAAAATGAACTATGTTCACCTCCAACCTAGCAACCATGCAGCTATCATCACATTACAAGACAACATCGATCAAAAGATGAACTAGTTACATGCTTTATATATATACATATCAAACGTGGTCATTGACATAATGACCTATTACATGCCATATAATCCAAAATAAACATTCAAAAACTACTGAAATTGGATTGATAGTGTGACTTGAGTGCTGATCCGGTCTTTCGTCCCACAAAAATATATCTACAAGAAAATGCAAGTAACACAAGTAAGCTTTTTGAAGCTTAATAAGTTCGACGAACTAAAATAATAAATCTTACCGACATAAATATAACAATTTAATCAATTGTAATTCAACAACTGATATTTCCTGTCATCCACCATTCCAAACTAGTGAATTACATAATTTACATCAATGCTCAAATAATAATTTCCGGAAAACGTATATGTCCACAATGGAGTCAATCCAAGATTTTATCCAAGATATCAAGTACAAATCATGTCATGCAAAGTCATTGAACAAGATATTAATACAATAATTACGACCTGATGAATGACTTACAGATACGAGTACACAAGTAGTCCAACCGATAACACGCCTCGGCACTAAGTGCCTAGCCCGTAGGCTATACATTCGCCCCCATAACACGCAAGAACATGATAGTATAACATGAGGGTTCGCAACAAATGCTGAACCTCGGTATACCTGGGAAAAATATATAATGCACTCCACTTCAATCTCCACTCAAACCCCGCATAACATGCCATCATTCAGTTGTACTCTATCTGGCGTTCATTCCGCCCAAGTATCGAAATTCAATAACATTTTCCAAACAACTTTATATTATCAATAGAACAATTAATATCCATTATTTCATATTATATCATCATACAATTCATATACATATTAAATTACAAACCGAACGAACTAACCTGGACTAAATTGTAATAGTTGTAGAAGTTCGGGGATCATTCCATAATTTTCCCTCTTTCCACGTAAATCAACAGGCTCTTGATCTAAAATGTAAAATTTCTCAATTATTAGCTTACATTTCATATTTCAATTTATTCTACAATTTATACCATTTTATTTTTGAAATTTACACAATTTCCCCTTACTTTTACAATTTATGCAATTTAGTCCCTTAACCAGAAAATCATCAAATTAACCATTTCTAAAAACTCAGCATACCAGCCGAATGTTCATGGCTTCTAAATAGTCCACAAAACAACTCTTATTCACCAATTAACCATGTGATTTTAACATTTTAACAATTTAATCCTTAAATAAAAAAACTAATTAAAATTACTTCACAAAACAACCAAATACCATAATCAAAGCTTCCAACACATAATTATCATAAAAAACAACCAAGATTAATCAATGGCAACTCTTAAACTTTTTAACAGATTCAAAAACAGAGGTATAGGTTAACTGGACCTAGTTGTAACGATATCAAAAACATAAAATCCATTAAAAACGAGCTAAAAAACTTACTCATGTAAAGGACTGAGCTAGCCGAACCTCCAAGCTTATCCTTTCTTTGGTAAAACCATGGGAAAATGAAGAAGATGGTGACATTTTCTTTTAATTATGCTTTGTTTAATTTTGATTTAATTACAAAATTGCCATTTCAACACAGTTCACTCAATTTTAACTTCAATTGCCGTCCATTATCTATTAACAAGAGTTTAATTGCTTTATTGGCCCTCCCACATTTATTAGTTAAGCTATTAAATAATCTAAATGCAATAATTACTAAGTTTTACGCCTTTTACAATTTAGTCATTTTTCTTTAATTAGCTATCTAAACGTTAAAATTTCTTAACCAAATTTTATTACGACTCTAATGACTCTTTAATATTCTATAAATAATATTTACGGGCCGACACAATAGAAATTTGTGGTTCCAAAACCACTATTCCATCACCATTTAAAAACGGCTTGTTACACTTCCACTTTGGAATCATCACAGGCTGTAACAAACCCGACAAAACTTGATGTTCAGCTTTCACCTACTGACATACAAAACATCTAGATACAAACTCCATTATTTCGCGTTTCATACCAGGCCACCAATAATGTTGTTTCAGATCGTTATACATTTTGGTACTCATAGGGTGATTCGAGTAAACATTATTATGAGTTTCGTTTAACAACTTTTATCTTAACTTGGAATTTTTTTGGTACATAAAGACATCTACGGAAGTATATAGAATCATCAATTCTAATATTAAAATCAGTTGTTTGCTTATTTTTCACAGCTTCACGTTTCATTATCAATTCAGAGTCATTCTTTTGAAGTTCGTGAATCTCTGACAAAAATATCAGCCTCACTTTCAACTCAGCCAAAATGGAACCATTGTTATCCATCGATAAGCTTGCATTCAAAGCTCTCAAGGCAAATAAATATTTACGACTCAACCCATCCGCTACAACAATTGCTTTTTTGGGATGGTAATCAATTAATAATCATAATCTTTTAATAATTCGAGCCACCTTCGTTGTTGTAAGTTTAAATCCTTCCGAGTCATCAGATATTTTAAGCTTTTATGGTTAGTAAAAACGTGACATTTCTCACCATATAAATAGTGCCGCCAGATCTTTAACGCAAACACAACTACAGCAAGTTCTAGATTGTGTGTCAAATAATTCCGTTTGTGAGGTTTCAACTTCCTCGAGGCATAAGCAATCACTTTCCCGTTCTGTATCAGAACGCAACCCAAACCACAAAGGGGCGCATCATTATAAACAATAAATTCTTTCCTGGTTTCAGGTTGAGTCAAAACTGGAGCTTCAATCAATATATTCTTCAATTGATCAAAGCTTTTCTGACACTTATCGTACCAGACAAATTTGACATCTTTTTGCAATATTTTTGTTATCGGACTTGCTAAAATTGAGAAGTTTTTAACAAAGCGCCAATAATACCTTGCTAAACCCAAAAAGTTGCATACTTCAGTAACATTCTTTGGAACTTTCCAATCAATAATTGTTGATATCTTATTCGGATAAACTCGGATACGTCAAAGTTTGCAACATTTTCTGAATTTCGCATAAAGTTGTTTTTCACGTAGAGTTTCCAACACAGTTCTCAAATGCTTAGCATGATTTGACTCATGCAGTGAATATATCAGAATATCATCAATGAATACCACAATAAACTGATCTAAATAAGACTAAAATACCCGGTTCATCAACTTCATAAATGCAGTAGGAGCATTAGTCAAGCTGTAACATCCTAGAGTTAGGGGTTTTGCACTTTGTGCTACTTCATGTGTTTGGCTAGTTATGCTTGCTGTTTTGGTGTGTTTTGGGGTCTAGGGAAGGCTCGGGTTCGATCCAGAGCTTTGGTAAATTTTTCTCTTCAGGGTACTTTAGGGGGAGAGCTAGGGGAAGCAGGCTTTAAGAATATTTATTTGTGTTTGATGACACAAGTTGGGCGTGTGGCAAGGAGGTTGTGGCGTCACTGGAAGAGCAAGGGGGAAGGAGTTCGAATCCTACTGCTGCATTGTGGAGCTTTAATTTTTATGCTCAAGGAGGGGAAGAAGTGGTGTTCGGCTTGGACTCTGATGGGTGGTTGTTGAATAATTCAACCAATTTGAAATGGGTGGAGGAGAGGGGCTTGAGGAGTTTGAATTGGTCAATGAATTCAAATTGGTGGATGGAGAGTGAAACAAGGAGCAAATCAAGGGATTTGAGAGGGGGAGTGAGAGTTGGCCGAATGTTGGAGAGTTGGGGGGAAGAATTTCGGCTATGTGGTGTAGTTGGCTAAGAATTTCGACATTTGTGGTGGAAGATAGCCAAAACCGAGCCATTAGAGTGTTGTACCAAATTTTATAGCTCTTTTTAGCTTTTCTTTGCGACGTTTTGGGGGGTTCTTAAGGTATTTTGGATTGTTACTCACTTAGAGCTTGTGCCGAATCTCTCAATTTTCTCTCCATCCCTTCTCTTCATTTGCGTGATAGCCAAATTGCAACTCTTCTCCTATTTCCTTTTTTTTTCTTCTTTGTACTTCTATTTTTCTCTTTTTCTTGGCCGAACCACTTTCTTCCACCCTTCTTCGACTTCTTTTTCTTTTCTCTCCTTGCTCCTCTATTTCCTTCTTCACTAGTCGAACCTCCATCCCTCCCATTTGCTTCTCTACTTTCTCCATTAAACCGAAACCCCTACCCCTTTTTGGTTCTTGACTAGCTTTTCTCTCATAGCCAAATTTCATCCTACTTCGTTCTTCTCTATTCTCTTTTTTTTTAAGACCGAATCACTCCTTGCGTCAAACTAAAACTGTGTCTCACATCTTTTTGTTATAAGCCGAACATCTGGAAGCATCCCTTTGGTTCCTGAAAGTCTCCTCTTCAATCAGTGTCTATTTGTGCAAGCGTGGCATGTTCGCATCGGATTAGAACCTATAGCCAAGCCTATCTGTGTTCAGTTCATTCTCTGAAAAAGGTAAGGAGGTTCTCTTGATTTCGGTTGGTCTATTACCTTTTCCCTTTTGTTGCCTTAACCCAATTTCTTTGTTAGACAACCAACATTTTCTCTGAGTACTGATCAAGACTCTTATCATGGATATGAGTGCTAGCCGATCCAAGGAGGTTGCGGTTAAGGAGCCTGAGGGGAGTGTACTCGTAGTCTCTAATCTCTCATTCAAATGTCGTGCGGTGTCGGTGGTTCGTGATTTTCCGCCGGGTTGTGGTAGAGAGCCGACATCTGTTTGGGATAGGCAAATCGCTATTGTTCCCGCTAGTGGGAGTGCCGACGATATAGAGTGTTTAGTTCTTCGCGTAATCAGGTGTGTAGTGCTCACACCTTCTTTTATTATTTTGCATTAATAATCAGATATTGAAAGTCAAAACGATCAGACCAACAGTTGAGGTACCCTTGTGTGTAAGGTTGGAGACACCAGGTAAGTACCTCTATGATTCAGCCTCTTGAATAACATAGCCTAAATATATGTTTGATTTGATTATCTGTGTACAGTGGAAATATTATTGCATTCATTATAACATGATAATATGTTGCATGGGCTTTGGGATATGATGTTGATTGAAAGAGGAAGTGTAATTCAGTGGTTTGGTACCACAGTGGTTTGGTACCACATATATCAGTGACTATGTCACATTATTTCAAGTGGTTTGGTACCACATATATATATATATACATATATCAGTGACTCTGTTCATAGTGGTTTGGTACCACAGTGGTTTGGTGCCACAGTGGCTTGGTGCCACAGGTGTTTTGGCTGGTTCAGGTGATGTAGAGGATGGAATACTAGGTTGGGCTGGGCTGCATTGCATACACCTGTTAATATGCCATGTTGTGAGGGCTAAGGCCCAATGTGCTTCTGTGGGCTTAGGCCCAGATTTCGTTCGTAAGGGGAATTACACACTGAGTCTTGTGACTCACCCCTCTGCTTAATTTTGCAGGTAATCCCTAGTTTGAGGATATGGAGCCGAGGAGGACTCTGTGGTGGACATGCATTACTACTTTCGTAAATTTCGTTTCCTTTATTTAAACTTACTTTTAATTTGGGAATATTTATGTAATAAAGCCTCCGGGACTTCAATTTGGTTTTGGATTTTGATGCGGTTATTATATATATTATGAAATGTTAAACATGGAGTTTTCCTAAACATATAAACAAACTTTTCCCAAAATATTAGGAAATGGACAACGAACAAATAATTTATTAACTTGGGATTTTCTTAGAATTACACAAACTGTTTCTAAATGTCACGTTTCTGAAATCTTCTAGTTTTGGTTTTTCGTAACACAAAACCAATCTTCGACTGTTAGTATTATTACTTAAAGTTTGTAAGAAAACCTCAAAACGGAACCTGATTTTCAAAACAAAGACATAACGCGAAAAGTTTTTTTTAAAATTGCCAAGTTTCTTTAACCAATCTTTCCATGTGACATACCAGATCCGGTCGTAACGTGTAGGCCGGGTTTGGGGTGTTACAATTATGGTATCAGAGCCAGGGTTGCAAAACTCGACTGTGGAATGGGTTCAAAAACGTTTTTTAAAGTTGGTTTGAAATATGGTTTAGAAAAAAAATATGTTTTCTGGAAGTATGGCACCTGAGTCCCCAGCACCAAATCCGTACGGTAAGTCTCCTGACTATTGGTTGTTTTCATGAAAAGATTATGTTGTGTTGTGATTGTTAGTAATAAGAGATACAATTTTGGAGATTGAGACCTTTAGAAATAGGTTTACAGAAAACTACTTCTAATTCTATCTTCATAAGCTATTCGTTAATAAACAGTGGAAGATATACTAATTCATAAAATTTGTAATCAGATTAAGTCAATTCTGTAGTCATGAGCGCTAGAGGACGTGGACGTGGTTTAGGCGGCCGTGGTAGAGGCCGGGGTATTGAGGCTAGACCCTCGGAATCAGGACAGGGGCCAGAAGGCGAAGTGCCAGCATCACATGTAGCGGAAGCAGGGTCTCAAGATCGAACTAGAGGGGACGATGCTTTGTCCCAAGCTATGCTGCGTGTTCTGGAGCGGGTTGCTAGAGCAAGCACGGGATCGATAGCTCGAAAATCTATTCCTGAGCGACTTCGAGCAAACGGGGCTGAGATATTCAGAGGTATTTCTGGTGTGGCTCCAAACGTAGCGGAATATTGGCTGGACGCAGTCGAGCGGATTATGGATGATTTGGACTGCACGACAAAGGAAAAATTGAAAGGAGTAGTGTCCCTCCTTCGATATGAGGCATACCAGTGGTGGCTCACGATAAGGGATGGTACTCCAGATGACCGTATTACCTGGGACTTCTTCAGGACAGCGTTCTAGGGAAAGTATGTTGGGGCGAGTTATGTGGACGCTCAAAGGAAGGCATTTTTAAACTTGGTCCAGGGGAGTAAGTCGGTGGCTGAGTATGACGCGGAGTTCCTGCGTTTAAGCCGCTATGCTCGGGGTATCGTCGCAACTGATTATGAGCGTTGTGTTCGGTTTAAGGGTGGTCTGCGGGATGAGTTGCGGGTACTGATAGCTCCATAACGGGAAAGTGAGTTTGCCATTCTGGTTGAGAAGGCAAATATAGCTGAAGAGGTGAAGCGGTCTGAGAGGCAGAATCAGGATAAGGATAGGGGTAGGAATAAGAGGAACTTTAGGTTGTCAGGATCTGCTGGGGGTTTTCAAAATAGGCCTAGGCTTGAGGGGCCGAGTCGAGTTGCGAGGCCTGTTGCCGTTGGTCGATCTCAACCGTGTGCTCGATGTGGGAATTTTCATTCGGGGGAGTGTTGGGCAAGAGATAGAGGATGATTCAGGTGTGGATCTATGGATCATCGGATAAGGGACTATCCACAAGAGCCAGATAGGGCGCGGCCAGTAGGTCAGGGATATGCACAGTCCAGAAGAGGTGGGCAGTAGCCACCGAGAGGTCATGGTCTGGCCAGAGGAGGAAATGGAGTTGGTCAAGGGCGTGGAACACCGGGCAGAGGTGCTGGGAGTACGGATGCAAGACAGCCTGGATTGGTTTATGCAGCTAGACGTCGAGAGGATGGCAATGCACCGGACGTCATAACCGGTACGTTCCTTATTTTTGGTGTGCCATTTACAGCTTTGATAGATATTGGGTCTACACATTCTTATGTTGCCTATACTGTGTCTGGGACTTTAAGTATAGAAATGACTGTGATTAGCCCTTTAGGACAATCGGTAGTGGTGAACAAACTATTTAGGAATGTGCCTTTAGAAGTTCAATGGGTAGTGTTTCTAACAGACTTGATGGAATTGCCGTTCGGCGAGTTCGACTTGATTTTAGGCATGGACTGGTTAGTTAAGTATCGAGCAAATTTGGATTGTGCTGCTAAGTGCATGATGTTGAAGACTCCTGAGGATGAGGAGGTGTTGGTAGTAGGTGAGAGAAGGAATTACCTATCCAATATGGTGTCTGCATTAAAGGCTGAAAGAATGGTGCGAAAAGGGTGTGAGGCGTTCTTATCTTTCATCAGTGCTTTGGAGGCCAAAGAATTGTCTGTAAGGGATGTTAGAACGGTGAAGGAGTTCTTGGACGTCTTTCTAGAAGAGCTTCCAGGGTTACCTCCGGATCGTGAGGTGGAGTTTGGCATTGATCTACTTCCGGGAACGGCACCTGTGTCCATCGCTCCATATAGAATGGCGCCAAAGGAACTGGTGGAACTTAAAGCTCAGATTCAGGAATTGTTGGACCGTGGTTTTATCCGACCAAGTGTATCTGTAAAACCCCATACCCGAGTACGAGGTTAAGACCGAGTATGAAACATTACTATGCTTGAACATTCTTAAACATGTACTTACGGGCTATAAATTTTCGTTCTGAATTAATAACTCCTCTTTCTTAGTCAAAACATACATATCATGGGCCTACGAGGCCTTAAACACATATCCAGAACCTTCGGAATTCAATCGGAAACCTTTATTCAAAACAGGTGCCATACGCCCGTGTAGGTTTTTGGGACACGCCCGTGTACCCCTTGACACGCCCATGTTTTCCAACCGTGCTAAAAACTCGAGCATTCTGCCAATTGCCCCACGGCCATGGCACGCCCGGGCTCCCCAACCGTGGGAAGTTACTGACAATACTCACACGGCCTTGACACGCCCGTGGGCCTAGACCGTGTGCTAATCCTTAATATACTGACTTGATCAACAAGGTCTGGGTACACGCCCATGTTCAAACCGTACATCCTACACGGCTCATACAAACGGCCGTGGGATTCTCCAATGGTCTATTCTGACTTAATAAACAAAGGTGTAGGGTACAGACAGCCTAGACACACGCCCGTGTGTCTATCCGTGTGGGCACTTAAAGGCTATTTACCAAGCCAAAATTCTACTCTCATTTACACCCATTCCTATACTAATACAATAAAGTCTCAAATCATCAACTAAACACATGAATTTATACATTTGATTCATGAAAATAAAGTTTTCCTCCCATACAATTACAACAACTTAAGCCATCATCAATGGCTATACACATTTAAACTATGAACCCTCTTAGGCCAACACAATTAGGCACATTAACAATAACTTAATCAACCTTAACTTCTGGCCCTATATGTGCCATGACTCATAAGGACTTGATACCTCATACCAAGTGTCTGCTCGATAGTGTGAAAACATCTCCGGTGGCCTCCAACTCGAGCTAGTAAATTCACCCTATAAGAGATGGGAAAGGAAAAGAGGTAAGCAATAAAGCTTAGTAAGTTCATTTGCATAACTGATAATATCTGATATTCATTGAATATACATAACCATGAAGTATTATACTGGGTCTTTCCCATTATCTTATGGTCGCTTACTCAACCACTCTTGAAGCTTACTTATTCTATCTCGTACCACATTCTTACCGTGCCGCAAGCCTATTGCTCGTTTAACTAGAATCCATTCATGCACTAATTGTCATGAAATCACATAAGAAAACACATCAAGCCTTATTAATAAGCTAGTCATTTCTCGGTGGTTTGCACTTTGCCCATCATTAACTCTCTACTAGGGTGGTATCGCACACAGCCCATCACTACCATCAATAAGGTGATATCGTACATAGCTCACCATTATATACATTCATGGATAGAAATCCACAAGTATATCTCTATTTCAAATGTTCAATCGAGAACATCTTCACATACTTCTACTCTCACTTAACTTTCTACGATACTCATTCGCATTCATACAGTGCATCACTAAATCTATCTCATGCAACTAAGGTGCATTAACTACACATATCCCACGAGGGGTTCATCATACATTGAATTCATCTCAATTCAATTCTCACACATACGTGTGCTTTTCGTGATACAATCTCATACATTCAACATATTCATTGATTCATTCGAATTGTTAAACAACATTTTTGAGTCTCATACAAATTGTGTCACATTGACATCATACCCCAATAGGGTCTTACTTGTATTAACATATCAATGCCATGTCCTTGACATGGTCTTATTTAATGTCTCTCACTGAAGCCATATTCCAATATGGTCTTATACGGAACCTTAATTAATCATCATTTCATACTATCTACATTTCTCATCACTCTTTGATTCAATTCTCTTGGCATTTCATTAAAGATAACTCATGCATTCGTAAAGTATTTATACATTCCATACAGCATTGGAATATTAAATATACTCGTACATAAATGTAACATTCGCACATGAACTTACCTCGATGTCGAAATAGCCGAAAAGGACTATTTGCTCACATTTCTCTTTTCATCCATTCTAGGTTTGAAACTCGTTTTCTTTGATCTAGAACAATGAAATATACTGATTTATTCATTTATAAATCATAAAATACCATTTTACACACTTTAGGCAAAAATGACCATTTTACCCCTACACTTTGGCAAAATCACGATTTTTCCCCTAGGCTCGTAAATAAATTTTCATCACATTTTCTTGTTAAACAAGCTTAGTTGAACATTTAATTCTCTTACAACTATCTCCAATTTTCACTATTTCATGCTTTAATGAACAAATTACAACTTTTGCATTTTAGTCCCAATTAGGTGTTTTCATCACAACACCCTTCACAAAAGTTGTTTATGAACACTCTATCATTCATTTTCTTCCATAAAAACTCAGCAACCAACATAAAATCTCTCATGGCAAGTCCCTAGACATTCAACCATATTGCATAATAGTCCCCTCATTAGCTAGCTTAAGCTTTGGGGACTCCAAAAGTACAATTTTTATCAAGAAAGGTCACCAAAATCACTTACTTGTGAGGAGAAATGTTTGCTGAAATTTTTGAGTTCTCCAACCCTTGTTTGCTGCCAATTTTTGGTGGTGATGAAGAGAAGAAAAGATGATAACTTTCTTTCCTTTATTTTCTCTTATTTTATTTCTTTTTACTCACCTAACATGACAACATTTAATGCCCTTGTCCCCCCTTATCATCCTTTGACCGGCCAAGCTAATTTCCATGGCCTAATTGCACATTTTGGACCTCCAATTAATATTCCATTACTATTAGGCACCTTAGCAAATAAAATAGAACTTTCGCACTTTATGCGATTTAGTTCTTTTTCACAATTTATCTAGAAATTGCTAAAATTAAGGCACCAAAATTTTCATGCATCCTTATAAACATGTTATAACTCAATATATAACATGAAAATAATTTTATCTAACCTCAAATTAGTGATTCCGAGATGACTATTCTGACTAGCCCCTAAATCGGGCTGTTACAATTCTCCCCCCTTAGGGATTTTTATCCCCGAAAATCTTATCAGGAGGATTTTCTACCAACATTCTTAAAACATTTCCATCTACTCTTCCAAATCATGAATCCACTTATTCTCAAGTTTCTCTTGCCAAAAACTCCTAAGCTGTGATACACAAGGTCGAAACGTAACTTGAGACCTAGGTTATTTTTCCTCTGGGGCATATACTATATTCAGTAGTCCATCAATTTGGAACTCTGTATATGTCCAAATGATCGTTTGGATCTTTACTGATTGATCCACCACAACTCGAATGACATCCCCCCTCTTTGGGAATCTTGTCCAACTAAATTAGAAACCGATAAGGTTTCATCTCACTTTTTCATTAAAGCATTCGCCGAATGTAATGGTCTTGATTTGTACGCTTTAAAAACTCAGCTTTCAGTAGTCAACCACCTTTGACCATAACTCAATCCTGTCATGAAATGTACTCTACTGTCTAAACATTTATACACATAACTGTTTTTCCTTTTTCTTGCTTTAGCAGATATGCTACTACTAAATTTCATACCAAAACCTCTGTATAAGTTTTGGATTCATCACCATTCAATTCCATCTCAAGAATCATCAACAACGAAAGAACTTATACAACTCAGATTCATTATCTCAAATAAACTCATTCGAGCTTATTTAAAATACCATTTACTATATCTCTTCTCAACCCCTTTTATTCTCGAAAAGAAAACTCGCTTTGCTTATCATGGATCTTTTACTCGGTTATCCAGTACTATGTCTTTTATCTCGAGAAGTATTATAGTAACTATACCCACTATGGTAATAGCTCAAGCCGTTTCCACTATCTCATTATCATAAGATCCTCTCATTCATAAAAATTTCAGAAAATACTTATCGATTTCCCATATATCATTTCAACAAATCTAGTTCTCTCTGATATACAAAAGTGATCGTCTCGGGATTACCAATCAGCAACCGTCTTTCTCAATTCGGATGAACTCGATGACTAGAATCTTCAATCAATAATTTCGTCAATAGCTTTCAACTTGACCATCACGGTTTGATCATTTCTATGAGTATATCTTTGTATCATGCTCCTTACCCACGAACACACAGAAATTATTCTCTTTACTGATTCATGCGTGAATATACACAGGACTTGAATCATATGTCAATACATTAATCTACTCCTTTCTCCCCACATAGGGCATTTTCTAGCACACTCTCATCTGAGTTTCTTTTGCTGTGCTAATCTAAAACTTTTACTAGCATCGTATCTCACAATATTAAGAACATCTCGATCAAATTCATTAACTCTATTCAGCTTACTCGAAAGCTCATCGAATAACATGAAACTTGTGATTTCACTACTTATACTAGAATCATCACGGACTTCCTCCTCCAAGTACCCGTACAGGGTTACATGGATATAAAGGAATGTCGATTTCAATTAACTAAATCGACAATTGCTCTGTCCGATTTTCACTATCAGCTACCATTCTCACACAATTGCAGGTTATGAAAATAACAACTACATCAGCCTTGAAAGGCAATAGATATTTGCACAAAATACTAAAGGAGATCATTATAATCTCTTCATGGCATCAACTAACCATGCACAACTACAGGCTTCGAGCCAACTTACTCAAACTTTCCTTTTATTTAGCACATATTGTGCCACACATCGCGCTCGCTTCTTCGCGGTTCATTCACGAATATCTGCATTCTCTTCTTCACATGACCTTGGTACTAATCTCATTTATACTTCTAGACTCATCTATTTGTCCCATTGATCACTAGGGATAATCAAAGACGCAAATTCGTCGTCATTCATGTAGGCACGAAACCAATGCCACACCCCCAGGGTGGTTTATATGGAGTCACCTCTGGGTGTCAATGCCATGTCCCGGATAAGGTATTATATGGACTTCCATATCAAATATTGTTACCATACTCTGAATATGGTCTTATACGGGATCTCAACTCGGTCTTAGGGCCATGTCTCTGTCATGGGTCTTATACGGGACCTTATCTCTTTCATATATCAATGATAAATCTTTTTACTATAGTCCCCAAGGACTTCAACCTCATTTTCAAAAACAATTACTCTATATAGTAGAGTATTATGTATCAATATGATACAACGCATTCTCAATTATACTAACATAATTATTGCATTAATCGAATGCGAACTTACTCTACTTAACTCTCATAACATTTCATCATAATCCAACAGTGGTAAGGGGGTGAGGTCGCATCATCCCATAACTTGACTCTCGTGTCCACACACATATGATTTATCATTCATCATCAATGCAATATCATCATAGTCACACAACTCACTCCGAGTGAGTTTTCACATTTTCCATGCCACAATTGTTTCTATTACTCGTACTTTCGAACAATGACTTTACTTACTCAAGTTCCACATTAATATCTACTTGAGCATTCAACATTTGATTCTACTTCCCTTTACTATTGCTTATCAATTTAGAGAATGTCTTACGGGTTTTGAGTACCTCGTCTACCTGATTGCCATAGTCCAACTATGGTCTTATATGTGGTCATGATGCCATAGCCTCGCTATGGTCTTACACAAAATCTTATATCGATATCGACGCCATATCCCAGATATGGTCTTACACAATCTCATACTGAAGCCAGGTCCCAGACGTGGTCTCACACGAAATTACTATTTGATGCCGATGCCATATCCCAGATATGGTCTTATACGGGATCATACTTAGATGTTGATGCCATGTCCCGGACATGGTCTTATACGAGATCTTTCTTTGGTGCTGAAGCCATGTCCCAGACATGGTCTTACACTAGCACACGTATCAATACCGATGCCATGTTCCAAGCACGGTCTTACACTGACCCTCATAATACGGTCGATGCCATGTTCCAAACATGGTCTTACACTGACCCTCATAATACGGTCGATGCCATGTTCCAAACATTGTCTTACACTGACCTTCTCATTGCCATGGTCCAACCATGGTCTTATTCATCTTTTCATCGTTGAACGACCGTACTCATATCCTGTATTCTACTAAATTAAACTTTTCAGTTTTTAATCATGTGAACATATTTATCATAAACAATGGCATCACAAATCGCAAGTACTTACTTACTCTTACTGCTTTTCACATAGATCATGGCACTTACTAGTCTCATGCTTGTAAGGTAAACAAATTACCTGTAACACTTGATCACATAGATCAGTATGCTTTACTATAATAAACATAATCTCAGCATCATCATTCATAACATGAATTATACTTGTTAGTCAGCCTTAACTAGCATGACATAATATCAACTTCACTACTAACTTTATTGCTATCTCATTTAAGCTTTACTTATTTGCCCGATGAATTTCTATGAATAACCGAGGATACTGAACCTCATCTCACATAACTTGATGCCAAAGCCATTTCCTAGATACGGTCTTACATGGAATATCTCTTCTTGGTTTCGAGGCCATGTCTTGACATGGGCTTACACGAAGTCTTTCTCGTGAGTTCCCTTGGGAACTTACCATTGCCATGTCTCGACATGGACTTACTTGGTATCTATGCTCATGAACTGATCAATACCGAGCCTTGGCTGGGACTTACATGAAATCTCTTTATCTTGATAGCTTTTCAAAGGCAAGCTTGCCTTGGACTTACATGATAACTTGTTTGCTTGCCGATGCCATGCCTTGGCTAGGTCTTATACGGACTTTCTCATTTCATGTGGCAGATCGAGTATCCTAAGCTATTCAACTTCAATCGGGGCTTTCTCATGCTTGATTTCATTGATTTCTTTGTTTAACATATCATTAAACAATTTCATGATAATATTGTACATTATATTAAACAATTCAATGATATAAATCATAAAGCTTAGAAATTATACAAACTTACTGAAATTAGCTCGATTGGAATCATCACTGTCTTAACAAAACAATCTCATTAGAGCCGGGAGACATCACACTATCATAGTTCGCATATGGCATGTATAGCTAGACTCTTACTCTCGCTAGGTTAGTCCTAGAACCGACTAAACCATAGCTCTGATACCACTAAATGTAACACCCCATACCCGAGTTCGAGGTTAAGACCGAGTATAAAACATTACTATGCTTGAACGTTCTTAAACATGTACTTACGGGCTATAAAATTTCGTTCTGAATTAATAACTCCTCTTAGTCAAAACATACATATCATGGGCCTACGAGGCCTTAAACACATATCCGAAACCTTCGAATTTTAATCGAAAACCTTTATTCAAAACAGAGGCCACACGCCCGTGTAGGTTTTTGGGACACGCTCGTGTACCCCTTGACACGCCCATGTTTTCCAACCGTGCTAAAAACTCGAGCATTCTGCCAATTGCCCCACGGCTATGGCACGCCCGGGCTCCCCAACCGTGGGAAGTTACTGACTATACTCACACGGCCTTGACACGCCCGTGGGCCTAGACCGTGTGCTAATCCTTAATATACTGACTTGATCAACACGGTCTGGGCACACGCCCATGTTCAAACCGTGCGTCCTACACGGCTCATACAAACGGCCGTGGGATTCTCCAGTGGTCTATTCTGACTTAATAAACAAAGGTGCAGGGTACACACGGCCTAGACACACGCCCGTGTGTCTATCCGTGTGGGCACTTAAAGGCTATTTACCAAGCCAAAATTCTACTCTCATTTACACCCATTCCTATACTAATACAATAAAGTCTCAAATCATCAACTAAACACATGAATTTATACATTTGATTCATGAAAATAAAGTTTTCCTCCCATACAATTACAACAACTTAAGCCATCATCAATGGCTATACACATTTAAACTATGAACCCTCTTAGGCCAACACAATTAGGCACATTAACAATAACTTAATCAACCTTAACTTCTAGCCCTATACATGCCACGACTCATAAGGACCTGATACCTCATACCAAGTGTCTGCTCGATAGTGTGAAAACATCTCCGGCGGCCTCCAACTGGAGCTAGTAAATTCACCCTATAAGAGATGGGAAAGGAAAAGAGGTAAGCAATAAAGCTTAGTAAGTTCATTTGCATAAATGATAATCTCTGATATTCATTGAATATACATAACCATGAAGTATTATACTGGGTCTTTCCCATTATCTTATGGTCGCTTACTCAACCACTCTTGAAGCTTACTTATTCTATCTCGTACCACATTCTTACCATGCCACAAGCCAATTGCTCGTTTAACTAGAATCCATTCCTGCACTAATTGTCATGAAATCACATAAGACAACACATCAAGCCTTATTAATAAGCTACTCATCTCTCGGTGGTTTGCACTTTGCCCATCATTAACTCTCTACTAGGGTGGTATCGCACACAGCCCATCACTACCATCAATAAGGTGATATCGTACATAGCTCACCATTATATACATTCATGGATAGTAATCCACAAGTATATCTCTATTTCAAATGTTCAATCGAGAACATCTTCACATACTTCTACTCTCACTTAACTTGCTACGATACTCATTCGCATTGATACAGTGCATCGCTAAATCTATCTCATGCAACTAAGGTGTATTAACTACACATATCCCACTAGGGGTTCATCATACATTGAATTCATCTCAATTCAATTCTCACACATACGTGTGCTTCTCGTGATACAATCTCATACATTCAACATATTCATTGATTCATTCGAATTGTTAAACAACATTTTTGAGTCTCATACAAATTGTGTCACATTGACATCATACCCCAATAGGGTCTTACTTGTATTAACATATTGATGCCATGTCCCTGACATGGTCTTATTTAATGTCTCTCACCGAATCCATATTCCAATATGGTCTTATACGGAACCTTAATTAATCATCATTCATACTATCTACATTTCTCATCACTCTTTGATTCAATTCTCTTGGCATTTCATTAAAGATAACTCATGCATTCGTAAAGTATTTATATATTCCATACAGCATTGGAATATTAAATAAACTCATACATAAGTGTTACATTTGCACATGAACTTACCTCGATGTCGAAATAGCCAAAAAGGACTATTTTCTCACATTTCTCTTTTCATCCGTTCTAGTTTCGAAACTCGTTATCTTTGATCTAGAACAATGAAATATACTGATTTATTCATTTATAAATCATAAAATACCATTTTACACACTTTAGGAAAAAATGACCATTTTGCCCCTACACTTTGGCAAAATTATGATTTTGCCCCTAGGCTCGTAAATAAATTTTCATCACATTTTCTTGTTAAACAAGCCTAGTTGAACATTTAATCCTCTTACAACTATCTCCAATTTTTACTATTTCATGCTTTAATGAACAAATTACAAATTTTGCATTTTAGTCCCAATTAGGTGTTTTCATCACAACACCCTTCACAAAAGTTGTTTATGAACACTTTATCATTCATTTTCTTCCATAAAAACTCAGCAACCAACATAAAATCTCTCATGGCAAGTCCCTAGACTTTCAACCATATTGCATAATAGTCCCCTCATTAGCTAGCTTAAGCTTTGGGGACTCCAAAAGTACAATTTTTATCAAGAAAGGTCACCAAAATCACTTACTTGTGAGGAGAAATGTTTGCTGAATTTTTTGAGTTCTCCAACCCTTGTTTGCTGCCAATTTTCAGTGGTGATGAAGAGAAGAAAAGATGATAGCTTTCTTTCCTTTATTTTCTCTTATTTTATTTCTTTTTACTCACTTAACATGACAACATTTAATGCCCTTGTCCCCCCTTATCATCCTTTGACTGGCCAAGCTAATTTCCATGGCCTAATTGCACATTTGGGACCTCCAATTAATATTCCATAACTATTAGGCACCTTAGCAAATAAAATAGAACTTTCGTACTTTATGCGATTTAGTCCTTTTTCACAATTTAGCTAGAAATTGCTAAAATTAAGGCACCAAAATTTTCATGCATCCTTATAAACATGTTATAACTAAATATATAACATGAAAATAATTTTATCTAACCTTGAATTAGTGATTCTGAGATCACTATTCTGACTAGCCCTTAAATCGGGCTGTTACAGTATCTCCGTGGGGAGCACCGATATTGTTCGTTAAGAAAAAGGACGGGTCGATGCGGATGTGCATTGACTATAGGCAATTGAACAAGTTGACGATCAAGAACAAATACCCGTTGCCAAGGATTGACGACCTATTCGATCAGCTGCGAGGCGCTTTGGTCTTCTCGAAGATAGACTTGAGGTCGGGGTATCATCAGCTAAAGGTCAAGGAGGTAGATATTCACAAGACTGCTTTTTGACCTCGTTATGGTCAGTGCGAGTTCTTGGTGATGCCGTTCGGGTTGACGAATGCACCAGCTGCATTCATGGATATGATGAACCGGGTATTTCAACCCTACTTGGATCGGTTTGTCGTAGTGTTCATAGACGATATCTTGGTATATTCAAGGACTAAAGAGGAGCATGATTCGCATCTTCGGATAGTTCTGTAGATTTTGAGAGAGAAGCAACTGTATGCTAAATTCAGTAAGTGTGAATTTTGGTTGAAGGAAGTGACCTTTTTGGGGCATGTTGTTTCGGCCGAGGGGATTAGGGTTGATCCCCGAAAGATTGAAGCTATTTTGGATTGGAAATCGCCAAAGTCAGTAGCAAAAATTTGAAGTTTCCTTGGGTTAGCTGGGTACTACAGAAGGTTTGTTGAGGGATTCTCATTGATTGCGGCGCCATTAACCAAGTTGTTACGGAAAGGGGTACCATTTGTTTGGGCTGATAAGCAACAGGAAAGCTTCGAAAAGCTAAAGAGGATCTTGATTGAGGCACAAGTGTTGATTCAGCCTGAGGCTGGGAAGGAGTTTTTCATCTATTGTGATGCATCACACACAGGGTTAGGATGTGTGCTAATGCAAGAAGGGAAGGTGGTAGCGTATGCGTCTCGGCAATTAAGACCACATGAGGTAAATTATCCTACTCATGATTCAGATCTAGCTACGGTAGTGTTCGCTCTGAAGATTTGGAGGCACTACTTGTATGGAGAGAAGTCGATTATCTACATCGATCATAAGAGCCTGAAATATCTCCTTACCCAGAAGAAGTTGAATTTAAGGCAGCGAAGGTGGATTGAATTGTTGAAAGACTACGACTGCTCGATCGAGTATCACCCGGGTAGAGCTAATGTAGTGGCGGATGCGTTGAGCCGTAAGGTGATATCGGATTTGAGGGCAATGTTTGCTCATCTCGATCAGATGAAGATGGTAGCTCATAGCCGCCGAGCTTCAAGTGAAGCCTTCATGGGTAAGTCGATTAAGGAGAAACAAAGGGTTAGATGAAGTGTTAAGTTCTCGATTTCAGCAAGTGGAAGGTGGTGAGACAGAAGATTTTGGTCTGAACAGTGAAGGGGTATTATGCTTTCGTGGAAAGGTTTGTATGCCGAAGGATTCTGAGTTGAGGCAGATGATTTTCCGGGAGGCGAATAGTAGCCCATACGCTATGCATCCCGGTGGGAGTAAGATGTACCGAAATTTACATGAACAGTATTGGTGGCCAGGTCTGAAGCAGGAAGTTGCCGAGTTTGTGAGTAGGTGTTTAACGTGTCAGCAAGTGAAGGCAGAACACCAATTGCCTTCGGGGTTGCTCCAGCCAGTGAAGATTCCACTTTGGAAGTGGGAGAGGATAACGATGGATTTTGTTAGAGGGCTACCTCTTACACCTTCTAGGAAAGATTTGGTGTGGGTGATTGTCGATCGGTTGATGAAGTCCGCTCACTTCATACCGGTTCGTGTCGACTACTCACTACAGAAGTTAGCCAAGCTGTATGTAGCTGAGATTGTGAGGTTGCATGGGGTACCAGTGTCTATCATATTAGATAGAGACCCTAGGTTTACATCGCGATTCTGGAAGGCGTTACATAAGGCGTTAGGTACAAGGCTGGATTTTAGCACGACGTTTCATCCACAGACTAATGGTCAGTCAGAGAGGGTAATTCGGATTCTGGAAGACATGTTGAGGGGTTGTGTAATCGACTTCAGAGGTAGTTGGGAGCATTTCTTACCGTTGGCAGAATTTGCGTACAACAATAGCTATCAATCCAGTATTCAGATGGCACCCTACGAGGCATTGTATGGTTGTAGGTGTCGTACCCCTACCTGCTGGACAGAATTGGGTGAGCGGCAGTTGTTGGGTCTGGAATTAGTCTCAGAGACGGAGGAAAAGGTTAAGTTGATTCGGCTCGGTTGAAGGAAGCTTTCGACAGGCAGAAATCGTATGCAGATCTGAAGCATAAGGAAATAGAATTCTCAGTGGCTGATCAGGTCTTTCTGAAAGTTTCACCTTGGAAGAAGGTTTTATGATTTGGACGGAAGGGCAAGTTGAGCCCCAGATTCATCGGGCCGTATGGAGTGTTGAAACGCGTGGTACCAGTGGCCTATCAGCTTGAGTTACCTCTGGAGTTGAATCGGATACATGATGTATTCCATGTTTCTATGTTAAGGCGTTATCGTTCAGATCCATCTCACATTGTGTCGGTGGAAGAAATTGAGGTGAGACCTGACCTATCTTTTGAAGAAGAACTAGTGCAGATCTTAGATTGAGATGTCAAGGTTTTGAGAAGAAAGTCGGTTCCGTTGGTCAAGGTGTTATGGCGTAATCACAGTTCAGAGGAAGCTACGTGGGAGCCAGAGGATGTGATGCGACAGCAATACCCTCACCTCTTTTGATCAGGTAAATTTTGAGGCCGAAATTTCTATAAAGGGAGTAGAACTGTAACATCCTAGAGTTAGGGGTTCTGCATTTTGTGCTACTTCATGTGTTTGGCTAGTTATGCTTGCTATTTTAGTGTGTTTGGGGGTCTAGGGAAGGCTCGTGTTTGAGCCAGAGCTTTGGTAAGTTTTTCTCTTTAGGGTACTTTAGGGGGAGAGCTAGGGGAAGCAGGCTTTAAGAATATTTATTTGTGTTTGATGACACAAGTTGGGCGTGTGGCAAGGAGGTTGTGGCGTCACTGGCAGAGCAAGGGGGAAGGAGTTCGAATCCCACTGCTGCATTGTGGAGCTTTAATTTTTGTGCTCAAGGAGGGGAAGAAGTGGTGTTCGGCTTGGACTCTAAGGGGTGGTTGTTGAATGAGTCAACCAGTTTGAAATGGGTGGAGGAGAGGGGCTTTAGGAGTTTGAATTGGTCAATCAATTCAAATTGGTGGATGGAGAGTGAAACAAGGAGCAAATTAAGGGATTTGAGAGGGGGAGTGAGAGTTGGCCGAATGTTGGAGAGTTGGGGGGGAGAATTTCGGCTATGTGCTATAGTTGGCTAGGAATTTTGACATTTATGGTAGGTGATAGCAAAACCGAGCCATTAGAGTGTTGTGCCGAATTTTATAGCTCTTTTTAGCTTTTATTTGTGACGTTTTGGGGTGGTTCTTAAGGCATTTTGGATTGTTACTCACTTAGAGCTTGTGCCGAATCTCTCAATTTTCTCTCCATCCCTTCTCTTCATTTGCGTGATAGCCAAATTGCAACTCTTCTCGTATTTCCTTTCTTTTCTTCTTTGCACTTCTATTTTTCTCTTTTTCTTGGCCGAACCACTTTCTTCCACCCATCTTCGACTTCTTTTTCTTTTCTCTCCTTGCTCATCTATTTCCTTCTTCACTAGCCGAACCTCCATCCCTCCCCTTTACTTCTCTACTTTCTCCATTAAACCGAAACCCCTACCCCTTTTGGTTCTTGACTAGTTTTTCCCTCATAGCCAAATTTCATCCTACTTCGTTCTTCTCTATTCTCTTCC
Organism: Gossypium sturtianum; assembly: GCA_025698515.1. Lineage (NCBI taxonomy): Eukaryota > Viridiplantae > Streptophyta > Magnoliopsida > Malvales > Malvaceae > Gossypium > Gossypium sturtianum. The sequence continues at coordinate 66,109,009 of CM046944.1, read as the reverse complement.
TTTTTTTAAGACCGAATCACTCCTTGTTTCAAACTAAAACTGTGTCTCGCATCTTTTTGTTCTAAGCCGAACATCTGGAAGCATCCCTTTGGTTACCGAAAGTCTCCTCTTCAATCAGTGTCTATTTGTGCAAGCATGGCATGTTCACATCGGATTAGAACCTATAGCCAAGCCTATCTGTGTTCGGTTCATTCTCTGACCAAGGTAAGGAGGTTCTCTTGATTTCGGTTGGTCTATTCCCTTTTCCCTTTCGTTCCCTTAACCCAATTTCTTTGTTAGACAACCAACATTTTCTCTAAGTACTGATCAAGACTCTTATCATGGATATGAGTGCTAGCCGATCCAAGGAGGGTGCGGTTAAGGAGCCTAAGGGGAGTGTACTCGTAGTCTCTAATTCGTCATTCAAATGTCGTGCGGTGTCGGCAGTTCGTGATTTTCCGCCGGGTTGTGGTAGAGAGCCGACATCTGTTTGGGATAGGCAAATCGCTGTTGTTCCCGCTAGTGAGAGTGCCGACAATATAGAGTGTTTAGTTCTTCGCGTAATCAGGTGTGTAGTACTCACACCTTCTCTTATTATTTTGCATTAATAACTGTATTGGCTGAAAGCCAAAATGTCTGTATCAACAGTTGAGGTACCCTTGTGGGTAAGGTTGGAGACACCAGGTAAGTACCTCTACGATTCAGCCTTTCGAATAACATAGCCTAAATATATGTATGATTTGATTATCTGTGTACATTGGAAATATGATTGCATTCATTATAACATGATAATATGTTGCATGGGCTTTGGGATATGATGTTGATTGAAAGGGGAAGTGTAATTCAGTGGTTTGGTACCACAGTGGTTTGGTACCACATATATCAGTGACAATGTCACATTATTTCAAGTGGTTTGGTACCACATATATATATACATATATCAGTGACTCTGCTTCACAGTTGGTTTGGTACCACAGGTGGTTTGGTACCACAAAGTAGCTTGGTGCCATAGGTGTTTTCATTTGGTTCGGTGATGTAGAGGATGGAATACTAGGTTGGGCTGGGCTGCATTGCATACACCTGTTAATATGCCATGTTGTGAGGGCTAAGCCCAATGTGCTTCTGTGGGCTTAGGCCCAGATTGCGTTCGTAATGGGAATTACACACTGAGTCTTGGTGACTCACCCCTCTGCTTAATTTTGCAGGTAATCCCTAGTTCGAGGATAAGGATCCGAGGAGGACTCTGTGGTGGCCATGCATTACTACTTTCGTAAATTTCATTTCCTTTATTTAAACTTACTTTTAATTTGGGAATATTTATGTAATAAAGCCTCCGGGACTTCAATTTGGTTTTGGATTTTGATGCGGTAATTATATATATTATGAAATGTTAAACATGGAGTTTTCCTAAACATATAAACAAACTTTTCCCAAAATATTAGGAAATGGACAACGAACAAAGAATTTATTAACTTGGGATTTTCATAGAATTACACAAACTGTTTCTAAATGTCACGTTTCTGAAATCTTCTAGTTTTGGTTTTTCGTAACACAAAACTAGTCTTCGACTGTTAGTATTATTACTTAAAGTTTGTAAGAAAACCTCAAAACGGAACCTGATTTTCAAAACAAAGACATAACGCGAAAAGTTTTTTTTAAAATTGCCAAGTTTCTTTAAAAAAATTTTCCATGTGACATACCAGATCCGGTCGTAATGTGTAGGCCGGGTTTGGGGTGTTACACAAGCCAAACGGTATTACTAAAAACTCATAATGCCAGTATCAAGTTTTGAATGCAGTCTTCAGTACATCAGGATCTTTAACACGCAACTTATAATATCTAGATCAAAAATCAATTTTTGTAAACACTGTAGCTCCCTTTAACTGATCGAACAAATCATCAATGTGAGGTAACGGATATTTATTCTTAATGGTAACCTGATTTAACTGCCGATAATCTATACATAATCTCATTGACCCATCTTTCTGTTTTAACAAACAGAATTGTAGCACCCCAAGGTGACACACTTGGTCGAATGAAACCGCGGTCTAACAATTCCTGCAGTCGTGCATTCAACTTTTTCAACTCAATAGGAGCCATTATGTACGGAGCTATTGAAATTGGAGTTGTTCCCGGCACAAGTTCTATTACAAGTTCAACTTCTCTATTCAGTGGTAACCTTAGTAATTCCTTGGGGAAAACATCAGCATACTCTTTAACTATCAGTACCTAATCATTTTTTTATTCTGTCGCTCACGAATCAAGGATATATGCCAGATAAGCTTCACACCCTTTTCTGATAAACGTTTGAGCTAAAAGTGCCGAAATTACATTTGTCGCACAATCTGCGCCATCAGCCTTAACACAAATAAATTCACCACTCGAACGTTTCAAACTAACATGTTTCCTTCGACAACTCACAATTGCATTATGTTCAGACAACTAATCCATTCCCACAATAAGATCAAAATCATCAAATGGTAATAGCATCAAACTAGTAAGAAAGCCATAACCCCAAACTTTCAGTGGACATGACTTACAAATCTAGTTAACTAGATGTAACACCCCTAACCCGTAACCATCACCGATCTAGGGTTAAGAAGCATTACCGGACAAATCAGAAACTTTTACGAACATTTCACATCAATAAGTATATCATCATCATATCATAGCAAAATACAATCATATAGTCCCTTTATGAGGCCTACGTGACCTTAAACATGCAATAGAAAGGGGTTAGGACTAAACCGTGATCATACAAAATTTTTCCGAAAATCAAACATTTTTCAAAGTTACAGAGGTCACACGCCCGTGTGGGCAGGCCGTGTGCCTCACACGGCCTCAGACACACCCGTGTGTCTAAGCCGTGGAAAAACAGGGCATACATACTGACTTGTCAACACGGCCGAGGACACGCCCGTGTGCCTCACCCGTGGTCGACACTAACTTGCATCACACGGCCAGTCACACGCTCGTGTGTCCAGCCCGTGGTCGAAACTGACTTGTTTTGAATTATAAACTCAAATGACACGGTCGAGCCACACGCCCATGTGTTCAACCGTGTGGGCAAATATAGGCCATTTTCAAGGCCAATTTGCCACCCATTTTAGGGTCAAACCTACATCTCAAACAAACACATTTTATAATTTTAAATAGCAACCAAATCATACCAAAACTAACCATCTTTTCAAACCATTCATAAGTATATCAAATACATTAACCTTTGCACAATTTGTCTCATATCAATCTCAAACATTTCTATGTAAAATTCATCTAAAACTTACCAACTCAATATACCAACCTTTCATCATAAAGATACCAACTATGCATCACAAAACATAGATTAAAAAGTTACCATATTGAAATTCATTATCAAGCCATATCTCATGGCTTATATATACATCTCAAAACATCATCTAACTCAACTAGTCTATACATGCCATACTTAAAATATGTACACATTCAAAAGGTACCAAAATATGATTTGACAGTGTGATGACGATCCTCGATGATCCCCGAGCTTTACGTAGCTTCGAGAATCTATAAAACAAAGCAAACACACACAAAGTAAGCTTTCAAAAGCTTAGTAAGCCATATACAAACAAACTTATCATATAAAACATTTATAGCCATTTCAATTACAAGAACTTTAGCATATCTCAATAACATATTCACATATATTCTTTAGCTCAAAGGTATCTAATCATTTTTTTGACAACAATTCACATCTCCATGTATCTCATTAGATTATAGCACATTCATACAAATATCTCATTTTGTCTCAACAATTCTATGCACATATCTCACTTTTGCAAATTCACATATACTTACCTTCATACTCAAACATAGAGTACATTACAAACGTACCTGAATCGGTTACACATTTCACATAGTCTTTTATTTCTCGGAATTGCCCGTTGAACCATTCGAAATCAAATAGGATACTCGGATAACTCAGAATACTCGTACAATGCCAACGTCCCAGACGTGGTCTTACATGTAATCAAATATCGATGCCACTGTCCCACACAGGGTCTTACACGAAATCATATACGATGCCAATGTCTCAGACATGGTCTTACACGTAATTCTCAAGTCGACGCCGAGGTCCCAGACGTGGTCTTACACGATATCACATATCGGAACCCTATGTCATGACATATGAATCCTACCTATTCCTAAAGTTCGTACGGGACTTTTCGGACATTGACATTTTGTCGATCCTTTCTCGGATTTCACTTGTACAATTTCCATAGTCATTCATCACAACTCAATTTCATATGAACATGAATAAATCAAATCAAATACATTTATTTGTATATAGACTTACCTCGTATTTGAGATAAAAGGACTGAATCAACTACTCGATCACTTTCGACTTTCCCCGATCTAAATCCGTTTTCTTTGGTTCTTGATCTATACATATTCAAATTTAACTCATTTATTCACAAAATCATTTAATTCAATCTAAAAACACACATTTAGGGCATTTTACAAATTAGCCCTCACATTTTCACATTTTGACATTTAAGTCCTTATTTCACAAAATCACAAAATACACATAATTTCTTTGTACCCATGCTTAGCCTAATAATCATCATGATCATACAAGTCCATATATTTCATTTATTTCACATTTTAGTCCCTCAATATTATTTTCACAATTTAGTCCAAATTACTCAATTTCATCAAAAATCCAAAGACAAAACATGTTAATCTAACACATATATTTCATATTTCATCATCAACTTTCACAAAGCTTACAAAATCATCAATGGCATATCTCAAAATCTTCATCAAATTCTAAAATTAAAGCATGGGCTTGATAGTACTCGAAGCAACGATCACAAAGACATAAAAATCATAAAAACCGAACAATTAACATACCTTAATCTAGCAAAACCATAGTCGAAACCTATTTTGCTTTCTCTTCTTTCTTTTTCTTTCAAATTCGGTGAAATAAGGATGATAATGGTCATCCATTTTGTTTTTATTAATTATAATAACATTAATAACATATTTACATATCTAACCTTTTAATATAACATTAAAAACCCAGTATCATATGTCCATCTATGTCATTTAAAACATTCAATGGTTAAATAACCACATAAGGACCTCATCTTTATAAAGAAACATCAATTCGGCACTTTATCAAATAGAAAGCTACTTTTATAATTTCTACGATTTAGTCCTTTTTGCAAATTAATCACACAAATAATAAAATTAATTCACGAAATTTTCACACATGCTTAATCACATATTGTAAGCACAGAAAATAATATTAAAATATTTTTCTCACTCAAATTTGTGGTCTCGAAACCACAACTCTGACTAAGGTCTAAATCGGACTGTTACAATTCTCCCCCCTTAGGGATTTTCGTCCCCGAAAATCTTACCGTTAAATAGGTTCGAATATTGTTGTCTCATAGCATCTTCGAGCTCCCACGTTGCTTCTTCAACCCCGTGTCGATGCCACAATACTTTTACTAATGGAATTTTCTTATTTCGCAATTCCTTAATCTCGCGAGTTAAGATACAATTTGGTTCTTCCTTGTAAGTCATATCAGATTGAATTTCTATCTCAAACGGAGAAATTACATGTGATGGATCAGATCTGTATCGTCTAAGCATTGACACATGAAACACATTGTGAATCTTTTCTAACTCTGGTGGTAGCAACAATCTGTATGCAATAGGCCCAATACGCTCAATAATTACATACGGCCCGATGAACCTCGGACTCAATTTGCCTTTTCTACCAAAACGAAGTATTTTCTTCCACGGAGACACTTTCAAGAACACTTTATCACCGATCTCAAACTCGATATCTTTTCGTTTCAAATCTGCATACGATTTCTGACGATCTGATGCGACTTTCAGACTATCACGAATCACTTTCACCTTCTGTTCAGTTTCTTTGATCAAATCGACCCCGTTTATCTTATTTTCACTTAGCTCAGTCCAGTATAAAAGGTGTTCGACATTTGCATCCGTACAAAGCCTCATAAGGTGCCATTTTGATACTCGACTGAAAACTATTATTGTACGCAAACTCAATCAATGGTAAATATTGTTCCCACGTACCTTTAAACTCAAGAATGCAACATCTCAACATATCCTCGAGAATCTGAATAATTCGCTCAGATTAACCATCTGTCTGTGGGTGAAAAGCTATACTGAAATGAAATTTAGTACCTAAAGCCTCATGCAATTTCTTCCAGAATCGTGAAGTAAACCTCGGATCTCTGTCAGACACAATAGATAGTGGCACCTCGTGCAATCTCACAATGTCGAAAATATATAGCTCAGCTAATTTATCAAGTGAGTAATCAGATCGTACCGGAATAAAATGGGCTGGTTTCGTCAATCTGTCAATCACGACCCAAATTGTATCTTTCTTTCTTGGAGTGAAAGGCAACCCTGAAACAAAATCCATTGTCACTCTATCCCATTTCCATTCAGGAATCATAATTGGTTGTAATAAACCGGATGGCACTTGATGTTTAGCTTTAACTTGCTGACAGATTAAACATTTTGACACATAATCTGAGATATCTCTTTTCATTCTGGGCCACTAATAAAGTCGTTTCAAATCATTGTACATTTTTGTACTTTCCGGATGAACAGATAGACGACTGCTATGTGCTTCTTTAAATATTAACTGAATCAACTCTGAATTTCTCGGAACACAAATTCGATCTCGAAATCTCAAACAATCATCAACATCAACTCGAAATTCAGAATCAGAGTTCAAATCACACTGAGCTCGTTTCGCTAACATTTCATTATCAATTTTCTGAGCATCACATATTTACTGTAAAAACAACGGTTTCGCTTTCAAATCAGCTAAAACTGAACCATCATCAGACAAGTCTAAATGAGCATTCATCACACGTAATGCAAACAGTGATTTCTGACTCAATGCATCGGCAACAACATTTTCTTTACCCGGATGATAATCTATCACAAGTTCGTAGTCTTTCACCAGTTCTAACCATCTTCTTTTGTAACACCCCTAACCCGTATCCGTGGTCGGAATAGGGTTAAGAGGCGTTACCGGACGTACAGAGACTTTTACAGACATTTCATAATATAACTCAACCAATGCGATCAAAGTGTCCCTTAAATAGGTCAACGAGACCTTGAGCATGCTTTAGAATAGGGCCAGGACTAAACTGAACACATACAGAAATTCTCAGAAATTTAAATTTTTTTTCTAAGTTACAGAGGTCACACGCCCGTGTGGGCAAGCCGTGTGCCTCCCACAGCCTCAGACACGCTCGTGTGTCTAAGCCGTGTCAAAACAAGGCATACATACTGACTTGTCCACACGGCCATAACACGCCCGTGTGCTTCACCCGTGGTCGATCCTGACTTCACCACATGGCCAGTCACACGCCCGTGGTCGACCCTGACTTGCCTTGAATTTCAACCACGAGGAACACGGTCGAGCCACACGCCTGTGTGCTCAACCGTGTGGGAAAATATAGGCCATTTTCAAGGCCAAATTGCAACACACACAAGGGTCATCCCTACAAACTCAAACAAGTAATATCCCATACACAATTGGCAACCAAAATCATATCAAATGTTCAACCTATCATATAATCATTTCATAGATCAACATACCTACTCATTTTGCATCCATATGCTTACCATATCCTTGACCATTTCATAGGCATGCGATTATACCAAAACCAAACTCATATAGCATAGTATCACATACAAAACACCATCACTTATCTAGCCACATCACATGGCTACATATATATACATATCTCAAACATACTCCAAAGTAACTAGCCTATACATGCCATATTTAGCTATTTACACATTCAAAAGTACCAAAGTTAAGTTTGATAGTGTGGTGATGATCCTCGATAGTCCCCGACCCTCTCGTAGCTTTAACGATCTATAAAACAGAACAAACACACACAACGTAAGCTTTCCAAAAGCCTAGTAAGCCATATACAAATAAACTTAACATAAATCATTCATAAGCATAGCTATTTGAATTCATTAACATATTATCTTTACAAGCACATAAATAATCTCTTTGGCTCACTCTGTTTGCCATTGCTTACCAATTCATCATATCTCAAGTATCACATTTGCTCATATCTCAAACATACATGTATTTCAAATGTTTCTTTGCATCAATACACATATTTACTCACCTTTCATGCTTATACAAAGCATATGTATCAACGTACCTGAAACGGATGTACAATTCACATAGTCATTCATTTCTCGGACTTGTCCGTTGAACCGTTCAGAATCTAATAGGATACTCAGAGTGATCAGAATAGTCGTACAATGTCAACGTCCTAGACATGGTCTTACATGTATCCAGATATCGATGCCACTATCCCAGACTAGGTCTTACATGTCCCAGACATGGTCTTACACGTAAATCTCATATCGAGGCCAACATCCCAGATGTGGTCTTACATGATATCACATATCAGACACCTATGTCATAACATATACTATCCTATCTATCCCTAGGTTCAAACGGGAATTCTCGGACACTGATAACTTGTCGATATATGCATAAACCCGGATTTCATATACATCCAATCTCAATGGATATTCATAGCAATTTACATTTCATATATGTACAATTAATTCAACCCAAATACATTTATTTGTATATCAACTTACCTCGGATTCGGTTTGACGGAAATAAACTCGGCTACTCAATTACTTTTGATTTCTCGCGATCTAAGTCTGTTTTCTTCGGTTCTTGATCTATACATATTCAAATTTAATCCATTTATTCACTATTTCATTCAATTCAATCCAAAAACACATATTTAGGGCAATTTGCAAATTAACCCTCACATTTTCACATTTGGACATTTTAGTCCCTATTTCACAGAAATCACAAAATATACAAAATCTCATGATGCCCATGCATAGCCGAATTTTACTCATGCTCATATGAGTCTATACATTTCATTTATTTCACAATTTAGTCCCTCAAAATATTATTTTCACAATTACAACCAAATTACTCATGTAACATCCCTGTTTAGGGCCTAGTCAGAATAGTGGTTCGAGACCACAAATCTGAGGGTCATGAATGAGTTTTTGAGGCTTATATTATGTATGCATGCTAGTGTGAAAGTTTCATGAAGCAATTTTTTGAAATTGTGGTTGAATTGTCCAAAAGGACTAAATTGCAAAAGTTGCAAAATGTGTGTTTCTAGAAGCTATCTGTGTGAAATAGCTTTAGATTATTAATTAGAGGTTTTTAAATAGCAATTTATCCAAATTCTAATTTTTGGACAAAAATGGGCATGGACGAGTTAAAATTGAAAGTTTACCAAAAAGGGCATTTTGGTCATTTATCAATTAAGTGATTAAAATAGGTGAAAAGATGATAAAAATTCATTCATCTTCTTCCTATAGCTGCTTAGAAAATTTGAGAAGCCATTGTTAGGGTTCTTTCAATTTTTCAAGCTTGCTAGTAAGTGCTCCTAAGCCCGAGTTTTGATATTCTTCGTATTTTTGAAGTCCCTTAGCATGAGTAAGCTATTTATAGCTATTTGGTGAGCTATCATGGATGTTCAAAAATGTACATATGTATGACATGCAAGTATTTTGATGTTTTATGGAAGAATATGAAGGCTTGATGTAGTAGAAACATCTTTTGCTAAGTGATTTTCCATGAAAATGCATGTAGGGACTTAGTTGTGAAAATCTTAAGTTTGGTCATACATGGGTGATTTAGTGAGATTTGATGAATACTTTAGTTGAGTAAGTGGTTCGGCTAAGCATGAAAGAGTAGAAAGTTGAATAAAAAAAATCACTTTACAAGCTTTTGGGACTAAAGTGTAAATATGAGAAAGTTTAGGGGCAAAATAGTAATTTTGGTAAAGTATGAAATGTGGGTCAATTTAGTCAATGTGTGTATTGAATAAGCTGATTTATTCATTATAGATCAAGAAAGACGAAGCCCGAATCAAAACTGAGGCAAAAGCAAGATGGTGGACTAAATTGCACATTTCAATACTTTTGAGTATCGAGGTAAGTCTATGCATAAACAATGCATTCATACTTACAATTTGTAAATGCTAGCTAGGGTGTAGCATGAATGAGAATGAATGAGAATTATTGGGAACCTATGTGGTTCAAGTAGAATGAATGAAATATAGATGTGAATGGATGAATAATTGGGTAAATAGACTTGTGCATGTGTTGTGATAATGCTAGATGGTAGGCTAAGTGTGATACCATCCTAATGCATATTGACGATGAGCTAGCTATGTGCGATGCTATCGTGAGGTATATCATCTAGTGAGCTATGTGCTGAATCACTACGAATACCATTGTGGTAGGCTAAGTGCGATACCACCTTATTAATCAAATGTGGTGTGCTAAGTGCGAAACCACCGAGATATTGGCTGTGTGGATTGACTGTGTGTATTAACTGTGTGGATGAGTAGTGTGGATTAGTTATGTAAACTAGCTGTGTGGATGTATTACGATAAATAATGATGTGTTGTATATTACGTAAATGTGATATTGAATGCAGGGGTGCATTTCAATGGTTATGAGTATGTGACTCATGATGTGTTGGAAATGTGGTAAGGGATAGAAAGAGTAAGCATAGTTGTGAATTACTTGTTGGTATAATGTTAATAGTTGCTTACCTTATACTATGTTGCTTATTTTTTTATGTGTAAACTTACTAAGCTCAAAGCTTACTCTCTTTCTTTTCCCTTGTCTTATAGATTAAAGTGTTGAATCGAGATACGAGGATCATCAGAAGAGAGCCCACATATCAGCACACTTTAGTACATGAAACTTAATGTTTTGTATATGGCATGTATAGGGGCTAGATAAGTTAGTAAATTTTGTTGTAAATGGCTAAGATGTGTTGGCCTATAGATGGATAGCTTATTTTGTATAATGCCATGGTTGTTGGCTATTACATTATATGAAAGAAAGATGTAGTTTTCTATGTGAGAATGCACTTCAATTTGAGTTGATTATGATGGTGTTAGATGCGTATATGTTGTGTATGTTAGAAGGGTGAAAAGAACTTGACACTTAGTCTTGTTCTTGACCATGTGGGTAGACACACGGGCGTGTGTCTAGACCATGTGTGACACACGGTCAGCCCACGGGCGTGTGCTGTGGCCGTGCGTCCTCTGCATGTTATTATTTGAAAATAGAATAGACCACGGACTAGTCACACGGGCGAGTGCCAAGGGAGTGTGGGATTAGTCAGTGTTCACCACGATTGGGGAGCACGGGCGTGCCATGGCCGTGGGGCAATTGGCAGAATGCTCGAGTTTTTAGCACGGCTAGGGAACATGGGCGTGTGTCCATGCACGGGCGTGTGAGACCTGTATATAAGAGAAAAAGTTTAAGGATCGTAAAAGTTCCAGATTAGTCTCGAGAGCCCTCGTGTGTATGAGTGAGGCCTCGTAAGTCGAGAATGAGATTATATCGAGTAATGACGTTGAGCCTAAGTGGTGATTAAGCGATTTGAGTTCGGTAACGCCTCGGGCCCGGTTCCCGGTGTAGAACCCGGGTAAGGGGTGTTACAACTCAAAATCATCAAAACTCCAAAGACAAACTATGTTAATCAAACACATATCTTTCATTTTTCACTATCAAACATCACAAAATTCATGTGTTCATCAATGGCACATTTCAAAATATTCATCAATTCTCAAAATATAAGCATGGGTTTCAAAGTATACGAAGCAACGATTACAAAAACGTAGAAATTATCAAAAATCGATCAAAAACACATACCCGATTTATGCTTGAACCTTGGCCGAATGAAACAAAGCTTAACCCTTTCTTTTCTTTCTAATTTCAGTGGAAACAGGATGATAACAATGGCTTTTTTCATGCTTTTGTTTTATCATTTTAAACATAATTATCTATTTACAAAACTAACCTTTAATATTAATGTATAAAACGTATGCACACAAGGTCATTTATGACCATTGCCGTCCACTTACTCAAATAATGAGCTAATTACCTTTTAAGGGCTTCACATTATAAAGACATCAAAAATATGATACTTTCACATTTAACCATCAAACTTTCATTTTATGCGATTAAGCCCTTTTTTCTCAAATTAAGCACACAGACAGACAAATTAACTCACAGAAATTTCACATATGCTTAATCACATATCATAGGCATGGAAAATAATATTAAAATATTATTCTAACTTGGAGTTGTTGTCCCAAAACCACTGTTTCAACTAGGGTCTAAACCGGACTGTTACAATTTTCCCCCTTAGGGATTTTCGTCCCCGAAAATCTTACCATTGAACAGATTCGGATATTGCTGTTTCATTGAATCTTCAGGCTCCCATGTAGCCTCTTCCACTCCGTGTCGATGCCATAGTACTTTAACTAACGGAATTTTCTTGTTTCTCAATTATTTCATTTCACGAGCTAAGATACGGATTGGTTCCTCTTCATAAGTCATATCAGATCGGATTTTAATTCCAGACGGAGTAATCACATGTGACGGATCAGATCTGTATCGTCTAAGCATCGATACATGAAATACGTTATGTATCTTTTCTAGCTCAGAGGGAAACAATAATGTATATGCAACTGGCCCAACACACTCGATAATCTCATATGGTCCGATGAACCTCGGACTCAACTTGCCTTTACGACCGAATCGGAGTACTTTCTTCCACGGAGATACTTTCAAGAACACTCTGTCACAAACTTTAAATTCAATATCTTTTCTTTTCAAGTCTGCATAGGATTTCTGACGATCAGACGCTGCTTTCAAACTATCTCAGATCACTTTTACTTTCTGTTCAGTGTCTTTTATCAAATCGAGCCCGTGTATCTTATTTTCATTGAGCTCAGTCCAATACAGAGGTGTTCGACATTTGCGTCCATACAAAGCTTCATAAGGTGCTGTAACATCCCAAAAATTTGGGGTTTGTGATTTTTTGCATATTACATGTGTTGGGCTTGATTAGCTAGTTATTTGAGGTTGTTTAGGGGTTCTAGGGAAGCCTGGGTTCGAGTCCAAGCCCTGCAAAAATTTTGGTTTTTGGCCTTTTAGTGGAGCGGGCTATTGGAAGCAAGACTTAAGGGAATTTGCATGTGTTTTACTAACACAAGTGAGCTGGTGTTGTAGTGGCAAGTGGCATGTTAGGCATGCAAGGAGGTATGGGGTTCGAATCCCTCAAGCTGCACTGGTAGCTTTTATTTTGTGCTTTGGGAGAGGAGGAAGAAGAGTTGGGATCAAACTCTGCTATGGGAGTTGAAGAATGGGTCAAAGCTTTTGAATGGACGAAGGAGAGGGTTTGTGGGAGGAAAAAGGGGAAAAAATCGTGGGATAGGGGAGAGTAGTAGTTTTGGCCGAAAGTGGGAAGCTAGCTAAGGGGAATTTTGGCTGGTGTGGGGTGGTGAGGGTACATTCAGTTTTGGGAGAGGGGAGAGTGCCAAATTTTTCCTTAGTGTTTTGGGTACTCTTTTCCCCTTTATTTTCTTCTCTCAATTGTATTCTTTACCGAATCTTTTCTGAATTGACCACTCGTGCATTTTTTTTCTTCAACCTTTTGTCTCTTTCACTTTCTCTTGTAAAGTGTCAAATATACTCTGCTTCATCATTTCTTTCTCCTGCTAGCGGCCAAATAGGTAAGCCTCCACTTCCATTTTCTCTTCTTTTCTCGTTACACTACTCTTTCTCCCCTGGTTGAATACAACATATTATTTTCCTCTTATTGTTCTTTCCCTCTCCATTCAAAGCATAAGCCGAAATACTTACAATCTTGACCCTTTTTTAGTAGGGCCGAATCTATTCTCCCCTAGCACTTCATCTATTGTTCTCTAATTGGTCAAGCCGAAACTAATCTCTCCCTCTTCTTCCTAGTTGATTATCATCTTTGAGGGTCGTGCGTGTTCAACTCCTTTCTGCTCAAGAATCTGTCCTTGTCGAATCTGAGGGTAAGTAGTACTAATCATATTCTGGGTTTCTCCTTATTACCGAATGTGGGTGGATGATAACTCCCTTTTTTTGTGCATCAATTATTTTAGAAATCTGTTTGCTTTAGCCAAGGGATAGGGCCGAGCTGTTTTGGTGCACTGAAGGAGATCGCATTGTGGTAAGTGAAGTTAGCCTAGTAAGTGTTCCTAGTTACGTGTATCAAAGTGGAGACTAACATGTTGAAAATTATCACTATAGGTGTTTTGAAAAACGTTGGAAAAGCACAACTTGTAGTCAGGTGTGTAATCTCACACTATTGATTGTGACTATATGAGGTTCTATGATTTGGGCATAAGCCGAAATACCAAAAAGTTAAAGTATCGGCAACCGAGACACTCGAGCGTGTGAGCGCTCGTAGTGTTAAACTGAGCCACTAGTGATGGCGGTAGATCGTTGAGAGTATCACGAACACTCTCGTGAATCTGAGGCCGTGTATGGGCCTTATGGAGCCGAAACGAGCTAAGTGGGCCCAATGGGCTAATCGACCCACACGGGCAAAACCGATGGAAAAGTGACTGAATAATTGATGTGACTGCGACGTCCGTAAAACTGAGACTAAAAACGAACAATGTGGGCCACGCGAGCGTGTCAGCCCGAATGGGCCGAAATCGGGTTTTAGGCCCAATAGCCCTGTAACGACCGAAAATGGTAATCGAGTCACTCGAGGTGACATTAGGCCTTCGGAAAGGCCATTGAAGGTGAAAATTATTGAAATACCCTCGGTAGGTAAATGACCAAAATACCCTCGATGGGTAAAATTACTAAAATACCCTTAAAGGGGGAAATTACTAAAATGCCCTCGTTAAGTTAAATTACTGTTATACCCCTCGGGGTAGATTTAGGGTGTTTGTGTGTAAACTGTTTAAATGCCTTGATGTTAAATTATTGCATACACTGTGTTAATATGTCACGTCATGTTGCATTGGGTTGGGTTATATATATATTTGGAGGAAGTACTGTACTGGTGGCTATGCCACGTTATACTGATTCAGTGGCTCTGCCACGATATACTAATTTTAGTGGCTTAGCCACGTATACTGTTACTGGAAGCGTTGCTGCGTTGATACTGGCAGCTCGGTTGCGTTCTTGGTGTGTAGGGCTAGGTGGGTTGACTTGGTCCCCACAGCTGTGTAGGGTTGGTACGGGTGGTGTGTTGGTTGGTTTGGGTTGGGTTGTATTCTCTGTTTGTATTTCCATGATTTTGGGCTTAGGACCGAATCGATCATCGCATGGGCTTGGGCCTAGGCGTGGATCAGAATCGGGATTACACACTGAGTTCTTGTAACTCACCCTTTTCCTTAACTGTTCAGGTAATCCCCAGCCTTAGAGGATTTGGAGCCGCAAGGGACTCGGGGGTGGCCACACGTACCGCATGTTTCGAGGGTGAACTTAATATTTTAATTTGGGATTACTTTGCTTTTAATTATTGGGTTTTATAATTGTTGTAATAAGGCCATTGGAACTGTTTTAACTTTTATTTTGGATTTTCTTTAAACACTGCAAATTTAAACAACATGGGGTTTTCACAACAATAAACAACCGGTTTTCAAATATCACACTTTCACAATTATTACTAGACCAAAATTCTGTAACTGACATGGTTTTTAATAAACAAGATAATACGTGCACTTTTGAAAGGGTATTACAACGAGTAAACTTCTTTTTTGAATAAGCAACGAGAAATGAAATTTTGAACGTTTAAGTTGGAATTTGACAAGGTGTTTTTCAAACATCCATGAGGTTTTAAACATCACCTGATGTGGGATGCTAGATCCTGCCGTAACGTTTAGGTCGGGTTTGGGGTGTTACATTTAGTGGTATTAGAGCCAGGTTACAAAACTCGGCTGTGGAATGGGTTTTGGAATTTTTTTCAAATCTATTTAAATGCAGTGCAGAAAGTAGTATCACCAACGCGTGTGGCACACCGAGTCTCAGGATCCAAATCAGTAAGTTTCTTTACTTTATACTTGATTGTATGATGACATGACTGTAGTGAGAAACTACTAGAGATAGTGGTAGTACACTGAAACTTTTAGCTATAGAAACTAAGACTATAGAGACTAAAATGGTAGTAACCTCGATCTGTGAAAACAAATATTATAATTGTTTTCATAAAACACTTGTTAATAATCATGGGAACTATAAGCTGATTCATAAAACTCTTAAACAGATTAATATGTTACATCGAGATAAGTACAAGGGGTCATGGAAGGGGTACACGTGGCCGTGGTAGAGGCCGGGGTGCTAGGGCTGGGTCCTCAACATCGGGACATATGCCTGAAAGGGAAGCACCGGAATCACCACTGACTGAAACAGGGTCTCATGACTGAGCTGGTGGGGATGATGCTTTGTCCCAAGTAATGCTACGGGTTCTAGAACGGGTTGCTGGAGTGAGTACTGGGTCGGTAGCCCGAGGATCAATTTCTGAGCGACTCCGGTTAAACGGGGCCGAAATCTTCAGGGGCATCCCTGGTGTAGCCCCGAATGTAGCAGAATACTGGTTAGAGGCGGTCGAGCGGATCATGGATGACTGGATCGCATGAGTGGAGCAAAAAGGCGAAAGGGCGATATCCCATCTGCGAGATGAGGTGTACCAGTGGTGGCTCACTGTGAGGGAAGGCACACAGGCGGACCGATTAACATGGGATTTCTTTAAAACGGCCTTCCAGGGGAAGTATGTCGGGGCTAGTTATGTGGACGCCCGGAGAAAGGAATTCTTGAATCTGGTTCAGGGGAATATGTCTGTGGCAGAGTTCCTGCGCTTGAGCCGGTACACTCGGGGTATAGTTGCAACAGAATATGAGCGCTGCGTGTGGTTTGAGGATGGTCTTCGGGATGAGTTGCGAGTACTAATAGCCCCGCAGAGGGAAAGAGATTTCGTTTCTTTGGTGGAGAAGGCAAAGATTACCGAGGATGTGAAATGCTCTGAGCGTCAAAATCGTGAAAAGGAGAGGGGCAGGAACAAGAGAGATTTTAGTCCTTCCAGTTCTTCAGATAGATTTAATAAGAGGCCTAGATTTGATGGGCGACCCAAAGCGGAGTTCGATTTGTTCTTTGTGATCAGCGACCTTATTGCTTGATTTGCGGGTTATCTCATCAGGGTGAATGTTGGAAGAGAACTGGGGCGTGCTTCAGATGTGGATCAAGAGAGCACAGGTTAAAGATCGCATGCGTAGAAGCCGGTCCGATGCGATTCTGAGTCGGGTATGTTCAGCCAGGGATAGGTGGTCAACAACAACCGAGAGGCCATGGTCGAGCCCGGGGGGAAATGGGTTTGGACAGGGTCGTGGAGCACCGGGCAGAGGTGCTCTGATACGATGCTTGACGACAGTTGGTGTGTAAGCCGCTCGATGTCGAGAGGATGGCGACGCTTTGATGTCATAAGCGATGCGTTCTCATTCATGATGTACCATTTATAGCTTTGATTGATATTGGATCTATGCACTCATATGTTGCATGTACTGTGTCTGGAACTTTGGGTTTACAATATGAACTTGCTGATAGAGAAATGTCAGTGATTAGTCCTTTAGGACAGTCAGTTATAGTAAATAAACTATTTAGAGATGTGCCTCTAGAGGTTCAAGGGGTGGTCTTTCCGGCAGAATTGATGGAATTACCGTTTGGCGAATTTGATCTCATTTTGGACATGGATTGGTTAGGGAAACATCGTGCGAATTTGGATTGCACGGCTAAGCGGATGGTATTGAAGCCTTCAAAGGATGAGGAAGTGATTGTGATATGGGAGCAAAGGGATTATCTATCCAACATATTCTCAGCGTTAAGGGCCGAGAAGCTGGTTTGCAAGGGTTGTGAGGCGTTCCTAGCTTATGTCAACACGACTGAGGCTAAGGGTTTGTCTGTTGGGGATGTCAGGACCGTAAAGGAATTCTCGAATGTATTCCCTGAAGAGCTTCCGGGGTTGCCACTGAATCGTGAGGTCGAGTTCGGTATTGAGCTCTTATCGGGAACGACTCTGGTGTCCATCGCCCCTTATAGGATGGCACCGAAGGAGCTGGTAGAATTAAAGGCTTAGATCCAAGAGCTTCTGGATCGGGGGTTTATCAGACCGAGTGTGTCACTGTGGGGAGCACCGGTATTGTTCGTAAAGAAGAAGGATGGGTCAATGCACATGTGTATTGACTACCGTCAGCTGAACAAGTTAACGATTAAGAACAAATACTTGCTACCAAGGATAGACGATCTGTTTGATCAGCTGTGAGGAGCTTCGGTTTTCTCTAAAATAGATCTAAGATCAGGGTATCATCAGCTAAGGGTCAAGGATGCAGATATATACAAGACGGCATTCCGAACTCGTTATGGGCATTACGAGTTTCTGGCTATGCCGTTAGGATTAACGAATGCACCAGCTGCTTTCATGGATATAATGAAATGGGTCTTCCAACCCTACTTATATCGGTTAGTAGTGGTATTCATAGATGATATTTTGGTGTATTCAAGAACTGAGGAGGAGCATGATTCACATCTTCGGGTTGTTCTACATATATTGAGAGAAAAGCAACTTTACGCCAAATTCAACAAGTGCGAGTTTTGGTTGCGAGAGGTGACATTTTTGGGTCATGTTGTGTCGGCCGAGGGCATTAGGGTTGATCCTCAGAAAGTTGAGGCCGTATTGGATAAGAAGCCACCGAAGACAGTATCGGAGATTCGAAGTTTTCTAGGTCTGGCCGGGTACTACAGACGGTTCGTTGAGGGGTTTTCATTGATTGCTGCACCCCTAACTAAGTTACTGCGCAAGGGGGTACCGTTTGTTTGGACGGGTAAACAACAAGAGAGTTTTGAGAAGTTGAAGAAGATTCTGACCGAAGCCCCAGTATTAATTCAGCCAGAGGCGGGAAAAGAATTTGTTATCTATTGTGATGCGTTGCACACGGGTTTGGGTTGTGTGCTGATGTAAGAAGGGAAAGTGGTGGCTTATGCGTCCCGTCAGCTTAGGTCGCACAAGGTGAACTACCCCACTCATGACTTAGAATTAGCTGTAGTAGTGTTTGCACTGAAGATATGGAGACATTATTTGTATGGGGAAAAGTCGATCATTTACTCCGGCCATAAGAGTCTTAAGTATCTCCTTACCCAAAAGGAGTTGAATCTTACGCAACGGAGATGGATAAAGTTGCTGAAGGATTATGACTGCTCGATTGAGTACCATCCGGGAAAAGCCAACGTGGTAGAAGATGCACTGAGTCGCAAGGTGGTATCTGATCTAAGAGCAATGTTTGCTCCTCTCAGCCTATTTGAGGATGGTAGTTTGTTGGCAGAACTTCAGGTAAAACTGACTTGGGTTGATCAGATTAAAGAAAAGCAATTATTGGATGAGTCGTTAGGTTCTCATTTTCAGCAAGTGAAAAATGGAGAGACGGTGGATTTTGGGCTGAATAGTGAAGGAGTATTATGTTTTCGTGGAAGAGTTTGTGTGCCGAAGGACTCTGAGTTAAGGCAGTTGATTCTGCGGGAAGCGCATAGTAGCCCATATGCTATGTATCCTAGTGGAAACAAATTATACCGAGATCTACGCGAACTGTATTGGTGGCCAGGACTTAAGCGTGAGGTGACTGATTTCGTAAGTAAGTGTTTGACATGCCAGCAAGTGAAGGCTGAGCATCAACTACCTTCAGGACTGCTGCAACCTGTGAAGATTCCACTCTGGAATTGGGAGAGGATAACAATGGATTTTGTTAGTGGGCTACCCCTGACGACTACTAAGAAAGATTCAGTGTGGGTAATTGTTGACCAGCTGACTAAATCTGCCCACTTCATACCGGTTGGCACTGATTACTCGTTGCAGAAGTTGGCCAAGTTGTACGTGGTAGAAATTGTGAGGCTACATGGGGTACCAGTGTCTATCATCTCAGACAGGGACCCTAGATTCACATCTCAGTTCTGGAGAGTGTTACATGAAGCTCTGGGTACAAGGTTAGATTTCAAAGACAAATAAGCCATCCACGTGATGATGGTCGATCGAGAGAGGGTAATTCGATTTTGGAAGACATGTTAAGAAGCTGTGTGATAGATTTGAAAGGTAGTTGGGAGGACTATTTACCGTTGGCAGAATTTGCCTACAACAAGAGCTACCAATCCAGTATTCAAATGGCACCTTACGAGGCATTATATGGTCGTAGGTGTCGTACCCCTACCTGCTAGATAGAATTGGGTGAGCGGCGACTGTTGGGTCTAGAGTTAATTTCAGAAACTGAGAAGAAAGTGAAATTGATTCGGGGTCGGTTAAAGGAAGCATTTGATAGACAGAAGTCGTATGCTGACTTAAAGCGTAAGGAGATAGAGTTCTCTGTGGGGGATTATGTCTTCTTGAAGGTCTCACCGTAGAAAAAGATTCTGAGATTTGGACGGAAGGGCAAGTTGAGCCCCAGATTCATCGGACCTTACCGGGTGTTAAGACGTGTTGGACCGGTCGCCTATCAGCTTGAGCTACCCCTGAGTTAAACCGGATACATAATGTGTTCCATGTTTCTATGATAGGACACTACCGTTTGGATCATTCTCATATAGTGCCAGTGGAAAAAATTGAGGTAAGATCTGATCTGACATTTGAGGAGGAACCGGTGTAGATTTTGGATCGTGATGTTAAAGTGCTGAGAAGGAAATCTGTTCCATTAGTCAAGGTACTATGGCGTAATCACAGTTCAGAGGAAGCCACATGGGAGCCTGAGGAGGCAATTCGACATCAATACCCTCATCTCTTTTGATCAGGTAAATTTCGAGGTCGAAATTTCTTTAAGGAGGTAGAATTGTAACATCCCAAAAATTAGGGGTTTGTGATTTTTTGCATATTGCATGTGTTGGGCTTGATTAGCTAGTCATTTGAGGTTGTTTAGTGGTTCGAGGGAGGCCTGGGTTCGAGTCCAAGCCCTGGAAAAAAATTGGTTTTTGGCCCTTTAGTAGAGAGGGCTGTTGGAAGCAAGACTTAAGGGAATTTGCATGTGTTTTACTAACACAAGTGAGCTGGTGTTGTAGTGGCAAGTGGCGTGTTGGGCATGCAAAGAGGTATGGGGTTCGAATCCCTCAAAATTTGCCTTTGGTAGCTTTTATTTTGTGCTTTGGGATAGGAGGAAGCAGAGTTGGGATCAAACTCTGCTATGGGAGTTGAAGAATGGGTCAAAGCGTTTGAATGGATGAAGGAGAGGGTTTGTGGGAGGAAAAAGGGGAGAAAATTTTGGGATAGGGGAGAGTGGTAGTGTTGGCCGAAAGTGGGAAGCTAACTAAGGGGAATTTCGGCTGGTGTGGGGTGGTGAGGGTATATTCGGTTTTGGGAGAGGGGCGAGTGCCGAATTTTTCCTTAGTGTTTTGGGTACTCTTTTCCCCTTTCTTTTCTTCTCTCAATTGTGTTCTTTACCGAATCTTTTGTGAATTGACCACTCGTGCATTTTTGAAAAGGTATTATAAAGAGTAAACTTCTTTTGTGAATAAGCAATGGGGAACGAAATTTTGAACGTTTAAGTTGGAATTTGACAAGGTGTTTTTCAAACATCCATGAGGTTTTAAACATCACCTGATGTGGCACGCTAGATCCGGCCGTAACGTTTAGGCCGGATTTGGGGTGTTAAATGTGCCATTTTGATGCTCGATTGAAAACTATTATTATACGCAAATTCAATCAATGGCAGGTATTGTTCCCACGTACCGTCAAACTCGAGAATGCAACATCTCAACATATCCTCGAGTATTTGAATAATCCTTTCAGACTGACCATCCGTCTGTGTATGAAATGCTGTACTAAAATGCAATTTAGTACCTAAAGCTTCTTGCAGTTTCTTCCAGAATCGTGATGTAAATCTCGGATCTCTATCAGACACAATAGACAATGGCACTCCATGCAATCTCACAATATCAGAAATGTAAAGCTCAGCCAGTTCATCAAGAGAGTAATCAGATCGTACCGGAATAAAATGAGCAGATTTTGTCAAACAATCAACTACGACCCAAATCACATCTTTCTTTCTCGGAGTCAAAGGTAATCCAGAAACAAAATCCATTGTCACTCTATCCCATTTCCACTCAGGAATTAGAATCGGTTGTAGCAAACCAGATGGAACCTGATGTTCAGCTTTAACTTGCTGACAAACAAAACATTTCGAAACAAAGTTAGAAATGTCTCGTTTCATACCGGACCACCAATAATGTTGCTTCAGATCATGGTACATCTTTGTACTTCCCGGATGAGCAGATAGACGACTGTTATGTGCTTTATTCAAAATTAACTGAATTAACTCAGGGTTTCTCAGAACACAAATTCGATCTCGGAATCTCAAGCAATCATTAACATCAACTCGAAATTCAGAATCAGAGTTTAAATCACATTGAGCTCGTTTTGCTAGCATTTCATTATCAACTTTCTAAGCATCACATATTTGCTGTAAGAACAACGACTTCGCTTTCAATTCAGCTAACACTGAACCATCATCAGACAGATCTAAATGAGCATTCTATGCACATAATGCAAACAGTGACTTCCGACTCAATGCATCAGCTACAACATTTGCTTTACCCGGGTGATAATCTATCTCAAGCTCATAGTCTTTCAACAGTTCTAGCCATCTTCTCTGTGGCAGATTTAAATCTTTCTGGGTCATCAGATACTTCAAACTTTTATGATCTGAAAACACGTGACATTTCACACCAAACAGATAATGACGCCAAATCATTAATGTGAACAAGTCGCAGCTAGTTCAAGATCGTGTGTCGGATAGTTCTTTTCATGAGGCTTTAGTTGTCTCGAAGCATAAGCTATTACTTTGCCTTCCTGCATCAGAACACAACCCAGACTATTCAATGAAGCATCACTGAAAATCACGAATTCTTTGCCCGATTCTGGTTGTACTAAAACTCGAGCTCCAGTTAAAAGCACTTTCAACTGATCAAACCTTTTCTGACATTTATCAGACTATTCAAATTTCACATCTTTCTGAAGCAATCTAGTCAACGGAGTAGCTATCATCGAAAAGCCTTTTACAAACCTGCAATAATAACCAGCAAGTCCCAGAAAACTGCGAACTTCAGACACATTCTTCGGAGGCTTCATTTCTAGAATAGAAGAAATCTTACTCGGATCAACTCGTATTCCTGAGGCCGATACAATATGTCCTAGAAAACTGACTTCACGCAACCAAAATTCACATTTGCTGAATTTCGCATGCAATTGCTTTTCTCTCAGAGTTTGCAACACAATTCTCAGATGTTCAGCATGTTCAGTTTCATCTCGCTAATAAATCAAAATATCATCAATGAAAACAACAACAAATCGGTCTAGGTACGGTCTGAAAATTTTGTTCATCAGGTCCATTCAAACAGCAGGAGCATTCGTTAATCCGAAAAGCATAACTAAAAACTCATAATGCCCGTACCTCGTTCTGAAAGCAGTTTTCTGAATGTCTGAGTCTTTTACTCTCAACTGGTAGTATCCCAATCTCGGATCTATCTTTGAAAATACAGTGGCTCCTTTTAGCTGATCAAACAAATCATCGATCTTGGGCAACGAATATTTGTTCTTTATAGTCACTTTGTTCAACTGACGATAATCAATGCACATTCTCATCGTGCCATCTTTCTTTTTCACAAACAGAACAGTAGCACCCCAAGGTGAGAAACTCGGTCTTGCAAACCCTCTATCAGTCAACTCTTGCAACTGTGACTTTAACTCTTTCAACTCTGTTGGTGCCATTCTATACGGAGCTATCAAAATAGGAGTTGTACCAGGCAACAGATCAATACCAAATTCAACTTCACATATCAGAGGCAATCCCGGTAGTTCTTCAGGGAATACATCGGAGAATTCACAGACAACAGGCACTGATTCAACTTTCCTTTCAGACACTTTCGAATCAATTACATAAGCAAAATAGGCTTCATAACCCTTTCTCAAGTAATTCTGAGCTTTTAACACAGATATCACAGCAGGTAACTCATTCAAATCATTAGACTCAACCCGAACTATTTCATCATTCTGACATCTCAAATCAATAGTCTTCCTCTTGCAGTTTACAATAGCATATTGCAATGTTAACCAGTCCATACCCAAAATTATATCAAACTCATCAAATGGTAATAGCATCAAATCAGCTGGAAAATAGACATCTCGGAACATTAACGGATAGTTCTTGTATACTTTGTCAACTAGGACACTTTTACCTAAGGGGTTCGATACTTTTATAACAAACTCAGTAGACTCTACAGGAAAAGTCTTACTGGATACTAAGTTCATGCATATATACGAATGTGTAGAACCTGGGTCTATCAATGCAATCACAGAAGTATCATAGAGAGTAAATGTACCCGTTATAACATCCAGAGATGAAGCTTCCTCACGGGCTCGGATGGCATATGCTCTAGCAGGCACTCTAGCTTCAGGTCTCGCAACTAAGTCTTTCGTAGTTCTCTGACTACCACTGACATTTCTTGCATTTCGAGAAGGTCTACCTCTCTCTGGAACATTATCAGATCTCGGATTCTGAACAATCTCTTGCTCAATAGACTCTGGGCAATCTCAGATGAAATGATCTAACGATCCACATCTGAAACAAGCTCGGTCATTCAATCTAAAACTAACTGAATGTCTTTTACCAAAGTTAAGTTTGATAGTGTGGTGATGATCCTCGACGGTCCCCGAGCCTCTCATGGCTTTAACGATCTATAAAACAGAATAAACACACACAAAGTACACTTTCCAAAAGCTTAGTAAGCCATATACAAATAAACTTAACATAAATCATTCATAAGTATAGCTATTTGAATTCATTAACATATTATCTTTACAAGCACATAAATAATCTCTTTGGCTCACTTGGTTTGCCATTGCTTACCAATTCATCATATCTCAAGTATCACATTTGCTCATATCTCACACATACATATATTTCAAATGTTTCTTTGCATCAATGCACATATTTACTCACCTTTCATGCTTATACAAAGCATACGTATCAACGTACCTGAAACGAATGTACAATTCACATAGTCATTCATTTCTCGGACTTGCCCGTTGAACCATTTGGAATCTAATAGGATACTCAGAGTGATCGAAATAGTCGTACAATGCCAACGTCCCAGACGTGGTCTTACATGTATCCAGATATCGATGCCACTGTCCCAGACAGGGTCTTACACGAATCAATACGATGCCAATGTCCCAGACATGGTTTTACACGTAAATCTCATATCGAAGCCAATGTCCCAGACGTGGTCTTACAAGAAATCTCAAATCAATGCCAATGTCCCAGACGTGGTCTTACATGATATCACATATCAGACACCTATGTCATGACATATACTATCCTATCTATCCCTAGGTTCAAACGGGACTTCTCGGACACTGATAACTTGTCGATATATGCATAAACCCAGATTTCATATACATTCAATCTCAATGGATATTCATAGCAATTTACATTTCATATATGTACAATTAATTCAACCCTAATACATTTATTTGTATATCGACTTACCTTGGATTCGGTTTGACGGAAACAAACTCGGCTACTCAATTACTTTTGATTTCTCGCGATCTAAGTCCATTTTCTTCGGTTCTTGATCTATACATATTCAAATTTAATCCATTTATTCACTGTTTCATACAATTCAATCCAAAAACACATATTTAGGGCAATTTGCAAATTAACCCTCATATTTTCACATTTGGACATTTTAGTCCCTATTTCACAAAAATCACAAAATATACAAAATCTCATGATACCCATGCATAGCCGAATTTTACTCATGCTCATATGAGTCTATACATTTCATTTATTTCACAATTTAGACCCTCAAAATATTATTTTCACAATTACAACCAAATTACTCAAATTCATCAAAACTCCAAAGACAAACTATGTTAATTAAACACATATCTTTCATTTTTCACTATCAAACATCACAAAACTCATGCGTTCATCAATGGCACATTTCAAAATATTCATCAATTCTCAAAATTTATGCATGGGTTTCAAAGTATACGAAGCAACGATTACAAAAACGTAGAAATTATCAAAAACGATCAAAAACACATACCCGATTTATGCTTGAACCTTGGCCGAATGAAACAAAACTTAACCGTTTCTTTTCTTTCTAATTTCGGTGGAAAAAAGATGATAACAATGGCTATTTTCATGCTTTTGTTTTATCATTTTAAACATAATTATCTATTTACAAAACTAACCTTTAATATTAATGTATAAAACATATGCACACAAGGTCATTTATGACCATTGCCGTCCACTTACTCAAATAATGAGCTAATTGCCTTTTAAGGGCTTCACATTATAAAGACATCAACAATATGATACTTTCACATTTAACCATCAAACTTTCATTTTATGCGATTAAGCCCTTTTCTCAAATTAAGCACACAGATAGACAAATTAACTCACAGAAATTTCACATATGCTTAATCACATATCATAGGCATATAAAATGATATTAAAATATTATTCTAACTCAGATTTGTGGTCCCGAAACCACTGTTTCGACTAGGGTCTAAACCGAACTGTTACATCTTTGACGCAGATTCAAATCTTTCTGAGTCATCAAATGTTTCAGACTTTTATGATCCGAAAACACATGGCATTTTTCACCAAAAAGATAATGACGTCAAATCTTCAATGCAAACACAATTGCAGCTAACTCAAGGTCGTGTGTCGGATAATTCTTTTCATGCGGTTTCAATTGTCTTGAGGCATAAGCTATAACTTTGCCTTCCTGCATCAAAACACATCCTAGACCATTCAATGAAGCATCGCTAAAAATCACAAACACTTTTCCTGATTCTGGCTGTACCAAAACTGGAGCTTCAGTCAAAAGGGCTTTCAACTGATCAAAGCTTTTCTGATATTTATCGGACCATTCAAATTTCACATCTTTCTGAAGAAATCTCGTCAATGGAGTTGCAATCATCGAAAAGCCTTTTACGAAGCGTCGATAATAACCAGCAAGTCCCAGAAAACTGCAAACTTCAGACACATTTTTCGGAGGCTTCCACTCTAAGATAGCTGAAATCTTGCTCGGATCAACTCGTATGCCAGATGCTGACACAATATGCCCCCAAAAGCCAACTTCACGCAACCATAATTCACATTTACTAAACTTCGCATACAATTGCTTATCTTGCAGAGTTTGTAACACAATTCTCAAATGTTCATCATGCTCAATTTCATCACGCGAATAAATCAAAATGTCGTCAATGAATACAACAACAAATCGATCTAAATATGGTCTAAAAATTCTGTTCATCAAATCCATAAAGACAGCAAGAGAATTGGTTAGTCCCAAAGGCATAACTAAAAACTCATAATGCTCGGACCTCGTTCTGAAAGCAGTTTTCGAAATGTCTGAATCTTTTACTCGTAATTGATAATACCCCGATCTCAGATCTATCTTTGAAAACACGGTGGCTCCTTTCAGCTGATCAAACAAATCATCAATTCTGGGCAGAGGATATTTGTTCTTAATTGTAACTTTGTTCAACTGACATTAATCAATGCACATTCTCATCGTGCCATCATTCCTTTTCACAAATAGAACAGGAGCACCCCAAGGTGAGAAACTCGGTCGTGCAAATCCTCTATCGGTCAACTCTTGCAACTGTGACTTTAACTCTTTCAATTCTGTTGGTGCCATTCTATACGGAGCTATTGAGATAGGAGTCGTCCCCGATACTAAATCAATACCAAACTCAACTTCTCGTATCAGAGGCGATCCTGGTAATTCTTCAGAAAACACGTCAGGGAATTCACAAACAACTGGCACATATTTAACTTTCTTTTCAGTCACACACGAATCAATTACATAGGCAAAATACGCTTCACAACCCTTTTTCACATAACTCAAAGCTTTCATCACTGATATCACAGTCGGTAACCCATTCACATCATTAGATTCAACCCGAACTATTTTATCATTCTGACATCTCAAATAAATAGTTTTTCGTTTGCAATTCACAACAGCATCATGCAATGTTAACCAATCCATACCCAAAATTATATCAAACTCATCAAAAGGTAATAGCATTAGATCAGCCGGAAAATAAATATCCCGAAACATCAACGGGCAATTCTTGCACACTTTGTCAACCAAGACACTTTTACCTAAGGGGTTTGATACTCTAATTACAAATTCAGTAGACTCTACAGGCAAAGTCTTACTGGATACTATGTTCATGCATACATAGGAATGAGTAGACCCTGGATATATCAATGCAATCACAGAAGTATCGTAAAGAGTAAATGTACCCGTAATAACATCTGAAGACGAAGCTTCCTCACGAGCTCGAATGGCGTAAGCTCTGGTAGGTGCTCTAGCTTCAGATCTCGCAACTGTATCTTTTGTAGCTCTCTGACTACCACTGACATTTCTTGTGTTTCTAGAAGGTCTACCTCTAGCTGAAGCATTATCTGACTTCGGATTCTATACAATCTCTTGTTCAATAGATTCAGGGCAGTCCCTGATGAAATGATCTAATGATCCACATCTAAAACAGGCTCAATCATTCAATCTACAATTACTCGGATGTCTTTTACCACAATATCTATATTAGGCCGCTCATATTAGGCATTTCCCACACTAGCTATTGAAGTAGCTGGAGCTTTGAAGTTCGATTGCGATCTAGCTCGATTTCTGTTCGAATGTCCCACATTAGCCTTTGAACGGCTATGCTCATCTCTGAATTTCTTTGATGCAGATTGAAATGATTTACTCGAAAATATCTTTATTACATCTCTGGCTTCAGACTCAGCTTTTCTTTTATCTTTCCCGAGTGCCTCAGCTTTACATGCTCAATCAATAAGCACAACAAATTCTTTTATTTCTAGAATTCCAACTAGCAAACGGATATCTTCATTTAGGTCGTCTTCAAATCTTTTACACATTATCGCTTCGGTTGAAACACATTCCCGAGCATATTGACTTAGTCTCACGAATTTTTGTTCGTATTCAGTGACAGACATGCGACTCTGTTTTGATTCTAGAAATTCTTTTTGTTTTTGATCTATAAATCTCTAGCTAATATATTTATTCCGGAATTCAGACTGAAAGAAATCCCATGTAACCCGTTCTTTTGGAACAACAGAAATCAAAGTCTTCCACCACTGATAAGCTACATCTCGTAACAGAGAAACGTCACATTTCACACATTCCTCAAGAGTACAAGACATTTCATCAAACACTCGAATTGTATTCTCAAGCCAAAACTCCGCTCTCTATGCATCATTATCACTAGTGGCCCTGAACTCTTCAGCTCCATATTTACGGATTTTACCGACCGGCGGCTTATTCAATAGATTCATATCATAACCGGAGGTACAACAGAAGTCTGAGGAGGATTGGGCGGGGGCGGAGGTTGTGAAACAGCCAGATTTGTTCTAATATATTGAGTGAACCACTCATTCATCATTTGGAAGAAGGCTTGTTTAGCCTCTCCTTCCTTACCACTAGTAGTCGGTCTCAAATCAGATGGCACTGCCCCTTGAGCGGGAGCAGGCGCATTACTTTCAACATCGTCAGCTACAGCTCTTTCGGGATCCATTTACTATACGAGAAACACAATTTATATGTCAGGATTCATCACACTATCACAGTTCTTATATATGGCATTGATAGCTAGACTCTCACACGCTATGTTAGTCCTAGAATTGACTAAACCGTAGCTCTGATACCAATAAAATGTAACACCCCTAAGCCGTAACCATTGCCAGTCTAGGGTTAAGAAGCATTACCGGACAAATCGAAAACTTTTACGAACATTTCACATAAATAAGTATATCATCGTCATATCATAGAAAAATAGAAGCATATAGTCCCTTTATGAGGGCTACGTGACCTTAAACATGCATTAGAAAGGGGTCAGGACTAAATCGGGATCATACAAATTTTTTTCAAAAATCAAACATTTTTCAAAGTTACAGAGGTCACACGCCCGTATGGGCAGGCCGTGTGCCTCACACGGCCTCAAACACACCCGTGTGTCTAAGCCGTGGCAAAACAGGGCATACATACTGACTTGTCCACACGGCCGAGGACACACCCGTGTGCCTCACCCGTGGTCGACACTGACTTGCATCACACGGCCAGTCACACGCCCGTGTGTCCAGCCCGTGTATCTAGCCCGTGGTCGAAACTGACTTGTTTTGAATTACAAACTCAAATGACACGGTCGAGCCACATGCCCGTGTGCTCAACCGTGTGGGCAAATATAGGCCATTTTCAAGGCCAATTTGCCACCCATTTTAGGGTCAAACCTACATAAAAAACAAACACATTTTATACTTTCAAATTGCAACCAAATCATACCAAAAAATGACCATCTTTTCAAACCATTCATAAGTATATCAAATATATTAACCTTTGCACAATTTGTCTCATATCAATCTCAAACTTTTCTATGTAAAATTCATCTAAAACTTACCAACTCAATATACCAACCTTTCATCACAAAGATACCAACTATGCATCACAAAACATAGATTAAAAAGTTACCATATTCAAATTCATTATCAAGCCGTATCTCATGGCTTATATATACATCTCAAAACATCATCTAACTCAACTAGTCTATACATGCCATACTTAAAATATGTACACATTCAAAAGGTACCAAAATATGGTTTGATAGTATTATGACGATTCCCGAGCTTTCCGTAGCTTCGATAATCTATAAAACAAAGCAAACACACACAAAGTAAGCTTTCAAAAACTTAGTAAGCCATATACAAACAAACTTATCATATAAAACATTTATAGCCATTTCAATTACAAGAACTTTAGCATATCTCAATAACATATTCACATATATTCTTTAGCTCAAAGGTATCTAACCATTTGTTTAACAACAATTCACATCTCCATGTATCTCATTAGATTATAGCACATTCATACAAATATCTCATTTTGTCTCAACAATTCTATGCACATATCTCACTTTTGCAAATTCACATATGCTTACCTTTCATACTCAAACATAGAGTACATTTCAAACGTACCTGAATCGGTTACACATTTCACATAGTTTTTTATTTCTTAGAATTGCCCGTTGAACCATTCAGAATCAAATAGGATACTCGGATAACTCAGAATACTCGTACAATGCCAACGTCCCAAATGTGGTCTTACATGTAATCAAATATCGATGCCACTGTCCCAGACAGGGTCTTACACGAAATCATATACGATGCCAATGTCCCTGACATGGTCTTACACGTAATTCTCAAGTCGACGCCAACGTCCCAGACGTGGTCTTACATGATATCACATATCGAAACCCTATGTCATGACATATGAATCCTATCTATTACTAAGGTTTGTACGGGACTTTTCAGACATTGACACATTGTCGATCCTTTCTCGAATTTCACTTGTACAATTTCCATAGTCATTCATCACAACTGAATTTCATATGAAGATGAATAAATTAAATCAATTACATTTATTTGTCTATAGACTTACCTCGTATTTGAGATAAACGGACTGAATCAACTACTCGATCACTTTCGACTTTCCTCGATCTAAATCCGTTTTCTTTGGTTCTTGATCTATACATATTCAAATTTAACTCATTTATTCACCAAATCATTCAATTCAATCCAAAAACACACATTTAGGGCATTTTACTAATTAGCCCTCAGATTTTCACATTTTGACATTTAAGTCCTTATTTCACAAAATCACAAAATACACATAATTTCTTCGTACCCATGCTTAGCCTAATAATCATCATGATCATACAAGTCCATACGTTTCATTTATTTCACATTTTAGTCCCTCAAAATATTATTTTCAAAATTTATTCCAAATTACTCAATTTCATCAAAAATCCAAAGACAAAACATGTTAATCTAACATATATATTTCATATTTCATCATCAACTATCACAAAGCTTACAAAATCATCAATGGCATATCTCAAAATCTTCATCAAATTCTAAAAGTAAAGCATGCGCTTGATAGTACTTGAAGCAACGATCACAAAGACATAAAAATCATCAAAAACCTAACAATTAACATACCTTAATCTAGCAAAACCATAGCCGAAACCTATTTTTCTTTCTCTTCTTTCTTTTTCTTTCAAATTCGGTGAAATAAGGATGATAATGGTCATCCATTTTATTTTTATTAATTATAATAACATTAATAACCAATTTACATATTTAACCTTTTAATATAACATTAAAAACCCACTACCATATGTCCATCTTTGTCATTTAAAACATTCAATGGTTAAATAACCACATAAGGACCTCATCCTTATAAAGACACATCAATTCGACACTTTATCAAATAGAAAGCTACTTTTATAATTTCTACGATTTAGTCCTTTTTGCAAATTAAGCACACAAATAATAAAATTAATTCACGAAACTTTCAAACATGCTTAATCACGTACTGTAAGCACGAAAAATAATATTAAAATATTTTTATGACTCGGATTTGTGGTCCCGAAACCACTATTCTGACTAAGGTCTAAACCAGACTGTTACACTAGAACACATTGGCCCAGTGGATTTGTTACCTTAACTGTATAATCAGTTGACACAATGAGTAAATTCTTTTTATCTACTAATGTAGTGCATATATATGAGTGTTTTGACCTAGGGTCAATCAATGCATATACATCAATATCAAAAAGAGAGAAAGTACCGGCAGTAACATCTGGAGCATAAGCTTCTTGTAACACCCCTAACCTGTATCCGTCGTCAGACTAGGGTTAAAGGCATTACCTGACAGATCGAAAACATTTACAGAAAATTTCATACAACCGTTCATCTATTCCAATCATAGTGTCCCTTAAGTAGGTCATCGAGACCCTAAGCATGCTTAGTAACAGGGTCGGGACTAAACCAAAACACATACACACATTCTTGAAAATTTAAAACTATTCAAAGATACAGGGGTTACACGCCCGTGCAAGCAGGCCGTGTGCCTCCCACGGCTGCTGGACACACCCGTGTGTCCTCCCCGTGGTCGAAACTGACTTTGCTCCACGGCCACCAAGCACGCCCGTGTTCCTTGGCCGTGGTCGAATCTGGCCTCACATCCACGGCCACCAAGCACGCCCGTGTGCCTTGGCCGTGGTCGAATCTAACTATACACCCACGGCCATCCAGCACCCGTGTGCTAAGGCCGTGTACTCTTAGGCCATATACTGACTTTCTCACACGGCTACTAGACACACCCGTGTGTCTTGGCCGTGTGCTATTAGGCTAGCTACTGACTTAGCCCCACGGTCACTAGGCACGCCCGTGTGTCACAACCGTGTGACATTATAGGCCATTTGCAAGGCCAATATACCACCCACACAAGGGTCAAACCTACAAGCACATTTAAGCATACTTCTACACACAAATTGGCAACCAATTTTCATGTCAAATAATCAACATGTCCTCTCATATCATCTCATTTCTAACACATCAACTTAGGAACTAAATTACACAACTTGAATACATTCATTATCAATCATGAATCATCCCCAAATTTACTAAATCATACTAGCATCATACCATCACTAAGATTACCATTCATAAGACATTTTCTTTACTCACAAGCTATACCAAAATATGCACCATATATCAAAGCCACACATGCATTTTACCAACATTTATCTAGCCACATCACATGGCTATTTACACATCTCAAACATGTCTTACAAAACTAGCCTATACATGCCATAATTCAACTATGTACATCTTTCGCAAAAGTACCAAAATAGATTGCCGATAGTGTGATAGAGAATGCTGACAATCCTTTATCCGAGCTAGCTTTACTGACATGCAAAGCAGAGAAACAAATCACACAGTAAGCTTTCCAAAGCTTAGTAAGTTCATAACATAATACATTATACCAAAACATACCATCACATAGATTAATTTACAATCACATATATCATACCATTCAACTATTATGTTCAATTAACTCTTCCATTCACACATTCATAATTTCATCAACCACATAGGAATCGAGCGTACCTTAGCCAACACTTAGTTGACGATTACATATGCTATTCAATACTCACTATTTCATTCCCATCAACTATCATCCTTTCTTCGATTCAATCGCACACTTAGTGCCCCGATATTTAGCCGAAGCTTAACTATCATCACACACATAGTGCATTATATCCAACCACTCTTCAATCGGTATCGCACACACAGTGCCAACCACAAAGTCGAAGCTTATATTATTTCTCACACACAGTGCTGATCATCTCGAACACGTTTCTGAATACGCACACTTAGTGCCACATAACTCAAACTCAACCTCACATAGCATCCACATTTCAATATCATTATAACATTCATTTCATAGCATTTAACATAACTAGATGTTAGTATTATGTCCAAACTTACCTCGGACGTTGAACTATCGCAACGATCGGTCAATCGAGCACTTTATCTTTGCCTCGATCTCGATCCGAACCTCTCATTTCTTGGTCTATACACATTCAAATTCAATCCATTCAATCACCAAATCATTCATTTTAGTCCAAAAACACATATTTAGGGCATTTTACAAAATAGCCCTCACATTTTCACATTTTGACACTTTAGTCCCTATTTCACAAAATCATCAAATTCACACAATTTCTTTTCACACAAGCCTAGCCAAATTTTCCTTGAGTTCATTCAAGCCCACACATTTCATTTATTTCACATTTTAGTCCTTCAACTTATCATTTTCACAATTTAGCCCTAATTAGCTAAATTCACCAAAATCCAAGAACAAAACATGTTCATTAAACACATATCTTTCATTTAACACCAACACTCATCACAAAGCTCACCATTTCATCAATGGCACATTTCATAAACATCATCAATTCACAAAATTTAAGCATGGGTTTTAAAGAGCAGAAAGCAACGATTACGAAAATGTATAAATTAATGAAAATCGAGCAATATCTAACCTTGAATCTAGCCAATTCCTAGCCGAAATTACCAAAGCTTAAAAACTCTCTTCTTTTTTCAATATTCGGTGCAAAGATGATTAGAAAATGGCTTATTTTGATGCTTTGTTTTATTATAAAATAACTTAATAATTTAATACCAATTTTGCCCTTTTATTAGTCATATAAGACAAATTTACATTATGGTTATCTAGTCATTTAACCATCCACTATCTTAAAAATGAGTTATTAACAACATAAGGCCTCCACCTTAAAAAGCCAACAACAATTAAGTATATAACAATTGGCACACAGCATTTTACACTTTATGCAATTAAGTCCTTTCTCACAATTTGACACATAGTCAATAAAATTATCACACAGAATTTTCACTCAGGCTATATCATATATAATTTACACCAAAAATAATAATAGAATATTATTTTGACCTCGGATTTGTGGTCTCAAAACCACTATTCCGACTATGGTCTAATTCGGGCTATTACAAGTCTCCCCCTTTAGAAATTTTTGTCCCCAAAAATCTTATCGGTAAATAGCTGTGGATATTGCTCTCTCATAACATTCTCATGCTCCCACGTAGCCTCTTCAATTCCATGTTTGTGCCACAATACTTTCACTAAAGATATTTTCTTATTTCTCAACTCTTGGTCTCTTGTACCAAAATTCGGATCGGTTCTTCACTATACGATAAGTCTGATTGAATCTCAACTTCAGTAGGAGCAATCACATGAGACGGGTCTGATCTGTACCGTCGAAGCATTGACACATGAAACACGTTATGAATCTTTTCTAATTCAGGTGGTAACATTAATCTATAAGCAACCGGGCCAACTCGTTCAATAATCTCATTCGGTCCAATGAACCTCGGACTCAGCTTGCCCTTCCGGCCAAATCGAAGTCTCTTCTTCCACGGAGATACTTTCAAAAACACTTTATCACCCACCTCAAATTCAATATCTTTTCGTTTCAAATATACATAAGACTTCTGACGATCTGAGGCCGCTTTCAAACTGCCACGAATTACTTTCACTTTCTGTTCAGTCTCTTTTATAAGATCAACCCCGTGAATCTTTTTCTCACTTAGCTCAGTCCAATACAATGGAGTTCAACACTTTCGACCGTAGAGAGCCTCATATGGTGCCATTTTAATGCTAGATTGAAAACTATTGTTGTACGCAAACTCAACCAATGGTAAATGCTTTTCCCACGTACTTTCAAACTCAAGTATACAGCATCTCAGCATATCTTCAAGAACCTGTATGATTCGCTCAGATTGACCATCTGTTTGAGGATGAAAAGCAGTACTGAAATGCAATTTTGTGCCTAACGCATCCTGCAATTTCTTCCAAAATCGAGAGGTAAACCTCGGATCTCTATCAGACACTATAGATAGTGGTACTCCGTGCAATCTCACTATCTCGACAATATACAATTCAGCTAACTTATCTAAAGAATAATCGATTCTTACCGGAACGAAATGGGCTGATTTCGTCAATCTATCCACTATCACCCAGGTTGCATCTTTCTTACTTGGAGATAAGGGCAAACCCGACACAAAGCCATCGTAATTCTCTCCCATTTCCACTCAGGAATCGTAATCGGTTGTAACAAACCGGATGGAACTTGATGTTCAGCCTTAACTTGCTGATAAACTAAACACTTCGACACAAAGTCAGAAATATCCCTTTTCATACCTTGCCACCAATAGAACCGTTTGAGATCATTATACATTTTTGTACTTCCAGGATGTACAACCAAATGACTATTGTGAGCTTCAGTCAAAATCATCGAAATCAACTTTGAATTTCTCGGAATACAAATCCGGTCTCTAAATCTCAAACAATCCTCACTATGAACTCGAAATTCTGATTCAGCATTTGATTCACATTGAGTTCGTTTAACCATCATTTCAACATCACTTTTCTGAGCATCACAAATCTGATGTACAAACATCGGTTTTATTTTCAACTCGGCCATAACCGCACTATCATCACACAGATCTTTCTGAGCATTCATTGCTCGCAAAGAACATATGGACTTTCGACTCAAAGCATCAGCTACAACATTAGCTTTACCTGGGTGGTAATCTATCACAAGTTCGTAATCTTTCAACAACTCTAACCATCTTCTCTGTCGCAAATTCAATTATTTCTGAGTCATTAAGTACTTCAAACTCTTGTGATCTGTAAAGATATGACACTTCTCACTAAATAAATAATGACGCCATATTTTCAATGCGAACACAATCGCGGCCAATTCAAGGTCGTGCGTCGGGTAATTCTTTTCATGCGGCTTTAGCTGCCTCGAAGCATAAGCAATAACTTTGCCTTCTTGGATCAGCACATAGCCCAAACCATTTAACGATGCATCACTGTAAACTATGAATTCTTTTCCCGATTCCGGTTGAACTAACACCGGTGCTTCTGTCAACAACATTTTCAATTGCTCAAAACTCTGATGGCACTTTTCTGACCATTCAAATTTAACATCTTTTTGTAGCAACTTCGTCAACGGAGTCGCAATCATCGAGAAATCTTTCACAAATCGTCTATAATATCCTGCTAGTCCCAGAAAACTACGAACTTTAGAAACATTTCTTGGAGGCTTCCATTCTAATATAGCAGAGATTTTACTAGGATCAACTCGTATCCCGGCAGCTGACACAATATGCCCCAGAAAACCAACTTCACGCAACCAAAGTTCACATTTACTAAACTTAGCATACAATTGTTTCTCACGCAGAGTTTGTAGCACGATTCTCAAATGCTCGACATGCTGCGTCTCATCACACGAATAGATCAAAATATCATTAATGAACACCACAACAAAGCGATCCAAATACGATATGAATATCCGATTCATCAGATCCATAAACACTGCAGGAGCATTTGTTAGTCCGAAAGGCATCACTAAGAATTTGTAATGTCCGTACCTCGTTCTGAAAGCAGTTTTCGGTACATCGGATTCTTTAACTCTTAACTGATAGTAACCTGATCTCAAATCTATCTTTGAAAACACTGTAGCTCCTCTCAGCTGATCAAACAAATAATCAATACGAGGCAGCGGATATTTGTTCTTTATCGTTTCTTTGTTCAACTGTCGATAATCAATACACATTCTCATAGTTCCATCTTTCTTTTTCACAAATAACACAGGAGCTCCCCAGGGTGAGAAACTTGGTCGTGCAAATCCTCTGTCAGTCAACTCTTGCAACTGAGACTTTAACTCTTTCAATTCTGTTGCTGCCATTCTATATGGATCTATCGAAATGGGAGTAGTCCCCGGCACTAATTCAATACCAAATTTGACTTCCCGAATTGGAGGTAATCCCGGTAACTCTTCAAGAAACACATCTAGAAACTCACATACTACAGGCACAGATTCAACTTTCTTTTTCGACACTTTTGTATCAATCACGTACACCAAATAAGCTTCACAACCCTTTCCCACATAGTTCATAGCTTTCATCGCAGATACAACCGCTGGTAATCCTTTCATATCATTGGATTCTATTCAAACTAGCTCACCATTCTGACTTTTCAACTCAATACTCTTCCTTTTACAATTTACGATGGCATTATGCAGAGTAAGCCAATCCATACCCAGAGTTATGTCAAACTCATCGAATGGTAGTAACATCAAATTAACCGGAAAACAAACATCCCGAAACATCAATGGACAATTCTTGCACACTTTATCCACCAAAACACACTTGCCTAAGGGATTCGATACTCTAATCACAAATTTAGTAGACTCAACAGGTAGAGTCTTACTTGATACTAGATTCACACACACATATGAATGAGTAGATCCTGGATCTATTAATGCAATAACATCAATAACAAATAAGGTGAAAGTACCGGTGATGACGTCTGGAGATGATGCTTCCTCTCGTGCACGTATAGTATAAGCTCGGGCAGGTGCTCTCGCCTCTGACCTCACAGCTGTGTCAGTAGTCCCCCTTTGGCTTCCACTCACATTTCTGGTGTTTCTGGGTGGTCTACCTCTAGCCATCACATTACTCGATCTTTTATTCTTAACATTTTCTTCTTCGACCATCTTTGGGCAATCTCGAATAAAATGATCTCGGGATCCACATTTATAACAAACTCTATTGTTGTACCTACCCCAACATTCTCCCACATGTCGTCTTCCACACTGTCTGCACTCAGGTTTGTTACTCTGAACACTGTCAACACTTGATTCAATTGGAGCTTGAGTTCGTGGACTAGCACTTTGCCTCGAATGATCTCTACTTGGATGTCCAAACGAAGCATTTGAACGATTGCTTACATCTCTAAATCTCTTTGTCGAGGGTTGAGAAAACTTATTCATCGATCTTTTTCTTTCATCACGAGCTTCAGAATCAGCTTTCTTCTTTTCTATACTGAGTTCCTCGGCTTTACAAGCTCTTTCAACTAACACAACAAATTCATTTATATCAAGTATCCCAACCAATAACTTAATATCCTCGTTCACCCCTTCTATGAAGCGTTTACACATAGTGGCATCGGTCGAAACACATTCCTGTGCATACTGGCTCAGTCTCATAAATTCTCGCTCGTACTCGGTAATTGAAAAACGGCCCTATTTCAGCTCTAAAAACTCTTTACATTTCTGATCAATGAAGCGTTGACTGATATACTTCTTTCTGAACTCAATTTGAAAGAAGTCCCAAGTGATTCTCTCTCTCGGAACCACGAAAATCAATGTTTTCGACCAATTATAGGTTGTATCTCTCAACAATGAAACTGCACACTTAATACACTATCAGAAGTCAACGACATTTCCTCGAATAATCAAATTGTATTTTCGAGCCAAAACTCGGCCCGCTCGGCATCGTCATCAGTTGTGGCCCTAAACTCTTCGAGCCCATACTTTCGAATCTTGCCCACAGGAGGTTTATTCAATCGAATCGGATCTATCACTTGTGGCACAACAGGTACTTGTGGGGGTGGAGGTTGTAGAGCAGCCGGATTCGTTCGAACGAATTCTGAAAACCACTCACTCATCATACGGAAGAAGGCTTGCCTAGCCTCTCTTCCCTCACTACTTTTATTAGGCCTAGATGTGGCCAACGCTGTCCCTTGAGCGGGAGCAGGCGCGTTACTCTCTACAACGTAAGCAACTGCTCGATCGGGATCCATTACTATATGAAAACACATTTATAACTGTCAGAATTCATCACACTATCGTAATTTCATATATGGCATGTATAGCTAGACTTACATACGCTACGTTAGTCTAAGAATCGACTAAACCGTAGCTTTGATACCAATAAAATGTAACACCCCTAACCCGTATCCGTCGTCAGACTAGGGTTTAAGGCGTTACCGGACATATCGGAAACATTTACAGAAAATTTCATACAACCGTTCATCTATTCCAATCATAGTGTCCCTTAACTAGGTCATCGATACCCTAAGCATGCTTAGAAACAGGGTCGGGACTAAACCGAAACACATACAAACATTCTTGAAAATTAAAACTATTCGAAGATACAGGGGTTACACGCCCGTGCAAGCAAGCCGTGTGCCTCCCACGTCTGTTGGACACACCCGTGTGTCCTCCCCGTGGTCGAAACTGACTTTGCTCCACGGCCACCAAGCACGCCCGTGTACCTTGGCCATGGTCGAATCTTGCCTCACATCCACGGCCACCAAGCATGCCCATGTGCCTTAGCCGTGGTCGAATCTGACTATACACCCACGACCATCCAGCACCCGTGTGCTAAGGCCGTGTACTCTTAGGCCATATACTGACTTTCTCACACGGCTACTAGACACGCCCGTGTGCTATTAGGCTAGCTACTGACTTAGCCCCACGGTCACTAGGCACGCCCGTGTGTCACAACCGTGTGACATTATAGGCCATTTGCAAGGCCAATATACCACCCACACAAGGGTCAAACCTACAAGCACATTTAAGCATACTTCCACACACAAATTGGCAACCAATTTTCATGTCAAATGATCAACATGTCCTCTCATATCATCTCATTTCTAACACATAAACTTAGGAACTAAATTACACAACTTGAATACATTCATTATCAATCATGAATCATCTCCAAATTTACTAAATCATACTAGCATCATACCATCTCTAAGATTACCATTCATAAGCATTTTCTTTACTCACAAGCTATACCAAAATATGCACCATATATCAAAGCCACACATGCATTTTACCAACATTTATCTAGCCACATCACATGGCTATTTACACATCTCAAACATGTCTTACAAAACTAGCCTATACATGCCATAATTCAACTATGTATATCTTTCCCAAAAGTACCAAAATAGATTGCCGATAGTGTGATAAAGAATGCTGACGATCCCCGTATCCGAGCTAGCTTTACTGACATGCAAAGCAGAGAAACAAATCACACAGTAAGCTTTCCAAAGCTTAGTAAGTTCATAACATAATACATTATACCAAAACATACCATCACATAGATTAATTTACAATCACATATATCATACCATTCAACTATTACGCTCAATTAACTATTCCATTCACACATTCATAATTTCATCAACCACATAGGTTTCGAGCGTACCTTAGCCAACACTTAGTTGACAATTACATATGCTATTCAATACTCACTATTTCATTCCCATCAACTATCATCCTTTCTTCGATTCAATCGCACACTTAGTGCCCCGATATTTAGCCGAAGCTTAACTATCATCACACACATAGTGCATTATATCCAACCACTCTTCAATCGGTATCGCACACGGTGCCAACCACAAAGTCGAAGCTTATATTATTTCGCACACACAGTGCTAATCATCTCGAACACGTTTTCGAATATGCACACTTAGTGCCACATAACTCAAACTCAACTCACACATAGCATCCACATTTCAATATCATTATAACATTCATTTCATAGCATTTAACATAACTAGATGTTAGTATTATGTCCGAACTTACCTCGGACGTTCAACTATCGCAACGGTCGATCAATCGAGCACTTTATCTTTGCCTCGATCTCGATCCGAACCTCTCCTTTCTTGGTCTATACACATTCAAATTCAATCCATTCAATCACCAAATCATTCATTTTAGTCCAAACACACATATTTAGGGCATTTTACAAAATAGCCCTCACATTTTCACATTTCGACACTTTAGTCCCTATTTCACCAAATCATCAAATTAACACAATTTCTTTTCACACAAACCTAGCCAAATTTTCCTTGAGTTCATTCAAGCCCATACATTTCATTTTTTTCACATTTTAGTCCTTCAACTTATCATTTTCACAATTTAGCCCTAATTAGCTAAATTCACCAAAAATCCAAGAACAAAACATGTTCATTAAACACATATCTTTCATTTAACACTAACACTCATCACAAAGCTCACCATTTCATCAATGGCACATTTCATAAACATCATCAATTCACAAAATTTAAGCATGGGTTTTAAAGAGCACAAAGCAACGATTACGAAAACGTAGAAATTAATGAAAACCGAGCAAAATCTAACCTTGAATCAAGCTAATTCCTAGCCAAAATTACCAAAGCTTAAAACCTCTCTTCTTTCTTCAATATTCGGTGCAAAGATGATTAGAAAATGGCTTATATTGATGCTTTGTTTTATTATAAATTAACTTAATAATCTAATACCAATTTTGCCCTTTTATTAGTCATATAAGACAAATTTACATTATGGTTATCTAGTCATTTAACCATCCACTATCTTAAAAATGAGTTATTAACAACATAAGGCCTCCACCTTAAAAAGCCAACAACAATTAAGTATATAACAATCGGCACATAGCATTTTACACTTTATGCAATTAAGTCATTTCTCACAATTTGACACACAGTCAATAAAATTATCACACAGAATTTTCACACAGGCTATATCATATATAATTCACACCAAAAATAATATTAGAATATTATTCTGACCTCAGATTTATGGTCTCGAAACCACTATTCTGACTAGGGTCTAATTCGGGCTGTTACACTTCTTCTCGAGCTCTAATTGCATACATTTTGGCAAGTGCTCTAGCTTTGGATCGTTCAGTTGTATCACCAATTTTTCCTCGACTAGTTGTAGCATTTCTACTATTTCTAGGTCGTCTACCTCTCTGTGGAGTAGCTTCAGGTTTTGTAGTCTGATTTCCTGAGTCACTATGCCATTTTGGATAATCTCTAAGAAAATGATCAGGAGATCTACATCGAAAACGAGTTCCCAGCTTAGCTCAACATTCGTCGAAATGTCTTTTACCATATTCTTCACAAACAGTCTTCTCAACATTTCTCACACTACCAACACTAGTAGTCAGTGTGTAACACCCCAA
This sequence comes from Gossypium sturtianum, assembly GCA_025698515.1. Classification (NCBI taxonomy): domain Eukaryota; kingdom Viridiplantae; phylum Streptophyta; class Magnoliopsida; order Malvales; family Malvaceae; genus Gossypium; species Gossypium sturtianum. Next base: position 66,065,798 of record CM046944.1, on the reverse strand, counting down.
ACCCGACCTAGAAGTTAGGCCCGAATCTGGTGTGTCACATGGAAGTAAAAACCATCTTTGTGATTATTTAAAAACTTGCTTGAGAAATACAGCCTCTTTGTTAAAACCAAAAACACTTAAGCAATTGTTAACTACATGAAAATGTAATAATCTTTAAAAACCTTTTTAGTAGCGACAGCATATTTGAAATGAACAATTTACAAGGATGTGATGTTTAGAAATAGAGTTGCAGAAGCATTTTGAAATCGTTGCAGAAACATAGATAAAATACAAGTATTTTTGAAAGATTGATTGATGAGTCAACAATCAAGGTAGTGAACTTTAAAACCGTGTCTTTTGAAAATATCGTTTGAAAGTTCGAGTGAAAACTTCCGTGTTAAAATATTTATAAAAGTTTATTATGAAATCCATTTGTTAATCGATTTTGGAAAACCTTTATTTAAGTTTTTAGAAAATTCTCATTTTAAACAATTTAAGCAAAATAATAAGTATAACAACCATAAAGCAAATAATAAAACACACTCCAGAGGCCTTATTACAACTTAAAACAAAATAGCAAAATAATAAAATAAACGGGAATAGAAATTTAAAATTTCATTAACACCATTTCTGAAGTATGGCTTCCACCGAGTCATCCATGGCCCAAGTCCACATCACTGAGCATTACCTACAAGGGTTAAGAAAAGGGGGAGTGAGTTACAAGAACTCAATGTGAAACCCCTTACCGTCATCCACTGGGCCTGAACACATATAGCAAAAAATTTGGGCTAAGCCCTTTTACATAAAAATCTTAAAATGAAGCAAATGTATGAATGTATGCAATCCCAAACCAACCTAATAATCCATCCGCTACACACCACCCGTACCATCCATCACACCAGTGGGGATCTTTTGTCAACCCACCCCGCCAACCCACCAATCGTAGGCATTTAGCCATTTATATCAAATTAAGTATTGTGGACAAGCCACCGAAATAACGATATATACGTGTCTTAGCCACGGACAAAATGTGACAGAGTCACGAGAATATGTGGCGTGAGCCACCAAATTTCACTTCCCGATCATCAATATCCCAATCCCATGCAACTTATGTAAATGCAACATACATCGTAAATCATAATATTTACAATATAACCACGATAATTAATAACTCAGAGATTTATTACAAACAATTTGGCCAATTAACACTTTACAAAATCGGCCATTAAGCAATATATCAAATTGGCCCATTAAGCCATATCTCAGATTGGCACATTTAGTAATATATCATATCGGCCCATTAAGCAATATATCAAATTGGCCCATTATGGCTATATATCAAATCGGCCCATTAAGGCAATATATCAAATCGGCCCGTTAAGACAATATAACAAATCACCCATTAAGGCGTTATAACAAATCGGCTCGTTAAGCGATATAACAAATCGTAGCTAAGGCGATATAACAAATCAGCGCGTAAGGCAGTATAACAAATCGGCCCGTTAAGGCAGTATAACAAATCGGCCCGTTAAGGCAGTATAACAAATCGGCCCTTTAGGGCAGTATAACAAATCGGCCTGTTAAGGCAGTATAACAAATCGGCCCATTAGGGGCATTTCCGTAATTCGGCCCATAAGGGAATTTTCGTAATTTGGTAATCTTACCCACTAAGGGTAATTTGGTAATCTCGTAATCCAGGGGTATTTCGATAATTTACCCTCTAAGGGTATTATGGTAATTCCGTAACCTAGACTTAACTACTAATGTGGGGCATAAAAATTGAAACTGTCCATCTGCGTTGTACTCACTAAATTAACCATAACTCGAGAATGCTCGAAATTTAGATCCGTAAATTTTCCTTGAAACTAGACTCATATGTCTTCTTACTATAGTTTTTCCAATTTTTTTGGCTTAACCATTTAGTACAGTTTATTCCTTAAAGTTTCCATTGTTTCACTGTCCAACGATTCTGACCTCTCTTAACCGAAATTCAAATATCTCACTGTACAGTTTTCATATGTTGCTCCCACTTGTTTCTATTGAAAATAGGCTCACTAAGGAATATATACATATATATTATAACTCATAATTCCCTTGTACAATTTTAAACGATTTTTCCAAGATAGAACAGAGAACCGCGAAGTCGATCAGAACCAGAACAGAGAACCGTGAAGTCGATCAGAACCAGTCTCACTAAAATTAAGATATCACAGAATATACAATTCCTCTTCCTTCTCTGTTTCTTTCATATAAAAATAGACACAGTAATCTTTATTTCGATATCTTTTTCACTTTCTTACTCCCTCTATCCTATTTTTCGTAATTTTTCAAAATCATGTCACTGCTGCTGACCAAACTGTTTCATTTCAAAAATATGGTTAACACTACGAATATACGCACGCCCGAGTGGTCACGGATGTCGGGTTTCGGTTTTCTTCGATATTTTGACCGAATCATAGAATGTTACATACAAACATTCAAAGAGGTGTGAGATTACACACCATGTCAAACATGTATTCGGTAGGGTACGGGATTACACACCATGATTACAAGTTGTGCTTTCTACCATTTCAACACCACGAATGTGATCTCCCTAAGTGCACCAAAATCGATCCTACCCTTTGGCTACTGAAATCCCGTCCTAACAATATTTGGTGAGTGAAAGAGTCGCTAGTAATTATCCCACCTTTGGCCAAAATAAATCTTATAACAACGTTCTTTCCCCACTTGCTTGACGAGACGATGATAATGATTTGGTTAATACAAATCACTTGTGCTCCTTCACCTTGTTGAAAGCCCTAAATCCAACGATGGCCATATCACAGAAAAGAATGTAACTCAAACCCAATGAGAGAGAAAGAAGGACACTCGATTATTAAGGAAAAACTCGGATGAAAAAAAGTTATCGACAAAGAGAGAACTATTACTTACCGATTCTTAACTTCCTTGTAGCGCCAATCACTTAAATCACTATGAAAAGAGGATGATTTGATCACAAGGTAATGTCGAATTAAGAATAGAGAAAATGTTGATGAAAAGGTCAAAAGAAAAGAATAGACGGAGAGAAGAGTGCTAGATTGTTTCAGCTATCTAAGGGGAGATGAAAAAAAAGGTGAGTGTTTCGGCCAAACAAAGGAGAAAGATGTACACTCAAAGCTTGAAGATACGGCAAGAAGGAGAAAGGAATTTTTGGAGAGAAAAGAAAAATGACACAAAAGTTGGAAATAGGAGTTTTTGGCCAAAACAACACCAAAACTTTTACCAATTGCCAAAAAAATTCGGCTACCTCCCTCTACACCCAAAACCGTCCACATTCATGACCATAATGGTCAAAAATTGGCCAACCACACTTTCCATAACACTTCCCTTGAAAAAGGCCACATGTTCCCCTTACTTTCCCCTTTCTCTTGATTTCTTTCCTCACCTTCATCCTTTCCTAATATCCTTAGCCACCTTGCAAAAATTAAAAAGTCCAACTTGCCTTATTTACTAGCTTGGCCGACACTTAGGGAAAGAATGCAAAAATAATAGTCAAAATTTGCACACAATGGGATTTGAACCTCTTCCCTCAAGGTACTTCATGTGGCGCCATAACCTTCTTACCAATTGTTCAATTATGCTAGCAAATTGAATACTTATTTTCATAAGTATTGATGCCACTTACTATTTCTCCTAAATAGGCTTAAACACCAAATTTTTACTAGGGCCCAATTCAACCCCGAACCTTCATAGAACCCCGTAACTTTCCAAAATCACCTTCCTAATAAGTCGAACTTGAAACAATGTCGTTCTCTTATTCTCAAAAATTTTTAAAACGCTTTTACGCTCAAGGTCCAATGGGCCCAATCCTACTAGGCCCAATTTTGGGTCGTTACAATTCTTCCCTCCTTAAAGAAATGTCGTCCTCGAAATTTCCAAGCAACTACTAAACGCACCGCTCAAATCACACCACTATGCTTTCGCTGCGCACTCTGATCTTAATAACACTAATGTACTTTTAACATAATCTTGAATCCTCTTTCACACAACCAAACACCTAACCACAGAAGCAAGCAGTTATCTACGGCTTATACCTAAAATTTTCTACATTCAATCATCACGTCTAACCATAACATACCTGACTTGATGGTGATGAAACAATCCCGAGCCTTATGCTTCTTAGAACCGCATCTCAAACATGCTCCTGACCTCCTCCAGCATTCTCCCGGATGACGCCTCTTGCAAAAATCACAAGCCGGAAAGTTTGGTCGTGCCTTGACATGCTTTACAGAACGAGACTGCGACCCAACAGAACCGCGATCTAATTTCTTCTTACAGCTCACAGACCCAACTCGAAGTGCTTCACTGATTCCTTTAACCTCCTCCAATACTTCATTAACTATCTGAGTTAGCTCATCAACCCCAGCTCGATCATGAGATCCCGTCTCAACCACTAGCGATGCCAGCACCTCCCTCTCGCAAACATGCCCCGATGCTGAAGATCTAGCCTTAGCACCTCGGCCTCTACCTCGTCCACATCTATCGCGTCTAAGTCCTTTAACGCTCATGTTCACTAATGTCGAGTTAATCTTATTACAAGTCTTATGAATCAGTATAATTATTCAATGTTTATTAAACAATGTTTTATGGAGTATAGGAAGTAAAGTTGCTTTCGTAGTACGTATCTAAGGTCTCAATTTCTATAGTTTCAGCTCCTAAAGCTAAGAGTTCTAGAGTATTTCTACAGTCATACCACAATAATCATAAATTAAAAACACATACTTACTTGACTTGGTGCCGGATACCCGTGGTGCCATACTTCCTTTAACACATATATCTATAATTTAAAATTCATACAGCTTTTGAAAACTCTTTTGAACCCAAACCACAGCCGAGTTTTGAAATCGAGCTCTGATTCCATAAGATATAACACCTCAAACCCGGCCTAGAAGTTAGGCCCGAATCTGGTGTGTCACATGAAAGTAAAAACCATCTTTGCGATTATTTAAAAACTTGCTTGAGAAATACAGCCTCTTTGTTAAAACAAAAAACACTTAAGCAGTTGTTAACTACTTGAAAACGTAATAATCTTTAAAAACCTTTTTAGTAGCGAAAGCATATTTGAAATGAACAATTTATAAAAATGTGATGTTTAGAAATAGAGTTGCAGAAGCATTTTGAAATCGTTGCGGAAACGTAGATAAAATACAAGTATTTTTGAAATATTGATTGATGAGTCAACAATCAAGGTAGTAAACTTTAAAACTGTGTCTTTTGAAAATATCATTTGAAAGTTTGAGTGAAAACTTCCGTGTTAAAATATTTATAAAAGTTTATTATGAAATCCATTTCTTAATCGATTTTGGAAACCTTTATTTAAGTTTTTAGAAAATTCTCATTTTAAACAATTTAAGCCAAATAATAAGTATAACAACCATAAAGCAAATAATAAAACACACTCCAGAGGCCTTACTACAACTTAAAACAAAATAGCAAAATAATAAAATAAACGGGAATAGAAATTTAAAATTTCATTAACACCATTTCTGAAGTATGGCTTCCACCGAGTCATCCATGGCCCAAGTCCACATCACTGAGCATTACCTACAAGGGTTAAGAAAAGGGGGAGTGAGTTACAAGAACTCAGTGTGAAACCCCTTACCGTCATCCACTATGCCTGAACCCATATAGCAAAATTTTTGGGCTAAGCCCTTTTACATAAAAATCTTAAAATGAAGCAAATGTATGAATGTATGCAATCCCAAACCAACCTAATAATCCATCCGCTACACACCACCCGTACCATCCATCACACCTGTGGGGATCTTTTGTCAACCCACCCCGCCAACACACCAATCGTAGGCATTTAGCCATTTATATCAAATTCGTATTGTGGACAAGCCACCAGAATAACAGTATATACGTGGCTTAGCCACCAGACAAAATGTGATAGAGTCACCAGAATATGTGGCAGAGCCACCAAATTTCACTTCCCCGGTCATCAATATCCCAATCCCATGCAACTTATGTAAATGCAACATACATTGTAAATCATAATATTTACAATATAACCACGATAATTAATAACTCAGAGATTTATTACAAACAATATGGCCCATTAACACTTTACAAAATCGGCCCATTAAGCAATATATCAAATCGGCCCATTAAGCCATATATCAGATCAGCCCATTTAGCAATATATCAGATCGGCCCATTAAGCAATATATCAAATCGGCCCATTATGGCTATATATCAAATCGGCCCGTTAAGGCAATATATCAAATCGGCCCGTTAAGGCAATATAACAAATCAGCCCATTAAGGAAGTATAACAAATCGGCTCGTTAAGGCAGTATAACAAATTAGCCCGCTAAGGCAGTATAACAAATCAGCGCATTAAGGCAGTATAACAAATCGGCCCGTTAAGGCAGTATAACAAATCGGCCCGTTAAGGCAGTATAACAAATCGGGCCTTTAGGGCAGTATAACAAATCAGCCCGTTAAGGCAGTATAACAAATCGGCCCATTAGGGGCATTTCCGCAATTTGGTAATCTTACCCACTAAGGGTAATTTGGTAATCTCGCAATCCAGGGGTATTTCGGTAATTTACCCTCTAAGGGTATTATGGTAATTCCGCAACCTAGACTTAACTACTAATGTAGGGCATAAAAATCGAAATTGTCCATCTGCGTTGTACTCACTAAATTGACCATACCTCGAGTTAGGAAGCTCTAAATTTAGATCCGTAAATTTTCCTTGAAACTAGACTCATATGTCTTCTTACTATAGTTTTTCCAAATTTTTTGGCTTAACCATTTACTACAGTTTATTCCTTAAAGTTTCCCTTGTTTCACAGTCCAATGATTCTGACCTCTCTTAACCAAAATTCAAATATCTCACTGTACAGTTTTCATATATTGCTCCCACTTGTTTCTATTGAAAATAGGCTCACTAAGGAATATATACATATATATTATAACTCATAATTCCCTTGTACAATTTTAAACGATTTTTCCAAGATAGAATAGAGAACCGCGAAGTCGATCAGAACCAGTCTCACTAAAATTAAGATATCACAGAATATACAATTCCTCTTCCTTCTCTGTTTCTTTCATATAAAAATAGACACAGTAATCTTTATTTCGATATCTTTTTTTACTTTCTAACTCCCTCTATCCTATTTTTCGTAATTTTTCAAAATCACGTCACTGCTGCTGACCAAACTGTTTCATTGCAAATATATAGTTAACACTACGAATATACGCACGCCCGAGTGGTCACGGATGCCGGGTTCTGGTTTTCTTCGATATTTCGACCGAATCATAGAACGTTACATACAAACATTCAGAGAGGTGTGAGATTACACACCATTTCAAACATGTATTCGGTAGGGTACGGAATTACACACCTTGATTACAAGTTGTGCTTTCTACTGTTTCAACACCACGAATGTGATCTCCCTCAGTGCACCAAAATCGATCCTACCCTTTGGCTACTGAAATCCCGTCCTAACAATATTTGGTGAGCGAAAGAGTCGTTAGTAATTATCCCACCTTTGGCCAAAACAAATCTTATAACAACGTTCTTACCCCACTTGCTTAACGAGTCGACGATAATGATTTGGTTAATACAAATCACTTGTGCTCCTTCACCTTGTTGAAAGCCCTAAATCCAACGATGGCCATATCACAGAAAAGAATGTAACTCAAACCCAACGAGAGAGAAAGAAGAACACTCGATTATTAAGGAAAAACTTAGATGAAACAAAGTTATCGACAAAGAGAGAACTATTACTTACCGATTGTTAATTTCCTTGTAGCGCCACTCACTTAAATAACTACGAAAAGAGGATGATTTGATCACAAGGTAATGTCAAATTAAGAATAGAGAAAATGTTGATGAAAAGGTCAAAAGAAAAGAATGGATGGAGAGAAGAGTGCTAGATTGTTTCAGCTATTTAAGGGGAGATGAACAAAGAGGTGAGTGATTCGGCCAAACAAAGGAGAAAGATGTACACTCAAAGCTTGAAGATACGGCAAGAAGGAGAAGGAAATTTAGAGAGAAAAGAAAAATGACACAAAAGTTGCAAATAGGAGTTTTTGGCCAAAACAACACCAAAACTTTTACCAATTGCCAAAGAAAATTCGGCTACCTCCCTCTACACCCAAAACCGTCCACATTCATGACCATAATGGTCAAAAATTGGCCAACCACACTTTCCATAACACTTCCCTTGAAAAAGGCCACATGTTCCCCTTACTTTCCCCTTTCTCTTGATTTCTTTCCTCACCTTCATCCTTTCCTAATATCATTAGCCACCTTGCCAAAATTAAAAAGTCTAACTTGCCCTATTTACTAGCTTGGCCGACACTTAGGGAAAGAATGCAAAAATAATAGTCAAAATTTACACACAATGGGATTTGAACCTCTTCCCTCAAGGTACTTCATGTGGCGCCATAACCTTCTTACCAATTGTTCAATTATGCTAGCAAATTGAATACTTATTTTCATAAGTATTGATGCCACTTACTATTTCTCCTAAATAGGCTTAAACACCAAATTTTTACTAGGGCCCAATTCAACCCCGAACCTTCATAGAACCCCGTAACTTTCGAAAATCACCTTCCTAATAAGTCCAACTTGAAATAATGTCGTTCTCTTATTCTCAAAAATTTTTAAAACGCTTCTACGCTCAAGGTCCAATGGGCCCAATCCTACTAGGCCCAATTTCGGGTCGTTACAATTCTTCCCTCCTTAAAGAAATGTCGTCCTCGAAATTTCCAAGCAACTACTAAACGCACCGCTCAAATCACACCACTATGCTTTCGCTGCGCACTCTGATCTTAATAACACTAATGTACTTTTAACATAATCTTGAATCCTCTTTCACACAACCAAACACCTAACCACAGAATCAAACAGTTATCTACCACTTATACCTAAAATTTTCTACATTCACTCATCACGTCTAACCATAACATACCTGACTTGATGGTGGAGAAACAATCCCGAGCCTTATGCTCCTTAGACCCGCATCTCAAACATGCTCCTGACCTCCGCCAACATTCTCCCGGATGACGCCTCTTGCAAAAATCACATGCCGGAAAGTTTGGTCGTGCCTTGACATGCTTTACAGAACGAGACTGCGACCCAACAGAACCGCGATCTAATTTCTTCTTACAGCTCACAGACCCAACTCGAAGTGCTTCACTGATTCCTTTAACCTCCTCCAATACTTCCTTAACTATCTGAGTTAGCTCATCAACCCCAGCTCGATCATGAGATCCCGTCTCAACCATTGGCGATGCCAGCGCCTCCCTTTCGGAAACATGCCCCGATGCTGAAGATCTAGCCTTAGCACCTCGGCCTCTACCTCGTCCACATCTATCGCGTCTAAGTCCTTCAACGATCATGTTCACTAATGTCGACTTAACCTTATTACGAGTCTTATGAATCAGTATAATTATTCAATGTTTATTAAACAATGTTTTATGGAGTATAGGAAGTAAAGTTGTTTTCGTAGTACGTATCTAAGGTCTTAATTTCTATAGTTTCAGCTCCTAAAGCTAAGAGTTCTAGAGTATTTCTACAGTCATACCACAATAATCATAAATTAAAAACACATACTTACTTGACTTGGTGCCGGATACTCGTGGTGCCATACTTCCTTTAACACATATATCTATAATTTAAAATTCATACAGCTTTTGAAAACTCTTTTGAACCCAAACCACAGCCGAGTTTTGAAATCGGGCTCTGATTCCATAAGATATAACACCCCAAACCCGGCCTAGAAGTTAGGCCCAAATCTGGTGTGTCACATGGAAGTAAAAACCATCTTTGCGATTATTTAAAAACTTGCTTGAGAAATACAGCCTCTTTGTTAAAACCAAAAACACTTAAGCAGTTGTTAACTACTTGAAAATGTAATAATCTTTAAAAACCTTTTTAGTAGCGAAAGCATATTTGAAATGAAAAATTTACAAAAATGTGATGTTTAGAAATAGAGTTGCAGAAGCATTTTGAAATCGTTGCGGAAACGTAGATAAAATACAAGTATTTTTGAAAGATTGATTGATGAGTCAACAATCAAGGTAGTGAACTTTAAAACCGTGTCTTTTGAAAATATCATTTGAAAGTTCGATTTTGGAAAACCTTTATTTAAGTTTTTAGAAAATTCTCATTTTAAACAATTTAAGCAAAATAATAAGTATAACAACCATAAAGCAAATAATAAAACACACTCCAAAGGCCTTATTACAACTTAAAACAAAATAGCAAAATAATAAAATAAACGGGAATAGAAATTTAAAATTTCATTAACACCATTCCTGAAGTATGGCTTCCATCGAGTCATCCATGGCCCAAGTCCACATCACTGAGCATTACCTACAAGGGTTAAGAAAAGGGGAGTGAGTTACAAGAACTCGGTGTGAAACCCTTACCGTCATCATCCATCGGGCTCCGAACCCATATAGCAAAAATTTGGGGCTAAGCCCTTTTACATAAAAATCTTAAAATGAAGCAAATGTATGAATGTATGCAATCCCAAACCAACCTAATAATCCATTCGCTACACACCACTGCATTTCATCCATCACACCTGCGGGAATCTTTTGTCAACCCACCCCGCCAACACACCAATCGTAGGCATTTAGCCATTTATATCAAATTCGAATTATGGACAAGCCACCAGAATAACAGAATATACGTGGCTTAGCCACTAGACAAAAATGTGACAGAGTCACTGCAATATGTGGCAGAGCCACCAAATTTCACTTCCCCGATCATCAATATCCCAATCCCATGCAACTTATGTAAATGCATCATACATCGTAAATCAAAATATTTACGATATAACCACGATAATTAATAACTCAGAGATTTATTACAAACAATTTGGCCCATTAACACTTTACAAAATCAGCCCATTAAGCAATATATCAAATCGTCCCATTAAGCCATATATCAGATCGGCCCATTTAGCAATATATCAGATCGGCCCATTAAGCAATATATCAAATCGGCCCATTATGGCTATATATCAAATCGGCCCATTAAGGCAATATATCAAATCGGCCTGTTAAGGCAATATAACAAATCAGCCCATTAAGGCAGTATAACAAATCGGCTCGTTAAGGCAGTATAACAAATCGACCCGCTAAGACAGTATAACAAATCGTCCCGCTAAGGCAGTATAACGAATCGGCCCGCTAAGGCAGTATAACAAATCGGCCCATTAAGGCAGTATAACAAATAGGCCCGTTAAGGCAGTATAACAAATCGGCCCTTTAGGGCAGTATAACAAATCGACCCGTTAAGGCAGTATAACAAATCGGCCCTTTAGGGGCATTTCCGTAATTTGGCCCATAGGGGCATTTTCGTAATTTGGTAATCTTACCCACTAAGGGTAATTTGGTAATCTCGCAATCTAGGGGTATTTTGGTAATTTACCCTCTAAGGGTATTATGGTAATTCCGCAACCTAGACTTAACTACTAATGTGGGGCATAAAAATCGAAACTGTCCATCTACGTTGTACTCACTAAATTGACCATAACTCGAGTTAGGAAGCTCGAAATTTAGATCCGTAAATTTTCCTTGAAGCTAGACTCATGTTTCTTCTTAATATAGTTTTTCCAAAATTTTTGGCTTAACCATTTAGTACAGTTTATTCCTTAAAGTTTCCCTTGTTTCACTGTCCAACGATTCTGCCCTCTCTTAACCGAAATTCAAATATATCACTATACAGTTTTTATATATCGCTCCAACTTGTTTCTATTGAAAATAGGCTCACTAAGGAATCTATACATATAAATTATAACTCATAATTCCTTTTGTACAATTTTAAACAATTTTTCCAAGACAGAACAGAGAACCGCGAAGTCGATCAGAACTAGTCTCACTAAAATTAAGATATCACAGAATATACATTTCCTCTTCCTCCTCTGTTTCTTTATATAAAAATAGACACAGTAATCTTTATTTCAATATCTTTTTCACTTTCTAACTCCCTCTATCCTATTTTTCATGATTTTTCAAAATCACATCACTGCTGCTGACCAAACTGTTTCATTGCAAAAATATGGTTAACACTACGAATATACGCACGCCCGGGTGGTCACGGATGCCGGGTTCTGATTTTCTTCGATATTTCGACCGAATCATAGAACGTTACATTCAAACATTCAGAGAGGTGTGAGATTACACACCATTTCAAACATGTATTCGGAAGGGTACGGGATTACACACCTTGATTAAAAGTTGTGCTTTCTACCGTTTCAACACCACGAATGTGATCTCCCTCAATGCACCAAAATCGATCCTACACTTTGGCTAACAAATCCCGTCCTAACAATATTTGGTGAGCGAAAGAGTCGTTAGTAATTATCCCACCTTTGGCCAAAAATCTTATAACAACGTTTCTTACCCCACTTGCTTGAGTCGTGATTTATAATGATTTGGTTAATACAAATCACTTGTGCTCCTTCACCTTGTTGAAAGCCCTAAATCCAACGATGGCCATATCACAGAAAAGAATGTAACTCAAACCCAACGAGAGAGAAAGAAGAACACTTAATTATTAAGGAAAACTCGGATGAAACAAAGTTATCGACAAAGAGAGAACTACTACTTTCCGATTGTTAATTTCCTTGTAGCGCCACTCACTTAAATCACTACGAAAAAGAGGATGATTTGATCACAAGGTAATGTCGAATTAAGAATAGAGAAAATGTTGATGAAAAGGTCAAAAGAAAAGAATGGATGGAGAGAAGAGTGCTAGATTGTTTCAAATATCTAAGGGAGATGAACAAAAGGTGAGTGATTCGGCCAAACAAAGGAGGAAGATGTACACTCAAAGCTTGAAGATTTGGCAAGAAGGAGAAGGAAATTTGGAGAGAAAAGAAAATGACACAAAAGTTGCAAATAGGAGTTTTTGGCCAAAACAACACCAAAACTTTTACCAATTGCCAAAGAAAATTCAGCTACCTCCCTCTACACCCAAAACCGTCCACATTCATGACCATAATGGTCAAAAATTGGCCAACCACACTTTCCATAACACTTCCCTTGAAAAAGGCCACATGTTCCCCTTACTTTCCTCTTTCTCTTGATTTCTTTCCTCACCTTCATCCTTTCCTAATATCCTTAGCCACCTTGCCAAAATTAAAAAGTCCAACTTGCCTTATTTACTAGCTTGGCCGACACTTAGGGAAATAATGCAAAAATAATAGTCAAAATTTGCACACAATGGGATTTAAACCTCTTCCCTCAAGGTACTTCATATGGCGCCATAACCTTCTTACCAATTGTTCAATTATGCTAGCAAATTGAATACTTATTTTCATAAGTATTGATGCCACTTACTATTTCTCCTAAATAGGCTTAAACACCAAATTTTTACTAGGGCCCAATTCAACCCCGAGCCTTCGTAGAACCCCGTAACTTTCCAAAATCACCTTCCTAGTAAGCCCAACTTGAAATAATGCCGTTCTCTTATTCTAAAAAAATTTTAAAACGCTTCTACGCTCAAGGTCCAATGGGTCCAATCCTACTAGGCCCAATTTCGGGTCGTTACACGGTGAATTAGCAGACCTCAAATTACTCTGTCTAGGTCTATCTCTACCAGTGAACTCTAAAGGAGCAGTCGATTGATTAGCAGCATTTCGAAACTTCTTTCACGAAAAAGTTTGAGTTGATTTAGATGGTCCTCTTTTACTGAAATCTCGAGATCTCAAATTAGGCTGTCTTTTACTTTTACAGATTTCTTCCACTTTCTGAGCACATTTCGAGAGTTCCACAAATTCACGTCATTTCAATGCTACAATTAACATTCAAATTTCATCATTCAACCCATCTTCAAATCTAATGCACATCTTCTTTTTATTTCATACAATATTACGGGCATACTTGCTTAATTGTACAAACTCTCGTTCAAACTCAGCTACTAATTGATTCCTTTGTTTCAATTCAAGAAACTCTTTCTTTTTATTGTCAAGATAAAACCGGCTAACATATTTCTTCCTGAATTCTATCTGAAAGAAGTAAGGTTAATAACTTTATTTCATCTTTACTTTCTGTTCCTTTTTGTTAAATCATGTCTCAAGACCTTTTTGTTACGAGGAGTGTTTAAGCATGTAAGTTAACAATGATGAATAACAGCATTAGAATGTCTTTCATACAAGATGTCTTGTTCACAAAAAGGTATGTAGCTACTCATCGATGGAGGAAGTTGTACCAATGTTGCAAGCACCACTCTTGTGGAAAAATTGAACTTTTCAACCATGAAACATTTGAGACCATATCAACTTCAATGGTTAAATGAATGTGGAGAAATCAAGGTTCATCAGCAAATTTTGGTTCCCATCTCCATTGGAAAGTATCACGATGAAATATTATGCGATGTAGTGCCAATGCAAGTCGGCCATATTCTTTTAGGTCGACCTTTGCAATATGGTCGACGAGTTGTTTATGAAGGTTTCTTGAACTGATATAGTTTCACATACAACTAAAGGAATGTCACCCCTGTTCCATTGAATTCAAAACAAATCTGTGAGGATCAAAAAAAATTGAGAGAATCAAAAAGAAAGTGGAGAACAAACGAGTGATAAAAAAGAAGTTGAAAATCGAGAAAAGAAAAGCGAAAAAGAAAAGAAATTGGTGTGCAGAAAAAAGGAAAAATTGAAAGAAAAGAAAAGATATCGAAATAAAAATAAAATATGAGCAAGAAAAAAAAGATGAGAATGTAAGAGAGTGTGAGAGAAAAAAGATCGATATTGAAAAAGAGATTGAGAGTGAGGAAAGAAACGAGTGGGTGATGAGAGTGCCACTGTGGGAAAAGAAAATGAGAGAAAAAAATGTCCAAGAAAAAGATAGGAGTGATTTAGTTTTAACTAACCATAACTCGAGTTTGTCTTGTGATGTCTCTTTGTCACAGGTTTGGAAAAATCCTTTGCCAAATTTTTCAGTACACTACTCCACTTTCGAGAGAAGATTCCCTCTAATCGAGAAAGGTAAGTGGGAAATTGAAGCCGTAAAGACCGAAAGGTAAGGAACTTGATGAGATTAAACCGAGATGTCATTCTTTGGACATGTTTGATAAGTTTGTCAATGACTTTGATTTAAAAAGTTTCCCTTACTATGTGTGATAGTACTAGAAAGAACATATGTTTTCTCCTGACTTATTGGTTAATTTGTCCCCATTTAGTTATCTTTTGCACATATTTTAGCATTTTCAGTTTAGTAAATTGTATTTTATAATTCATTGGATCTTAACCTATTTATCCTTAATTTCGTCATGTTTTGGTACTGATGTCACTGCATGAGTATTTCCAGATTGCACCAAGAATTGTCGTCGTACCTGACAGCTATCCGGATAAGAACAAAAATGTGTGAGCTATCCAGTCTGGTACAACCAACTTGTACGTACAGATGCAACATGATTTTGATGAAAGGACACCTGTGCTATTTGGATAAATATTAATATTCACGTGAAAAGGAAAAAAAGAAGAGGCTTTTTGGGAGGTATTATCTTCTTCAGCCTATTTTTTTAAGCTTTTCGGCTATGGCGGCTTAAGCCTTTTATCGGTGAACCAACGTGAAAGGGATGCAGATTAGCTCTTGATGAGGAGCCCTGAGTGTGACACAAGAGGGAATGGAGAGATTCAAGTCGAGATTGGCTAGGAATAGTATTCTCCACTTGTTTCTTTTATATTTCTTTTCTAAACGATGGTAATTACTTTCTATTTCATGTTTGTACGGAAGTATACATGATTTCTGGGTTAAATGTTAATTTACTCAATCTTACTTCTACTGTTTAATCTTTGGGTTTGAATGTTTTTAGCATGGAAGTGTTATTGCGGTCGCTGACACTGGAAAGTGCAACGATAGTTCAAGCTAACAAGCATGACAACGGAAGTTGCTTGAGGATTAGAGGAATTTAATCCACTTGTGTAACATCCCCAAACCTGGCCTATTCACTACGACCGAATCTGGTTATGTTAGTGAAAATATGTTTCTTTACTTAGAAAAATTTAGTAAAACTTGCTACCTTTTGAAAAATCCATGTTTATTTAATATTGTATGAGAAAAACTTGATATCACATAAATATTATAAAATGCCCAAAAGTGAACTTTAAAGAATATATATATGACTAATTTTGCTGTCAAAATAAATTCGTTTCCACTTAGTAATTTAATATAACCCAAACATAATTTAAAATAATAATTAAATAACTCCCAAAGTAAATAAAAAATCAAAGGGCCTTATAACATCAATGTTCAAAAGATCTAGTACTTAATATAAATAAATTTAAACTCTTCTTTCTGCATGGGCCACCTCGTGTCCTCTCCAATCCCGGTCCAATCTACGCATCACCTGAAATGGTTAATGAAAAGAGTGAGTCCACTGACTCAGTGCATAATCACAACACAGGTTTCCCGCGTATGGGCTTGGCCCCATACCAAACAATTCACATAGCAAGTCATGCACATATGTATCTCAGCCCATCCCATTGTCCAACCGAACACCAACCTTAGCAGACTCCCTGCCTAAGGCCGTGGCTAATCCACCGTTCACATAGTGAACCATATATCTTACCTTGGCAGACTTGCTGCTCAAGGCCGTGGCTAATCCACCGATCAACCAAAGTGATCCAAATATCGTAATCTGTCTACGGCGATGCACATAGCAATCAACCGCCGAGATGGGCACCTAGCCAACACCTCCCTTGAGGTAGCACAAAGCTAACCCTCAAGCGCTAATGTAGCCGGAGCTATCATTAGACCACGTACACCTCGTGTACACTTCCTCCTTCATCGAATCAAGCCCCACCTCATGCAAATGTATAGATGCTACATGTTAAGTCATTGTATCACATAGGTATATAAATATACACATATACAATTATACATCACAAATAATCTTACCATCACCAGGTACTCATCACTTAAGCCATTATAAATGGCTACCACACCTAACACACAGGTTTAAACGTTAGCAATCAAACCGAGAAATAGTGCGATGATTACGCACCTAAATGATACCAAAACCCGAAACGCTACTTCACCAAAACTCTGTCGACACACCCTTGATGAATCGAACCTACGAGTCCTCCCTACCGCTCCTCCTGGCCTTCACAATGACTAGAGCAGAGACCCAAACGCTCCACCCCCCTCTGCTTAAGATTCGGCCAAAGTGCATAGGTGAAGAGAAGGGATATTTTTAGTGTTGGTAGAGTATGGAAGACAAATGGATGAAGGCTTAAGAAAGAACTAGGATTCGGCAAAGGGTCCAAAAGGGATTCGGCACACAAAGAAATGGGAAACAAGTCAAGAAAGCACAAATGATGAATGAAAATGAGCACCTCCTCCCCTATTTATACTATACGGCCTAGCTCCAACCTCCCACAAAAATCCCATTATTTGCTCCTACAATTCCTCCCCAACACTCATTCAAAAAGTTTGAATGAGTCAAACTTTACCTAGCCAAATTCAAAAAAATTGACCAAGTCTTCTCCACCTTTTAAGCCTTTCAAACCGTCCATCCACCCCACCAAGATGACGCAAAAAAACAATGCCCATCTGCTGCTCTTGCGAATCGAACTCCGAGCCTCTTCCCCGCAAATGGCATCACACACACAAGGCCTTAGTGGCGCCTATCCCGCCACTCCACCAGCTCCTTTCTTGTGACATAAACTCCCAAATAATTCTCTTAAGACACCCCTCGCCAAGCTCCCCTTTTAACCCCTAAAACTAAAAATTTTCTAAGGCAACCTACCACCACCTAGGGTTCTCAGGACTCCTAAAACTTACCCAACCACACACTAGAGTGTGCCAACACCCGAGCTAAGCACCAAATGCCTAACCCCTAAAACCAGGGTGTTACAACTTGTTCTTAATAGTGCTCCATTGCCATCATCGGAAGGTTTGGCTAATGTGCATGTTTAAGTCTTAGATTAAATATAGAAGTTAAGCTTGGGAAGATATTCATAGCAATTTAATGCATCGACAATCACCTATCATTTTTTATACCTTGTGAGCACTTAGTATTCTGTTGAATATTCACGTTGGGGATCCCAGTTTATCATTATCATATTTTATCTTATTGTTTTCAAGTTATTGCTTCGACAACTACTCTCACAATTTATCTCGTTTCTATCTATTTATTGCACTGACATTGATAGACAAAAGACAACCATCCTTGTGGGATCGATATCCGACAGACTCATATATGTCTACAATACTTGCATCAATAATGTACACTTGCACAATATTGCTGTGACGTTAAACAGCTGATCAATGTACCTTTCCATTAGGTTAGTGTTTTCCACCATGAGTTTTCACATAAAAATAAATTTGAACTATTTAATGTTGACGGTTATGTGAAATCCATGTCTCGTATCTGGAAACATTTGTTGAGTACCATGTTAATTTGAAGAAATTTTAAGAGTTTGTTAGCTTGATCATGCATTTGCCTAACTTTTCTTTGATTAGCGTGAATGATTCATTTTTTGAAGAAAAATATTTGATTCATGAAGATGTTGGAGATTAAAACTATGTTTTAAACCCGGAGACTGTTTTATGGTATTGTTAGGGAAATTTGATCAATAGAATTTTGTTTTGAACAATTGTTGTCTATTTGATGATTATTTTTTGTTCCCACAACAGAAGTCTTATATCCATGATCCGGTGGTAAAGCAAAACCAAATTATTGATCCTGGAGATTGTGTGAGCGTAGGAATGTTAAAAAGGGATTTGAGAGAATCTACTATGTTTATAAGTTGCAAAATCCCTATATTATTTTGTTTTGACATAAGAAACATTTTGATGGCTCAGTTCGAGAGTTTGTTTACATCTAAGGAGCCAAATTACTACATTAATGACGATTTTTTTTGTTTATTTGTACTTAGATTTTTTCAAGATCATGTTTAAAAGTGTGGAGATTCAATGATAAAGAATGAGGTGGATGAATGCGAAAGCGGATCGTAAAATTTGTTCAAGTTGCGGATTTGACTTAGGGCTCTAGACATTCGGAAAGAAACTTGGATTCTGACACCTCTTGAAATGCGATCGAATCCAAGTCAGATTAAATAAAATAAATAACTAAGATATATAAAATAAAATAATAAATCAAAGACTAGAATAATAAAGAAGAAAATAAAGAATATAGATAGAAAAGATAGAACGTGATATGTAGAAGTCTTAAGAAGCCTTGGAAACACAAAGAATCCATAACAGCGGCTCTAATTTCCCCTCCACTATAGAAACCTTGGCAAGAAAAAGTTTGAAGATGATCCCCACAATCTAAAAAGATTGTTAAAAACTCTTCTAAAAGAAACTCAAGAATAATTCTTAAAAAGAAAAACTCAAAGAGAACTTGAATAATAATCAATTGAATGAATTGTGTATAATGCAAATGCCTTTATAGAGGCTAGCAAAATAAATCTAAACAAAACTCTTAAGTATACTAGAACTCTAATTAACCTAAATCAGAAGTAGTTTTAAACTAAACTTTATTGTTGACATAAAACTCATAAATAACTTAAAATACTTACTAATTATCAAAAATTGGAAATAATAAAATAATAAAATAATAAGAGCTGATAAATAAAATATTAGACTCACATATAGTAAAAATTAATCCTAAAACTCGAACCCAATATGATTTAAACTCGAATTAAAAGCCCAAAACTCGTAATCCCGTCATAATCCCGTGCAAGAATTCTACTCACATAGTCTTCACTAAAACGGTCATAACTTGATCTCCCGAACTAAAAATTGAGTGATTCAAAGTGCGTTTTGAAGATAAGAGATAGATATTTGAATGCCATGAAGACATATCAACCTAGAAATCCCTAGATCACATCCCAAAAGTCGTCACAATTCTGTTGTTTTCTCAAACTTGAAGATTGACAGCTCCGTTGAATAGAATTTAATAAATTTCACCCCATCCGAGCACGTATCATTCCCCCTTTCCTCAAAAAGATTCATCCTTGGATCTTTTCTTTGATCGAATCTTGATTTGATTTGCTTGGCCTTTGATATTATTGTTAGGCCTTGAGGTAGTGTGACTCCATCACATCCATGGGTCTAAAATTAGGCCTTGAGACTCGCATCATCCAAGGAACCATAAGAGAATTTGTAGGAAAAATATTGAACTAATTGAGGAGAGGAGTTATTTTACTAACCGAATTGAATTATGTGTGTTTAATGTTTTATTTGAATAGATTCATTAGTTTGAAGTTTTAAAAGCTTACAAGGAACTTTCAGCAAAGAGGAAGAAGGAAAATGACATGTCCAGTTTTTGCATGTTGTTTCATTTGTCCACAATCTACAAAGACAAGATTATTTGGAAGCATTTGCAATTGGATACATTGAAGATGGATAAACAGGTTGTTCTAATGGATTGCAGAACTTGTTTTATCGCTGAAATTTTAAGTGATCTTCAAAAGTTTTATTTTGTTTTTAATCAATTTCTATTTTATGCAGGTCAAGATTTGAGGACAAATCCTTCCAGAGGGAGAGGGAATGATTTGGTTCTGTGCATCAAGGTTGAATCGATTCTTGCCAAGGTGAAACAAGTTGATGTTGGGTTGAATCTCTAAAAGCCACATCTTCTCATGATGGTGAAATCAAAGATTGATCTTTTGTGTTTACCAATTGGGTCAACAATGGGAGGCCGAACAAAGTAGGTCGAAGAGGAGTTTAAAAGGCCTATGTGGGGACGTGGGGAACAAGTCCAAATTCATCAAATTCTGATTGGGTCAAAACTAAGTCAGTCCTGATCCAAGAGTTGGATGAAACCTATGGATGGGTTTTAATTAATCAATGACTTTAATTAAGTTTATTTTAGTTTATGTTAGCATATTTAAATTAATGTCATGCATTATTAATTAGCATCTTTTAATTATGACATGCATTATGCGTTTTGTATTTAATAAAGTCATGCATTATGAAACTCTCATGTTAGTTAAAATTGCATCATAAATTATGACATGCATTATGTAACTCCCATGATAGTTAAAGTATGCATTTTAAATGAAGTCATGCTATAAGTAGCTCACTTGTTTATTTAGTTTACATCTTAATTAAATCAAACATTTAAGCACTTACTTGTTAAATATGTTTGAGTTAGTTTATATAAGTGTTTTATTTATTTTGGTTGTTATTTTAATGCATTAGTTAAAGTGTGTTTATTTTCATTTTTATTAAGGTGTTTTAAGTTGAATAAGAATGTGAATAGGTTTCAAGTGTTTAATTATTATTCAATCTTGATTAGGTGACTATTCAAAAGACTAATGGAGGCTTTCCAAATTCTGTTCGGTTTTGATGCACTTAAGGCAAGTTCATGGCTCCAATTAAAAAGAGGAAATACAAGAAATGAAGGCATTCAGTTATGGAAGAAGAAAGGACTTCAAAACAACAACTTTAAGGAGAATTAAGCTTCATAAAGATGATGACCTTTAAGCTATCCATGGACTAATGAAAAGACATGACCTCTCAACTACACAAAGTCAAGTGAAGAGACATTACTTTTGGGCTAGCCGTCAAGAGTTTAAATCAAATTTAATTGTTTTTTTTAACTTAGTTAAATGTCGAATATGAAAGGTCTTTTTAGGAGCTTGAAATGTCATTTTGAAGGTTTGTAAATTTCGGCCTAAGCTATCTATGTAAAAATAAAACTTTCGCTTGAAATTAAATCGTACTTTTGTGAGAAATTTTCTCTAAGGTTCTTCATTGAACTATTTTGAACTTATCAAACTTTCTAAGTTTGTGGTGTTCAAAAATTATCTTATCACTCTGTTTTCCATCCCAGGGTGTGGCGAATTCGATACACGAAGATTAAAGTATTCGGTCAAGTTTAAGTGGGTCGTAGTTTTAATATAGCTATGGTTCCTTAAAGAATTCAAGTGCTTCAGATTAAGGTTTCCACCTTTTGGACCATTTCAAGATGATTCTTCATGTTGAGCTATTTTTCAATCATCCAAGCTCAAGAAATCGCATGACACAACTTGAATAATGACACAACTACGATTGAATAATGACACAACTTGAACTGCTACCTTGGCACAGTCCTGGCTTGGTCCCTCATGGCGTACCCACTCTAAAAGCAGAGCCTAAAACAAAAACAAACACTTGTACGTTCAAATGAACTTAGTAAGTTTTAACCCAGATTACCTTAAAGCAATTGTTGTTTATATCCTCACATTGAAGATTATGGATTTCCTTTTTATCTTTGGCGAATACTTTCTTAATATCAGGCACATGCATATGCACCAAATTCTGTACTTTACCATCTTACATATAGTTCACTCATTTAGCATATTCCAAACTTCACCATTCAATACGAATCCCATTCCTATTTGGGAAATGAATACTGTAACAACCCGTTTTTAGTGAAATTAAAACAGTGGTTTCAGGACAATGAATTCGAAGTTGAAATATTTAGTTTATTATTAGTTTAGTGTTTACGGTATGTTAGGAAGGTCGTATAAAAATTTCGTTAAGAAATTTAATCGTTTGCATGCTCAATTTGATAAAAATGACTAAATGGCGTAAAGTACAGAACTGGAGTTCTATAGACTAAAGGGGTTTAATAGCTATGAAATTAAATGATTGGAGGGTTTATGTTGTAATTAAGCCATTTTAATTTTGAGTGGACATTTATGTGCATAATTAAGTGGATTTTAATGATAAATAACAAAGGTTAAAAGTGTAATTTAATAAATAAAGTAAATTAAAATAAACAAAAGCAAATTATCATCTTCCTATTCTCATTCCCACCGATTTTGTAACCTAAAACACCATGGGAATATCTTGAAACATTCGGCCATCTTTCTCCCTTGCATGTAAGTGATTTTTTATTCGGTTTTTAATGATTTCTATGTTTCTGGTGTCGTTGTAGCTTAATCTAGCTAGCCTAGGGACTAATTTGCAAAAGTGTTAAAATTTTAGGGTTTTACCATTGATGAATGTGTATGTGTTTTGATGTTTGATGGTATAAAATGAATGGTTGTTGTTAGATAAACAACATTTGTTCAGTTATTTTGAATGGAATTGCAAATTAGGGATTAAATTGAGAAATGTGATAAATTGTGTGGTAAAAGTGTGAATATGTGAAATATATAGGCTGCTATAAGTATGTTTAATATTCAACTAGGATTGGGTAGGGATAAAATTGAATGAATTTCATTTTATGAGCCTAGGGACTAAATTGTAAAGAAGTTAAATGTTTGGGGGCAAAATAGTAATTTTTCCATAATATGAATTTTGGGTTAAATTGAATAGAATGATATTTAAATAAGTTAAATTTGATTATATAGATCAAGAAAAGCAACGTTCGGGTCTAGATCGAGGGAAAGATAAAGTATTGGACTAGTCGATCCTATTTCGTCGTTTTTGTGATCGAGGTAAGTTTGTATGTTAATAAGCATTAAAGTAATTGTGTTTTAAATACTTTATTGTCGTATTTTTATGAATACGAATTCACGAAAATATTCGACGAATATTTGGCAACGTATGAAATCCCGGTTGAACCTTAGGAATAAATAGGATACAAATGACATGTCATTTGGGGTTACCTTGTTTTGGGTGCTAGTCTGTACGTTCTACCGGTGGCTAAGTTTTCTAGCACGTGTTGCGGTTACTCATCAGCTTGTGTGAGCAGCACCGTGTAGCTACGTCTTGACCGTCATCTTGTGTGAGCAAACCCAGTGATAGCTCGAGAGTGAGCATTTATATGAGATATGAGATTAAGATGGTTTTGACCATGTATCGGCACTTAGGGTGCGATATTCCTGAGTATCTGTTAGTATTCCAAATGGTTCAACGGGTAAAGATGATGGTACGAGGTTATAAGAGATGATATGAACCAATTCAGGTATTTGTGAGAAGTATGACAAGTAATCTACAGTTGATGTATTCATACATGAATAACATGGTTATGATAATGTGCTAACCTTTGAAATTGATTGAAACTTACATATGTTTAATTATGTTTCTTTAAATTGAGAATGAATGGTAAGTTGTACTTATTAGACATATGAGCTTACTAAGCTTAATAGCTTACTTTGTTTACTTTTTCGTTTTTTAGAGTGATTTCTAAGCTTGCTCGAATTGGAATTGGTCGGAGATCTCATCACACTATCCAACCATCGTTTTGGTACTTTAGAACTTTGTGTACTTTGGTTATATGGCATGTATAGGTCTTTTAGCTAATGTAGCCTTTATGTCTTGATGAATTTTGGCCATTTGATTTGGCTTGTAAGTAGTCATATATTTTGAAATGGATATATGTATATATGGTCTTGTTAAATGTGGTTAGTCTTATCTTGTACGTATTTGGATTGCCATGGAAATGCCTTTATTTTGATTTGGAAAATTTAAGCATCATGTGGATGAGATTCAGAAATGGCATATTGAATGTGTGTTAGGCACAAAAGTGTATATATATGCATTTGACCATTTAGATAACTTTTGGGAAGTGATATTAGTATGATTTTGAATGCCTTATTGTGAAGTTTCTGAGCATTCTTTATTGTTGGTATTGGTATAGCATAATTTGGATTTGGTTGTGATTTGTTTGAATGCTTATTGATGCTAGGGTCATGCTATTTGATGAGTTTAGGTTGTTGTAAGTTTGGATGAGGAATGTGGCTTGGAAAATAGCCTATTTTTGTCCACACGGGCAGAGACACGGGCATGTGTTTTAGCCGTATGTGACACACAGCTAGGTGACATGGCCGTGTATCCCCTAGTACTTATTTAGAAATCAAGCCAGTAGCTTCACACAGCCTAGCCCACGGGTGTGTGCCCTGGCCGTATGGCACAAGTCAGTATACCCTCCAGTTTTGACACGGCCTGACGCACGAGCGTGTGAGGCCATTTTGAAAGGTACACGGGCTAGTCATACGGGCGTGTGGTTGGCCGTGTGACCCAAGTCAGAGAGTTACATGGGGTCGGACACGGGCTTGGACACGGCCATGTGATCCCATTTTGAATATCCATATGGCCTGTGACATGGGCGTGTCTCTTTGCTGTGTGAGACACACAACCTAGCCACACGGGCGTGTGTCCCCTGCACTTTGAAAATTTTCTATGTTTTTCTAAAAATTTATTAAGTATTCAATTTAGTCCCGAGCCACTTCTAATGCTTGTTTTAAGCCCCTAGGGCTCGTGTTAGGGACTATGTGACTGTATTTGAATAGTTTTTAATTGTTATGAGAAATTATATTCGAATTGTATGATTGTTAAAGAAATAAGTCTGGTAATACTTTGTAACCCTATTTTGGCGATGGATATAGGTGAGGGTGTTACATTTATTGGTATCAAAGCTACAGTTTAGTCGATTCTCGGTCTAACGTAACGTGTGTAAGTCTAGCTATACATGCCATATTTAACCTGTGATAGTCTGATATCTCTTGATAGTTTTAAATCATGTTTGCATATAGCAATGGATCCCAATTGAGTAGTTTCTGATGATGTAGAACGTAATGCACCAGCCTCCGTTCATGGAGTAGAGCCATTTGAATCGAGACCCGTATCTGAGGGTCGTGGAGGAGAGGCCAATGAAGCCTTCTTCCAAATGATGACGAGTGGTTCTCTGAGTTTGTCCGACCGAATCTGGCTGCTCAGCAACCTCCACCCCCACCTATTCCCAAACCGGTTCTAGTAGCTCCTCAAGGTTTGGAACCATTACGTAGGAGTAAGCCACCTGTTGATAAAATTTGGAAGTATGGGGATGAAGAGTTTAGAGCTACAGTTGATGATGATCCTAAGAGAGCTGAGTTTTGGCTTGAAAATACGATTCGGGTATTTGATGAACTGTCTTGTACGCCAGTGGAATGTGTTAATGTGCCGTATCACTTCTGAGAGATACTGCATACCAGTGGTGGAACACTTTAATATATGTAGTGTCGAGAGAATGAATCACGTGGGAATTCTTTCAGACTGAGTTTAGACAGAAATATATTAGTTAGTAGTTTCCTGATCAAAAGGGCAAAGAATTTTTAGAATTGAAACGAGGTCATAAGACTGTAACCAAGTACGAAATTATGCTCGAGAATGAGTAAATATGCTCGAGAATGCGTCTCCACTGATGAAATTATGTGTAAGCAGTTCGAAGAGGGGTTGAATGAGGATATCAAGCTTTTAGTCGAAATTCTGGAATTGAAAGAATTTGTTGTTTTGGTCGACAGAGCTTGCAAAGCTGATGAGCTTAGCAAAGAAAAGAGAAGAGCCGATTTTGAGGCTAGAGACTCGAGAAAGAGGTCAATGTGTAAACCCTATCATTTTTATTCAAAGAAATCAAAGGATTATTATAACCGTTCGACTTCTTCAATTGTAACGCCCTGAATTTTGGGCCTAGGAGAAATGGGCTTCGAGTATCGGAGCAATTGGATTTTAGTTGTGCGAGGAAATTTCACTAATTGTATGTTTAGTCTAGTGGCTAAGTGATTTGGGAAGAGTTGGGAGTGTTGGAGAAGTCCTGGGTTCAAACCATAGCTCTAGCAAAAATTTTAGTTTTTCCTTAAAGGGGAGTTGGCGTTAGCTGGAATGCCTTATAAATTTGTTTGGTTAAAATATGACATAAGGTAGTGAGTGGTCTAGTGGCAAGGCGTCATTAAGGTTGCAAGGTAGCATGGGTTCAAGTCTTGGCGCTTGCAATTCATTTTGATTTCCTTTTAAATGAACTTAGACTTTGGCCCATAGGCTTATATTTAGTTGTGCTTGTTTTGTTACACAAGTGAGCTTGTGTTGTGGTGGCATGTAGCGTCTGGAGCATAGGAGAGGGCAAGGGTTTGAATCCCATTGCATGCAAAAAGGGATATTTATTTTGCAGTTAGGACGGTTTTGGAGGATTGATGAAGGGATCCCACATCGGGAAGCTAGCATGAGAGTAGGCGAGAAGCTGGCTTTAAATAGAGCGATCTATGAAGAGAGTAAGCATGCCTTGGTTGGCATTTAGGCATAGGAGTGTTCGTAGCGCGGATTAACTCCAGATTCCTATCAGGTGTGTATTTCGCACTACTTTAGCTGTAGAGTGGCAAATGCCGAAATGCCGATCACACGGTGATGGTAGCCACACGAGCGTGCGAACGCACGTGTGGGAGCTTCGACGCGATAGTTGAGGCCATCATGAGTGTTCTTGTGGGTTTAGGCTGTTTGGGCCACGACGGGCCGAAAGGGGCCATGTGGGGCCAATGGGCCTGTGGGCCCAATCAGATAAGTTGTATGATTGTGTAGTAAATATTGGACTGCACTATTTGAATATCACATCTGTGGCTAGATTTGGGCTAAATGGGCCACACGAGCGTGTGGGCCCATTTGGGCCGAGAATGGGTCGTAGGCCTATTCGCATCGTTATATTTGTTTAGAATATCTTGGTTTACAAAATTACTGAAATACCTTCGATTTGCAAAATTACTAAAATACCCTCAGTTTGAAAAATTACTGAAATACCCTCCGTTGAAAAATTACTAAAATACCCCTGTAGGGTAGAATTACTGAAATACCTTTGTAGGGTAGAATTACCGAAATACCCCTGAAGGGTAGGATTACCGAAATACCCTTATAGGGTAAAATGACTATTTTGCCCTTGAGGGTAAATGACTGATTTTGTGCCATGACTTGATTGGATCGTATGACTGTGTTTTAACTAACTTGACGGTGGATTGTATGACTGATATGCTTGTAATATATGTTAAATGACTGTTACTGAGTATGGTCATTCTGCATACACCTGTGATGATTGAGCATGACATACACGACATATTGCATGGGGTTGGGACAAAGTTACGGAGGAAGTGTACGGCCCATTGCCGTTCTGTACAAGGCTTTCAGCCTTTCTACGATATTATGGCTTTTAGCCATTCTGTTAACCAGCAGCGATGCTGCGATATTTATGGCTTTTAGCCGTTCTGTCTACGGCGCCGAGCCGTTCTGTTGACTTAGTGCCGCAACCGGTGCTAAGCTTGGTGTGTTGGCTAGGTGGGTCGATTTTATCCCCCCATGGTGTGTTGGTTGGTACGGGTGTTGAATTGGTTGGATTGGGCTGGATTTACATGCGCATATCCGCATCGATCATCGGTTACGTAATGGGCTTAGGTCCACCGGTTCGTTATGGGCTAAGACCCACGATCGTGTCCGTGATGGGCTCGGGCCCGATCTGTTTTTGCATACCGTATATCTGATTGTTTGTATTATAAGGGATTACACACTGAGTTTTCGGAAACTCACCCTTCTGTCTAACGTACAGGTAATCCCCACCATTAGGAGGATTGGTGCTGCGAGGGACTCGGAGACGACCACACAGGCACACATGTTTTTCTATTTCGTTCACTTATTTAAGCACTTGAATTTTTTTGAGTGGGGTTGTAATAAGGCCTCTCTATTTTTAACTTTTATTTGGGATGATTATCTAAGTATGTTTAATATCTTCTAGAAGTAGGACACGATTTTCTAAAACAGTAACTGTTTTCAAACACTACGTTTCCGCAACCCAATTTTTAATATCATGTTTCCACAAATCATTTATTTTAATTAAGATTCTGCAATTGAAAAATATTTTACAAAGGGATTAATAACATTTTGAAAAGGGAATAGTTCTTTTTTTTTATAAACCACGTTTTAAAAATAAGCGAACGCAAACGAAAGCACGATTTTTGAGAAACACTTCAATGTGACACGCCAGATTTGGGCCTAACTCTTGGCCAGGTTTGGGGTGTTACATTTAGTGGTATCAGAGCTCGGGTTGCAAAACTCGACTGTGGATTGGGTTTTAAAATTGAATTTCCAAAAGAATTGTTTCAAAGGATTTGAAAAGATTTGGGGTATTCAAAATGTTTTCTGAATGTTTTTTCTGAAAGTGTGGTTGACCGAGTCTCCGGCGCTGAATCTGTAAGTTTCTTTGATACTATTATCTATTTAAAACTGAGACACTTGAATTTAGATTTTGTATTCTGTGTATGTTTGGAAATGTTTGGATGTGGCGTTGGATATAGAAATTGGTTGCGTGTGAGATATCTGTCTGCTTCAATGGTTAGGTGTTTTGAGTATGTGTAGGGAGTTTTAAGTTCTAGTTAAAATATGATAGGGACATTAGAATCAGAGTGGGCAGCGGTAGCGTAGCGGTGTAACCTGTGTTGTGCGGCTATTATATAGTTGGAAATTTCGAGGCCGAAATTTCTTTAAGGGGGTAGAGTTGTAACGCCCCGAATTTTGGGCCTGGGAGAAATGGGCTTCGAGTATCGGAGCAATTGGATTTTATTTGTGCGAGGAAATTTCACTAATTGCATGTTTAGTCTAGTGGCTAAGTGATTTGGGAAGAGTTGGGAGTGTTGGAGAAGTCCTGGGTTCAAACCAGAGCTCTAGCAAAAAATTTAGTTTTTCCTTAAAGGGGAGTTGGCGTTAGCTGGAAGGCCTTATAAATTTGTTTGGTTAAAATATGACACAAGGTAGTGAGTGGTCTAGTGGCAAGGTGTCATTAAGGCTGCAAGGGAGCATGGGTTCAAGTCTTGACGCTTGCAATTCATTTTGATTTCCTTTTAAATGAACTTAGACTTTGGCCCATAGGCTTATATTCAGTTGTGCTTGTTTTGTTACACAAGTGAGCTTGTGTTGTGGTGGCATGTAGCGTCTGGAGCATAGGAGTGGGCAAGGGTTTGAATCCCATTGCACGCAAAAAGAGATATTTATTTTGCAGTTGGGACGATTTTAGAGGATTGATGAAGGGATCCCACATCGAGAAGCTAGCATGAGAGTAGGCGAGAAGCTGGCTTTAAATAGAGCGATCTATAAGGAGAGTAAGCATACCTTGGTTGGCGTTTGGGCATAGGAGTGTTCGGAGCGCAGATTAACACTATATTCCTATCAGGTGTGTATTTCGTACTACTCTAGCTGTAGAGCGGCAAATGCCGAAATGCCGGTCACACGGCAATGGTAGCCACACGAGCATGCG
This sequence comes from Gossypium sturtianum, assembly GCA_025698515.1. Classification (NCBI taxonomy): domain Eukaryota; kingdom Viridiplantae; phylum Streptophyta; class Magnoliopsida; order Malvales; family Malvaceae; genus Gossypium; species Gossypium sturtianum. The sequence continues at coordinate 66,035,879 of CM046944.1, read as the reverse complement.
AGCGCACGTGTGGGAGCTTCGACGCGATAGTTGAGGCCATCATGAGTGTTCTTGTGGGTTTAGGCTGTTTGGGCCACGATGGGCCGAAAGGGGCCATGTGGGGCTAATAGGCCCGTGGGCCTAATCGAATAAGTTGTATGATTGTGTAGTAAATATTGGACGAGACTATGTGAATCTCACATCTGTGGCTAGATTTGGGCTAAATGGGCCACATGAGCGTGTGTGTAATACCCCTAACTCGAGTCCGTCACCGGTTTAGGGTTACGGGCATTACATATCCAAATCACAAGTCCACACATTCAGATAAAGTCATGTTAATAATCAATACAAAATTTACTCATGCTATTAAAATCAAGTAAGCTACCACTAAATAATATCATTAGCATCATTTAAAACCGATTCCGTTCAACTAACAATTCATTATACATTTGGTCATTTGAAAATAAAGACCGAATGAGAACATGATGCTCATTCATTCATTTCAATACCACATACGATCATATCATTATCCCATCCACTAATTTACATTCAAAGATACCCTAAACCTAAATTTGTAATATCCCGGGTTAGGGGCTATTTTGTTGTTGCATGTTTTTCCCATGTGTTTAGTGTGCTGTGTTGCTATTTCGGTGTTTTAGGGGCTTAATTGTGGGTTAGGAGTGTGCCTGGGTAGGTAGGAAAATTTTGGTTTTTGGGTGCTAGGTGAAGGGAGCTGAGGAAGCTGGGGTTTAAGAAAATAATTTGTTGTTTTGTTACACAAGTAAAGAGCTAGCTTAGTGGCAAAGCATGCGCTACATGGGGGAGCTTGGTGTGGCGTCATCTACATGAGGTGGAGGTCTAGTGTTCGAGCTGCAGAGTTCCCATTTTGGCTTCTTTTTGGGACGGCATGGAGGAAGAGGTTGAGAGCAATTTGAATTCCTCCTTGGACTTGGTCAAGTGGTGACTTGGATGGTGGAGAGCAAAAAGTGGAGTGTGACTTGGTAAACACATTTGAAATGTGTGGATGTGAGTGCATGGAGGATATGGCGAATTTGAGGGAGTGGGGAGTGGGAAGTGACGGCTTGGTGTGGGAGAGGGAAGGCCGAATGTACCTTTGCATTTTGGTACATTTTCGGTTTTCTTTTGGTAAGCAAAAGTGTTCATTTTGGTTTTGTTAGCCGAAATTTTACCAAGGTTTTCTCTCAATTTTCTTCATTTGTTAAAACCGAAATTCCAAGTGAGTTCTCCATCATTTCCTTCACAAACCGAAAGTCCAGGCAACTTTGCTGATTTTGTGCTTTGTTTTTCTCAATTATTTTTGGTAGCCATATGCTCTCTCTCTCCCTTTTCTTTTCATGTAGGTAAGCCGAAACTAGTTTCTTCCTTACTCAAATTCTCTTTTTCTTCTTTAAGCCGTAATAGCCGAATTACTCATTTGTTCTCCTCATTTCTTTGTGCCAAAACCACAACCACTTGCATCTCAAACCTTTGCTTTCTTTTCTTATTCATTATTGCCGAAACTTCATCCTCATTTCCTATTTTCTTTTCCTTCCTTCTCCATTTAAAACCGAATATAAATGTGTGTTAAACACTTAGGCCGAATCTCTCCTCTCCTAGTAGTCTCCCTTGGCCGAATCTTTTGTGGCTCTCTCCTATTGTAGTCTTGGCCGAATATCAGTAAGTGTTGGGGCCTTGCTTCGATCGTTTGGGATTGGTAAGTGTTGGACCGAATGGCCATTTCCCTTCTTCTTTTTGCTTTGCCGATGTTGGTTAATTAAGAGCCGAATGTGGCCTTGTTGTGAGTGCTAATCTTTTGGTGATGGAACCGATGGTGTTATAGGGCATCGGGGACTTCAAGGCAGTCAAGCGGAGTCTCCATTGTTGGGTAGTCATTTGGGTAAGAAGGTGTCTCATTAGTCTTTTGTTTAGTTTCTTTTAGTCAAGATATTAAGAATTAATGGTTCTTCTTATTAGGTGGTGGCCGATTATCAAAAGAACCACTGTTGATTCGAGGTTTGGTTGGAAACCAAATCATCTTCAAGGTAAGGGATGGATATTGACCCCCCTTTGGTTAATTGATGATGGCCGAATGTTATAGATGCCTAACCCCTATGTGTTGGCCGAGTGTAGGAGCTAGTAATCGAGGACTTAGATCGTTTCGTTGGGATTTTAGACTCGTGATTACCAGTGTGTAAACTAACACACTATACTTAGTAATATTGTTATTAATAAACCTGTTTGCCTATTAAAATCATGACAATTATGATGGATTATTGGATACCCAAGCGGGGTATGTATGCGTATCCGGGTAAGTCAAGATTGTTACTAGATTACGATGATCTATATGGTATCATGACTATGTATGTATGTGATATGGGGCATGAGTCAAACATATTAGCATGATATGCAAAATTTGTATGATATGCATGATTACATGGGTTGGTTTGTTGATGGGTGATATGAGTGGAGGGGGCAGTGATGATTTGTCTTGTGAGCACCAGTGTTTTGGTAACACACTTTGTGACTTTGGGTCACGGTGCTTTGGTAGCACATTTGTGTCTTTGGGACACGAGAGGTTGGGCACCTCATTGCGACTTGTCCCTGTGGTTAACACCACCGTGGGTTGGCCCCACTTTGAGATATGGGATCGTCTGCTAGTGATTGGGTATCACACGATGGGTTGGCCCCATCATTCGATTATTGTGACTACGGTCACCAGTGCTTTGGTAGCACATTTGTGTCTTTGGGACACCAGAGGTTGGGCACCTCATTGCGACTTGTCCCTGTTGGCCCCACATGAGATATGGGATCGTCTGCTAGTGATTGGGTATCACACGATGGGTTGGCCCCATCAATTGATTTGTGACTTCGGTCACGGTGCTTTAGTAGCACATTTGTGTCTTTGGGACACCAGTGTTTTAGTAACACATTGTGACTATATGTCACCAGTGGTTTAGCACCACCAGTGGTTTGGTACCACACGGGGGTAGAAAAAGGAGATACGGATGGTTAGGATCGGGTTGCATTAATTATGTTGCTATGTATGATGTGTGTTAGCATGTTGTTTCATCGGGAGCGGGATTTATGCATCTTTGAGTCACTCGACTCACCCTCTCCTTTGACATTTCAGGTGACTCGTGAGAGCGCGACATGGGCCTGGATGGACTCTGGGGTGCTCATGCCATGCTTAATAAAGTTTTACTCCAACTCTATCATTTGGGTACTTTAGTTTAATTACTTTTATTTGGGTTTTAATTTGGATTTGTAAAAGGCCTTTAAATTATGTTTTATGATGGGTATGTTTTAATTAAATTCTCAACTGCTTAACAAATAACTTGGCATGAAATTTTACTAAAACTTGGAAAGACAACGTTTTCAAAATTATATCGCAATGTGTTTTAAACTATACCATCGGGTATCTCGCTATGTTTAGCTATACAATAGACTCAAATGATTTCCAAATCAAACTTGATTTTTCTACTAAGTCCAAAATGTTTCAAAATGGCACTAAGAAACTATTGGAAGTCCTAAATGAAATCAACTCGTTCACAATGTTTTCGCCCGCTTTTAAACGAAAAAGATAACTCAAAGACGTTTTCCCGTAACATACCGATTCGGTCGTGGTGTCTTGTCCGAGTTTGGGGTGTTACAATTGTGGTATCGAGCTAAGTTCAAAGGCTCATTTGTGTGGGCACGAGGCCCAAAATGTTTTCAAAGGATTGTTTTGTCGAGTCTTTATTCTTAAAGTATGGTTTGAAAGGCATGGCACCGAGTCTCCTGCACTTTGATTCGCCTGTAAGTACCCCATACTAGTGCTTGAGAATTGATTGGATGTGATATGATTTGATGAATAGTAAAAGTATACTACTTTAGAGATTGAAAGCGATAGGATTACTCGTGAACTCGCGAGAACAAATCATCTTAAAATATTCATAAGACTTGCTTTTAAACAAGTGGAATAAATCTCGATGCATAAAAATTCTTAATCGAATACGTAGAAAGATTAGTCATGAGCGCTAGAGGTGGGCGTGGTCGTGGGCGAGGTCGTGGTAGGATGACGGTTTACGAGCCCGTGGATCCAGTCGGGGTTCGAGAAAATGAGATACTGGTTCCGCCACCACCGGAGGTGGTGAGTTCCAAGATCGGCCGGGACGACGGCCTTGCGTCGCAGCGACGCCGCGCAGTGTTGGAAAGAGTAGCCGGTGTAGGTGGTGGTTCGGGAGTTAGGAAATTTGTTCTGAGCGACTTCGGGCAAATGGGGCGAATTCTTCCGAGGTGTTTACGGTGTTGCTCCCAAAGATCGCTGAATATTGGCCGAGCGCGGGTCATGGGCGGCTGGACTTGGCCGACTTGAAGAGAAGAGAAGAAGGGCATCGTATCACTTCTCGGGATGAGTCATATCGGTGGTGGCTCACGGTTCGAGACAAGTGTGGCGTGAGAGATCTAACATGGGATTATTTCAGATCGCATATCAAAAGAAGTACATCGGAGCTAGTTATATTGACTCCCAGCGAAGGCATTTCGAGAGGCTTGTTCGGGGAGTAAATCACATTTGCGAAATGCGGTGAGTTCCCGGTGAGTAGGTATGCCGGGGGCATTGTGGCCACCGAGCATGAGAGGTGTGTTCGTTTCGAGGATGGTCTGCGAGACGACTTGAGGTTGCGATTGCTCCTCGGCGGGAGCGAGTTCTTGTCTTAGTTGAGAAGGCTAAGGTAGCCGAGGTGTTAAGGAGTCGCGAGGCGGGCATGGATAGAAATAGGCATAAGAGGAGCTTTGGGTCTTACGGATCGTCGGGTAATCCGCGAGAAGGGCTAGACCGAGTGGGCCGAACCACTGCTAGGTTTGTTCTTCGCTAAGCGAGGGCCGCCGCAGATGTGATCGGTGTGGGAAATCTCATTGGGGTGGTTCTTTGGGTGGAGGAAAAGGTTGCTTCGAGTGTGGTTCTCTCGAGCACCGTGTGAGGACCGCCCGCGTAGGTTGGCTAGGATTGATGCGAGAGTCGGGGCCGTGTCGATTCGAGAGGTAGTGGACCGCCACCGCAGAGGGCCGTGGTAATGGCGAGAGGTGGTAATGGTTCGTCGGGGCCGTGGAGCACCGGCGGAGAGGTGCGAGTAGTTCGATGCTAGACGGCTGGATTAGTGTATCTTTGCGGCGCCGAGAGGAGAGCGACGGCCGGACGGGCATCATAACAGACGCGTTCTTGATTTTTGGTTCTCCTTATCTTTGCTTTGATTGATGTGGGTTCAACGCACTCTTATGTTGCCAATAGTATAGTAGAGACCATGGATTTAGACTCTGAGATATCTTCTAGGCAGATGACTGTGATTAGCCCTCTAGGTCACTCTGTAGTAGTAGATAAACTGTTTAGAGAGGTACCCTTAGAACTCCAAGGGTAGTGTTTGCTCAGCGATCGATGGAACTGCCGTTTGGGGAGTTCGATCTGATTCTTGGGATGGATTGGTTGGCCAAGTACCAGGCGAGGTTGGATTGCGCAGCCAAGCGCATGGTTCTTAAGACGGTTGAGGGTGATGAGGTGGCAATGATAGGTAAGAGGAGGGATTACTTATCAAATGTGGTATCTGCTCTGAAAGCGGAGAAGATGGTCAGGAAGGGCTGTGAAGCGTATGTAGTTCATGTGTATGCCTTGGAGGCTAAAGAGTCGGCTGTGGAGAAGGTTCGCACTGTTAAGGAGTTTGGCGATGTTTTTCCCGAGGAGCTTCGGGTTTGCCGCCGATCGCGAGGTGGAGTTCGGGATTGATCTGTTGCCGGAATCTGCGCCGGTGTCTCTATTGCTCCGTATAGGATGGCGCCAAAGGAATTGGTGGAGCTTAAGGCTCGAGATCCGGGAGTTATTGGATCGAGGTTTTATTAGGCCAAGTGTTTCGCCGTAAGTGCGCGGTACTCTTTGTCAAGAAGAAAGATGATGTACGATGCGGATGTGTATAGACTACCGCCAGATTGAACAAGGCGACGATTAAAAACAAGTATCCGCTGCCACGGATAGACGATTTGTTTGATCACCGGAAGAAATCATGTATTTTCAAGATCGACTTGAGGTCAACTATCCGACGCATACGATTTGGAGCTAGCAAATGTAGTCTTCGCTTTAAAGATTTGGAGGCACTACTTGTGCGGAGAGAGATCAATAGTCTACACCGATCATAAGAGTCCAAGTACCTCTTGACTCGAAGGATTTGAATTTGAGGCGCCGCAGATGGGTTGAGTTGTTTGAAAGATTACGATCGTTCGATTGAGTATCATCCGGCAAGGCTAACGTGGTGGCGACGCGTTGAGCCGTAAGGTTGTTTCGGACTTAAGAGCATTGTTTGCCCATTTGAGTTTGTATGACGATGGGAGTATGCAGCGAGTTGCGGTTAAGCCTACTTGGGTTGAGCGGATCGAGAGAAACAGATTATTGGATGAGGTTCCGAGTGCGCGGAGGTTACAAGTGCGAGAATGGTGGTTTGGAGGGTTACTGACTTGTCTAGTGATGAGGTTCTGTGTTTTCAAGGTAAGGCTTGTATGCCTAAAGATGTTGAGCCGAGGCGAGAAAATTCTTGGGACGCACATATGCGATCCTTATGCTATGCATCCCGGAGGTAGTAAGATGTATAAGGATCTTAGAGAGCGCTTTTGGTGGCTTTGGCTTGAAGAAGGAGGTGACAGAGTTTGTTGGGAAGTGTCGACTTGCCCGGCAGGAGTCAAGGCTGAACATCGCTTGCCGTCGGGTTGCTTCACTGTGAAGATTCCTCGATGGAAGTGGGAAAGGATAACCATGGATTTAAATCGGTGGGTTACAGCTTCGCCAAGCAAGAAAGATTCAGTTTGGGTAGTGGTGGATCGACTGACTAAATCAGCTCACTTTATTCCGGTGAGGGTTGACTACTCACTTCAGAAGCTAGCGAAGCTATATGTGTCAGAGATAGTGAGGTTGCACGGCGTGCCAGTTTCGATAATCTCGGATAGGGATCCTAGATTCACGTCAAGGTTCTGGAAAGCACTGCATCAGGCTCTGGGTACTCGGTTGGATTTTAGCACGGCTTTTCACCCGCAGTCTGACGGTCAATCAGAAAGGGTCATTCAGGTTTTAGAGGATATGCTGAGAGGTTGTATCTTGGACTTCAGAGGTAGTTGGGAGGAGTTTCTACCATTAGCTGAGTTTCCCTACAACAACGAGTTACTGCGAGCATCAAGATGGCACCGCATTTATATTGTATGGTAGGAAATGTCGCTCACCTACGTGTTGGACGGAGTTAGGTGAACGTCGGTTGTTAGGACCCGAGTTGGTTCTTCGAGACCGAAGACAAGGTTAAGTTAATTCGATCAAGATTGAAGGAAGCTTGGACCGGCAGAAGTCTTATGCCGATCTTAAGCGAAGAGATATAGAGTTCGCTGTGGGGGATCGAGTGTTCTGAAGGTCTCGCCTTGGAAGAAGGTGTTGAGGTTCGGGAAGAAAGGCAAGCTAAGTCCGAGGTTTATTGGACCGTATAAGGTCTTGAGACGAGTTGGACCGTGGGCGTATCGGCTTGAGTTGCCAGCAGAGCTTAGTCGATTCACGGCGTTTTCACGTTTCAATGCTTGGAGGTATCGTTCGGATCCGTCGCATGTGGTAGCAATGGAAGAGATCGAGGTAAATCCAGATTTGACTATGGAAGAAGAACACGCAAGCGCATTCTAGATCGGGATGTGAAAGTTCTGCGTAAGAAGTCCAGTGCCTTTGGTTAAGGTTCTTTGGCGGAATCATGGCGTAGAAGAAGCTACGTGGGAACCCGAGGATATGATGAGACAAAGAATATCCGCAACTCTTTTGATCGAGGTAATTTCGAGTCGAAATTATTTATAAGGGGGTAGAACCGTAATATCCCGGGTTAGGGGCTATTTTGTTGTTGCATGTTTTTCGCATGTGTTTAGTGTCTTTGTGTTGCTATTTCGGTGTTTTAGGGGCTTAATTGTGGGTTAGGAGTGTGCACAGGTAGGTAGGAAAATTTTGGTTTTTGGGTGCTAGGTGAAGGAGCCGAGGAAGTCAGGGTTTAAGAAAATAATTTGTTGTTTTGTTACACAAGTAAAGAGCTAGCTTAGTGGCAAAGCATGCGCTACATGGGGAGCTTGGTGTGTGTCATCTACATGAGGTGGAGGTCTAGTGTTCGAGCCACAGAGTTCCCATTTTGGCTTCTTTTTGGGACGGCATGGAGGAAGAGGTTGAGAGCAATTTGAATTCCTCCTTGGACTTGGTCAAGTGGTGACTTGGATGGTGGAGAGCAAAAAGTGGAGTGTGACTTGGTAAACACATTTGAAATGTGTGGATGTGAGTGCATGGAGGATATGGCCGAATTTGAGGGAGTGGGGAGTGGGGAAGTGACGGCTTGGTGTGGGAGGGAAGGCCGAATGTACCTTTGCATTTTGGTACATATTCGGTTTTCTTTTTGGTAAGCAAAAGTGTTCATTTTGGTTTTGTTAGCCAAATTTTACCAAGGTTTTCTCTCAATTTTCTTCATTTGTTAAAACCGAAATTCCAAGTGAGTTCTCCAACATTTCCTTCACAAACCGAAAGTCCGAGCAACTTTGCTGATTTTGTGCTTTGTTTTCTCTCAATTATTTTTGGTAGCCATATGCTCTCTCTCTCCCTTTTCTTTTCATGTAGGTAAGCGAAACTAGTTTCTTCCTTACTCAAATTCTCTTTTTCTTCTTTAAGCCGTAATAGCCGAATTACTCATTTGTTCTCCTCATTTCTTTGTGCCAAACCACAACCACTTGCATCTCAAACCTTTGCTTTCTTTTCTTATTCATTATTGCCAAACTTCATCCTCATTTCCTATTTTCTTTTCCTTCCTTCTCCATTTAAAACCGAATATAAATGTGTGTTAAACACTTAGGCCGAATCTCTCCTCTCCTAGTAGTCTCCTTGGCCGAATCTTTTGTGGCTCTCTCCTATTGTAGTCTTGGCCGAATATCGGTAAGTGTTGGGGCCTTGCTTCGATCGTTTGGGATTGGTAAGTGTTGGACCGAATGGCCATTTCCTTCTTCTTTTGCTTTGCCGATGTTGGTTAATTAAGAGCCGAATGTGGCCTTGTTGTGAGTGCTAATCTTTTGGTGATGGAACCGATGGTGTTATAGGGCATCGGGGACTTCAAGGCAGTCAAGCGGAGTCTCCATTGTTGGGTAGTCATTTGGGTAAGAAGGTGTCTCATTAGTCTTTTGTTTAGTTTCTTTTAGTCAAGATATTAAGAATTAATGGTTCTTCTTATTAGGTGGTGGCGATTATCAAAAGAACCACTTTGTTGATTCGAGGTTTGGTTGGAAACCAAATCATCTTCAAGGTAAGGGATGGATATTGACCCCCCTTTGGTTAATTGATGATGGCCGAATGTTATAGATGCCTAACCCCTATGTGTTGGCCGAGTGTAGGAGCTAGTAATCGAGGGACTTAGATCGTTTCGTTGGGATTTTAGACTCGTGATTACCAGTGTGTAAACTAACACACTATACTTAGTAATATTGTTATTAATAAACCTGTTTGCCTATTAAAATCATGACAAATGATGATGGATTATTGGATACCCAAACGGGGTATGTGTACGTATCCGGTAAGTCAGTATTGTTACTAGATTACTGATGATCTATATGGTATCATGACTATGTATGTATGTGATATGGGGCATGAGTCAAACATATTAGCATGATATGCAAAATTTGTATGATATGCATGATTACATGGGTTGGTTTGTTGATGGGTGATATGAGTGGAGGGGCAAAGTGATGATTTGTCTTGACGAGCACCAGTGTTTTAGTAACACACTTTGTGACTTTGGGTCACCAAAGCTTTGGTAGCACATTTGTGTCTTTGGGACACCAGAGGTTGGGCACCTCATTGCGACTTGTCCCTGTGGTTAACACCACCGTGGGTTGGCCCCACTTTGAGATATGGGATCGTCTGCTAGTGATTGGGTATCACACGATGGGTTGGCCCCATCATTCGATTATTGTGACTACGGTCACCAAGTGCTTTGGTAGCACATTTGTGTCTTTGGGACACCGAGAGGTTGGGCACCTCATTGCGACTTGTCCCCGTTGGCCCCACATGAGATATGGGATCGTCTGCTAGTGATTGGGTATCACACGATGGGTTGGCCCCATCAATTGATTTGTGACTTCGGTCACGATTGCTTTGGTAGCACATTTGTGTCTTTGGGACACCAAGTGTTTTGGTAACACATTGTGACTATATGTCACCAGTGGTTTGGCACCACCGGTGGTTTGGTACCACACGGGTAGAAAAAGGAGATACGGATGGTTAGGATCGGGTTGCATTAATTATGTTGCTATGTATGATGTGTGTTAGCATGTTGTTTCATCGGGAGCGGGATTTATGCATCTTTGAGTCACCTCGACTCACCCTCTCCTTTGACATTTCAGTGACTCGTGAGACGCGACATGGAGCCGGGATGGACTCGGGGTGCTCATGCCATGCTTAATAAAGTTTTACTCCAACTCTATCATTTGGGTACTTTAGTTTAATTACTTTTATTTGGGTTTTAATTTGGATTTGTAAAAGGCCTTTAAATTATGTTTTATGATGGGTATGTTTTAATTAAATTCTCAACCTGCTTAACAAATAACTTGGCATGAAATTTTACTAAAACTTGGAAAGACAACGTTTTCAAAATTATATCGCAATGTGTTTTAAACTATACCATCGGGTATCTCGCTATGTTTCGCTATACAATAAACTCCAATGATTTCCAAATCAAACTTGATTTTTCTACTAAGTCCAAAATGTTTCAAAATGGCACTAAGAAACTATTGGAAGTCCTAAATGAAATCAACTCGTTCACTATGTTTTTGCCCCGCTTTTAAACGAAAAAAAGATAACTCAAAGACGTTTTTCCCCGTAACATACCAGATTCGGTCGTGGTGTCTTGTCCGAGTTTGGGGTGTTACAAAATTTCTAACCATCTCATTTCTCTCATAATCTCTTGTCACAATCGGCAATAATTTAATACATATGCGCATATACACACATATTCCATCATAAGAACATTTTAATAAGACATTACATCAATGATTTAATCATTTAAATCACAAGGCCGAAAATACTATATCATTTTAGAGAAAAAATTTAAGTTCTAAACCAAAACAAGTCATGGCTGAGTATTTACAAATGAGTACCCATCAATTTGTTCATTAATGTACCCCTTTTAATAGACACATACACCAAATATAATCTATTTCATTCATATCTAGTCACATTGATACATTCAAATAATTATACTAAAAACAATAATTTTTATCAACTCAATATCTTATATGTTATATTCAATATATTCCATAAGCTTAAAGTTCACATACAACTTATTATGAGATAACTTTCTAATAGACTTATAATATATATATATCAATATAAACAATATGCTTAAATAATAATTCCATACTTCAATATGATTAAACCAACCAAAACATAAAGACATAGCCATTTTCGCATGGCATATACATTTATATACATATCGTTCAAACAAAATCCAAAGGAATATTGCCTATACATGCCATATGTTTTCAAAAAGGGTACAACTTATAGAATATCGAAGTTAGGTGATAGTGTGGATGACTTTGACGAAGATTCCTGAGCACGAGCTAGCTTTCAAGATCTAAACCATAATCACACAAACACACGTTCGGTAAGCTAACTTAGCTTAGTAAGTTATAAGCAAAAGGGGATATATATATAATGATTCAATATACAACTTCAATCAATTTAACTTAATCCTTCACTAGTCCGTATCAGCATTTCATATAACATAATACCATACAGCAATGTCATATTCAATGGAATCTCCAAACCGAATATTCAAATACTCTATACCCATTTCGATCAAACTCAAAAATCAATAAATACTTTACATTTCTATAATTTAGAATACAAGAACTACTTACCTCTTTAGCACCAAGTTCTTAACTTTCCATGCATTATTTACTTACATGTCTCATATGGTCATCTCCACTCATTGGTTCATGTTTTTGAGAGGTCCAATATTCCGCACACACAGTGCAACTCATGTAACGTATCGCACACTTAGTGTCGTTACTTGATAATTCGCACACGTAGTGCCATCTTTCGGTAATGTATCGCACACTTAGTGCCATTACTCGCTTCCCGTACACATAGTGCCATTCCACCGATATCGCACACACAGTACTCGATGTTTAATCTCGCACACATAGTGCCATTCCACCGATATCGCACACACATTGCTCGGTGTTTAATCTCGCACACATAGTGCCATTATTCGAACCTTTCTTTGTTTATGAAACACTTATAATTCCATTCTCATACATATTTACACAAAGATACGATTGTCCTATGACAGCTCAATTTCCTTATATCATTCCATTGCATTCGGCACAACAAAAATATATGTATATTTATACATTTACATCCACCTTTTCAAAACAAACATCTCTCTTTTTAAATTCACATCTAGCTACCACCGTATTCAATCACAAACTCACATTACTCAATAAATCGACACTTATACTATTATACATTCACCAACCTTACATTCGGCTAATTTATCAATAATTCACCCCATTCAATATTACATTCGGCAAAATGGATTAAACATACTTAATTCAATTAATCGATGGATATACATATATAGTGGTATCCAATAAACCACATTCGGCTAACATACTTAAAAGTTCCCATTTCTCATTTGGCATTTTAAAAATTTAATCCATTAATTCATCTAATCATATGCATTTTATTTTAGAAATAAATCAATTAAACCCGATTACTTATAAACTTACCTCGAGAGTCGATGAATTAGAGTTTCCCGGCTATTCGTTCAACTTCGCCTTCCCCCGATCCAAACCCGTTTCCTTTTGTTCTTGATCTAAATAATTCCAAATTGAACTCATTCAAATACATTTTCATTCAATTTAATCCAAAAATACATAATTGTGCACTTTTACCAATTTACCCCCAACATTTACAATGTTTACAATTTAGTCCTTATAGCTCAAAACACAAAATATCAAGAATTCAACCACACCTATTAAGGGCCGAATATTCATAGTCCCTATATCAACTCATTTCTTCCATTTTTCTTGCTATTTAGTCCTTCCAAAAATTTTCTTTTTATGAATTCACCCTTATACTAAACTCCATCAAAAATTCTAAAGAAAATCTTGTTAATCTAGCATGCTTATATCATATTCAATCATTAACCACACAAACACCAAATTCCCATCCATGGCAACACTCAAATTATACAACTAAATCAAAAATTCGGGTATGGGCTAACTAAATTACATGGCTACAACCTCAAAAATGTTAAAATTATCAAAAACTAAGTTCAATCACTCACCTTATTTGAACATGCAAATGCCAAAAATGTTGAAAGCTATGGTTCTTCTTCTTCCTTTAGGTTTCGGCAATAACAAGAGAAAAAATAAAGATGAACACCCACCCACTAGTTTTATGTTTTTTTTATAATACTCATATTATATATATTTTATCATTCTTTTGATTTTTAACATATAAAATAATCATATATTATAAACTTAGTGCCTTTGCCGTCCACTATACTCTCATAATGGTCAAATTGCAACTTCAATACCCATTCAAAAAGAAGACCATTCAATTTAGCCTCTAAATTTCATAATGACTATATTTTTCCCACTTACTCGATTTAGTCCTTTCACTTAAATTAAACACCCAAGCAAACAAATTAACCAACAATACTTTAGCACATGTTCAAACACATAACATAGATATCAAATAAATTATTAAAATATTTTTCTAACCCGGATTCTTGGTCCCGAAACCACCGTTCCGATTAGGGTTGTAATCGGGCTGTTACAGTGTGGGCCCATTTGGGCCGAGAATGCATTCGCATCGTTAGCTCTGTTTAGAATATCTTGGTTTACAAAATTACTGAAATACCCTTGGTTTACAAAATTACTGAATTACCCTCGGTTTGCAAAATTACTAAAACACCCTCGGTTTGCAAAATTACTGAAATACCCCCAGTTTGCAAAATTACTGAAGTACCCTCGGTTTGTAAAATTACTGAAATACCCTCGGTTTGCAAAATTATTGAAATACCCTCAGTTTGCAAAATTATTGAAATACCCTCGGTTTGCAAAATTACTAAAATACCCCTGTAGGGTAGAATTACTGAAAAACCTTGTAGGTTAGAATTACCGAAATACCCCTGAAGGGTAGGATTACCGAAAAACCCTTATAGGGTAAAATGACTATTTTGCCCCTGAGGGTAAATGACTAATTTTGTGCCATGACTTGATTGTGATCGTATGACTGTAACACCCCATACCCGAGTCCGAGGCTAAGACTGGATACGAGACATTACTATACTTGAACTTACTAAAACATGTACTTCCGGGCTGTAAAACTTCATTTCAAATTAGAACTTCTCTCTCAGTCAAATCATACATTTCATGGGCCTACGAAGCCTTAAACTCACGTCTGGAACTTTCGGAGTTCAACCGGAAACTTTTACCCACTTTGCAAACTTTTCCTCAAAACAGGGGTCACACGCCCGTGTGACTTGGGGCACGGCCGTGTACCCCTAAGACATGCCCATGTCTTCCATACGTGGTCGACACTAACTAATTTCACACGGCCTTGACACGTCCGTGGCCCTGGCCCGTGTGCTAAACCTTGGCATTATGACTTATCCATACGGTCCATACACACGCCTGTGTGCTTCAGCCGTGTGGCGATTCAAATTCCAATTGCAAGGTGCAGACTTCACACGGCCTGGGCACACACCCATGTTCTAACCGTGCCTCCCACACGGTCTAGACACACGCTCGTGTCTCTACTCCTGTGGGAGATTAGAAGGCTATCTACCTAGCCTTATTCCACTCTGAAATCAAGATCAATTTAAAACCCTATTCAACAACTCAAGTACTAAATGATGCATAATCATCAACATTGGTATAAATAAACTTGGCAAATATTGGCCAATCTCTTTAGCCATATACAAAAGAATGCTAAACTTTATAGTCAACACTTTGGCTCTTCTTAAAACATAACTCAAAATGAAATGCTTCCTATGCATGCCATACTTAATATAAACACTTGGCTATACCAAAATATCGATTGATAGTGTGCTCCGAGCTCCGATGATGATGATCCACGAGATTAGCTTGGCGGGACTACATGGAAAGAAAGAATAAAGGACGTAAGCATTTAGCTTAGTAAGTTTGCATTTAATGCACACAGCAACATACTTGCTTAATATAACCCATTTAACATAAACAATGGTATCATAAATTTCAGCTATTTAAGCCTACTTACTCATATTGATTCTTACATATCTCATGATACTTACTAGTCTAATACTCGTGAGGTAAAGAAGGTACCAGTATCACTTGATCACATAGACCAGTATACTCTACAATAATAATTAAAATCTCTAGTTCATCATTCATAATATGAATAATACTCATTTCTAACTTGATAATAGCTTTTCCTACTTATCTTTCTTGTTATCATTTTAACTTTACTCATTTGCCCGATGAATTTCTGCGAATAACCGAGGATACTAAATCTCATTCCACATATAACTTAATGCCAAAGCCATATCCTAGATACGGTCTTACATGGAATATCTTATCTTGGTTTCGAGGCCATGTCATGACATGGACTTATACGAAGTCTTTCTCGTGTGTTCCTTTGGGAACTTACCATTGTCATGTCTTAACATGGTCTTACTTGGTATCTTTACTCATGAACTGGGCAACGCCGAGACTTGGCTTGGACTTACATGAAATCTTTCTTGTTACTCACCAATGCCATGCCTTGGCTTGGACTTACATGGGATCTCTATCTCTTTATAGCTTTTTAATGCCAAGACTTGTCTTGGACTTACATGATAAGTTTGCTTGGAGACTCACCAATGCCATGCCTTGGCTTGGGCTTATATGGGTCTTTATCTCATAATAACTCTTCAATGCCAAGACTTGTCTTGGTCTTACATGATAACTTGCTTGATTGCCGATGCCATGCCTTGGCTTGGTCTTATAAGGACTTTCTCATTTCATGTGATAGATCGAGTATCCTAGGTAATTCAACTTCAATCGGGACTTTCTCATGCTTAATCTCATTATCTTCTTTGTTTATCATAACATCAAACATTTTCATGGTAATATTGTACATTATGCTAAGCAGTTCAATGATATAAATCATAAAGCTTAGAAATCATACAAACTTACCTCAATATACAAAATGTATGTAGATATGCAATTTAGTCCTCGACTTTGTTCTTGCCTCGGTTTCGATCCGGGCTTCGTTTTTCTGGATTAGCAAGCTTGAAAGATGAACAAACCCTAGCTATGGGGTTCTTCGAATTTTCGGCACCAAGGAAGAAGATGAATGAGATTTTTATCATCTTTTTCCTATTTTAATCATTTAATTGATAAATGACCAAAATGCCCTTCTCTCTAAATTTTTACAAATTACTAACTCATGTCCAATTTTTTCCAAAAATTATAATTTGGGAAAATTGCTATTTAAGGACTTCTAATTACTATTCTAAAGCTATTTCATATAAAAAAAAACTTCTAGAAACTCATATTTTGCAACTTTTGCAATTTAGTCCTAATGGACCCTTTAATGGAAATTTTCATAAAATTTCCACATGAAACTTTCATACTATCATGCAAACATTTCAATTATCATAAAAAATCATTTTACTATTTTAGATTTGTGGTCTCGCACCACTGTTCCGACTAGGCCCTAAATCGGGTTGTTACAATTCTCCCCCATTAGAGATTTTCGTCCTCAGAAATTTTACCAGCAAAAAGGTTTGGATACTGGTCTCTCATACTCTCTTCTGGTTCCCATGTAGCTTCTTCTATCCCATGTCTTTTCCACAATACTTTTACTAAGTTAGTACTTTTATTTCTTAGCTGTTTGACTTCCCGAGCTAAAATCTTAACTGGTTCTTCACCATAAGTCATGTCGGGATGAATCTCTATCTCTGACGGGGTAATTACATGTGAAGGATCTGATCGGTAGCGTCTCAACATTGACACGTGAAACACATCATGTATCTTTTCTAACTCTGATGGCAAAGCCAATCTGTAAGCTACTGACCCAACTTTCTCGGTAATCTCATACGGTTCAATAAAACGTGGACTCAACTTGCCTTTCCGGCCAAATCTGAGAAGTTTTCTCCATGGTGACACTTTCAAGAAAACTTTATCTCTGACTTGATACTCTATCTCTTTTCTCTTTAAGTCCGAATAGGACTTCACACCGATGCGACTTTTAAACATTCTCGTATCACTTTCACTTACTCTTCAGCTTCTCTAACCAAATCAACCCCGTGAATTTGGTTTTCTTTTAGTTCAGTCCAAAATAAAGGTGTTCTGCGCTTACGCCCATATAGAGCCTCATAAGGCACCATCTTTAACTCGACTGAAAACTATTATTGTAGGCAAATTCTACCAATGGGAGAAACTTTTCCCAACTGCCTCAGAATTTGAGAACACAACACCGGAGCATATCCTCGAGTACTTGAATTAATCTCTCCGACTGACCCTCAGTTTGAGGATGGAAAGTGGTACTATAGCTCAACTTTGTACCCAAGGCCTCTTGTAATTTCTTCCAAAATCTGGATGTAAATCTCGGATCTCTATCCAATATGATTGACAAATGAACTCCATGAAGCCTTACTATTTCAGAAACATACAAACTTGCCAACTTGTCGAGTGAGTAATCCACTCGTACTGGTAAGAAATGAGCTAACTTTGTGAGTCTATCAACTACAACCCATATAGCATCTTTCTTGCTCGGTGATAATGTTAATCCCATTACAAAATCCATAGTGATACGGTCCCATTTCCACTCGGGTTCCATAATTGGTTGAAGCAAACCCGAAGGTACAGGGTGTTCAGCCTTTACTTGCAGACAAATCATGCATTTGGAAACAAATTCTGAAATATCTTTCTTCATTTTCAGCCACCAATACTGTTGCTTCAAGTCATTATACATCTTAGTACTACGAGGATGTACAGATAGACATCCGTTATGTGCCTCGTCTAAAATTCTCTGAATAAGCTCCTCTTTTCTCGGTACACAAACTCTATATTTAAACATCAAGTATCCATCAGAATTAATCTGAAAGTCAGATTCAACATCTGACTCGCACTGAGCTCTCTTGACTTGCAATTTGCTATCTTCTTTCTAAGCCTTAAAGATCTCATGAAGGAATACTGGCCTAGCTCTCATCTCAGCTAGAATGGAACCATTGTCAGATAAGGTCATCCGCGAATTCATTGCCCTTAATGCAAAAAGGGACTTCCTTCTCAAAGCATCGGCGACCACATTCGCCTTTCCAGAATGGTAGTCAATGACTAACTCATAATCTTTTATTAACTCTAACCATCTCCGCTGCCTTAAGTTCAATTCTTTCTGAGTCATAAAGTACTTCAAACTTTTTTGATCAGTGAAAATTCGACATCTTTCACCATATAGGTGGTGTCTCCATATCTTCAATGCGAAGACTATGGCAGCTAACTCTAAATCATGCATCGGATAATTCTTCTCATGAGGCTTCAAATGTCTGGAGGCATAAGCAATAACTTTGCCTTCTTGCATAAGTACACTGCCTAATCTGTTTAAGGATGCATCGCTGTAAATCACAAGTTCTTTCCCTGTCTCAGGTTGTACTAAAATTAGAGCTTCTGTCAACATCGCTTTCAGTTTCTCGAAACTTTGTTGGCATCTTTCTGTCCACTCAAACTTCACATTTTTCTGTAACAATTTAGTCATCGGGGTTGCAATCATAGAAAACCCCTTGACGAATCGTCTATAATAGCCGGCTAGGCCTAGAAAACTTCTAATCTCAAAGATATTCTTCAGTGGCTTCCAATCCATAATAGCTAAAATCTTACTAGGGTCTACTCGAACTCCTTCTCCCGAGACAATATGTCCCAGAAATCCTACTTCCTTGAGCCAAAATTCACTTTTATTGAACTTCGCATATAATTGATTTTCTCGAAGAGTCTGTAAAACTGTCCGTAGGTGCTCAGCATGCTCATTCTCATTTCGAGAATAAATTAGTATGTCGTCAATGAAAACGACTACAAACTTGTCGAGGAATGGTCTAAAAATGCGGTTCATTAAGTCCATGAATACCGCAGGAGCATTGGTCAAACCAAAGGGCATGACTAAAAATTCATAATGCCCATACCTTGTTCGAAAAGCTGTCTTGGACACATCTGATTCCTTTACTCTTAACTGATAGTACCCTGATCTCAAGTCTATTTTGGAGAACACAGTGGCTCCTTTCAATTGATCGAACAAATCATCGATCCTAGGCAATGGGCACTTGTTCTTCACCGTCACTTTATTAAGCTGACGGTAATCTATGCACAATCTCATGGTGCCATCTTTCTTTTCACAAATAAAACCGAGCACCCTGGGAGAACAACTTGACCTAGCAAAGCCTTTAGTCACAACTCTTGCAATCGTGAATTCAGCTCCTTCAACTCCATTGGAGCCATTCTGTAAGGAGTAATAGATATTGGTACAGTACCGGGAGCTAGCTCAATGCTGAACTCAACCTTTCTAACATGTGGTAGTCCTGGTAATTCTTCGGGAAAAACATCCACGTACTCACATACTATCGGTCCTGACTCAATCTTTAACTCTGTTTCTTTATCATTCATCACAAAGGCCAAATATGCCTCATACCCCTTTCTTATGTATCTATGTGCCGTCATGTGAAAAATCATTTCCGGTAATTTACTTTGCTCATCTGATTCTATATGGAGAGTATCCCCATTCTCACATCTCATCTCAATATATTTCTTCCCACAATTAACTATTACATCATGGGTGGTCAACCAGTCCATACCAAGAATGATGTCAAACTCATCAAATGGTAGCAACATAAGATTTGCTTTAAAATAATGACCTATAATAATTAATGGACAATCTTTACATACTTCATCAACTAACACACTCTTGCCTAAAGGATTAGACACCTTAATCGTAATTTCTGTTGAATCTATAGGCATATTCATACTGGATACTAGTTTCATACAAATGTAAGAGTGTGTGGATCCGGGATCTATTAAAGCAATAACTTTGATATCATAAAGAGAAAAGGTACCCGTAATAACATCAGGAGAAGATGCCTCTTCACGAGCGCGAATGGCATAAGTCCTTGCAGGAGCCCTACCCTCGGGTCTCGCGGTCTGCTCTCTAGGGTTACCTCTTCCACTTGCCCCACTTCCCGGGTTTCTCTGCGGTCTTCCTCGAACCATACTCTCGGATCTCGGGTTCTGAGTTCTCTCTTCTTTCATCATCTCTGGACAATCTTTTATGTAGTGGTCTTGGGAACCACATCTAAAACATGCGTTTTTGTGCGCTCGGCATTCTCCAAGATGACGTGTGCCACACTGCGGGCATTCGGGTCTGTCAGATCGAATATTCCCTACACTAGCAACTGAAGAAGTCTGTGCTTTATTTTTTGAATACTGTTTACTCTTGTCCTTCCTTGAAAATCCAGTGGAAGTAGCCGATCGGGTAGGGAAATCTCTTGACTTTTTTGATGAGGATTGGAATGACTTATTCCACTATCTTTTTCTAGAGTCACGAGACTCCATTTCAGATTTTCTCTTCTCCTTTACCAGCTCTTCGGCTTTACACGCCCTCTCTACTAGCACAACGAATTCTTTTAATTCTAGGACAGCAACAAACAGTTTGATGTCCTCATTTAACCCGTCTTCAAATCTTTTACTCATGATGGAATCAGTGGACACGTATTCTCAAGCGTATTTGCTGAGTCGTACAAACTCACACTCATAATCAATCACCGACATCTTGCCTTGCTTCAGTTCTAGGAATTCTTTCCTTTTTTGGTCCACAAACCTTTGACTGGTATACTTTTTCTTGAACTCTTCTTGGAAAAATTCCCATGTGATCTTTTCCCTTGGTACCATCGACACAAGGGTGTTCCAGCATTGGTAAGCAGAATCTCTTAAAAGAGAGACTATACACTTCATGCATTCCTCAGGTGTGCATGACAACTCATTAAATACCCTGATAGTATTTTCTATCCAGAACTCAACCTTTTCCGGATCATCATCTTTTCTAGCCCGGAATTCTTCTGCCCCATGTTTCCAGATCCTATCAACTGGAGGTTTGTCTCCTCTTACCACCTCTACTACTTGAGGGGCTGCAGGGATAAGTTGTGGAACAGGCGGGGGTGGAGGAGGTTGTGCATTTGGGTTCGTACGAACGAACTTCGTATACCACGTATTCATCATATGGAGGAAGACTTCTCTAGCCTCTTCTCCTCCTCCTTGACTCACCGTAGTGGGTCTATTCTCATTCTCATTTGGCACCGTCCTTTTTGCGGGAGCCGGCGCGTTACTCTCTACATCATCTGCCACAGCACTTTCGAGATCCATTTACTATATGTATAAACATAATTTAAGTCGTCAGGAGTCGTCACACTATCATTATAAAAACATTCTTGCGTATGGCATGTATAACTAGACTCGTGCTCCTGCTATGTTAGTCCTAGAACCGACTAAATCGTAGCTCTGATACCACTAAATTTAACACCCCATACCCGAGTCTGAGGCTAAGACTGGATACAAGACATTACTATACTTGAACTTACTAGAACATGTACTTTCGGGCTGTAAAATTTCGTTTCAAATTAGAACTTCTCTCTCAGTCAAATCATACATTTCATGGGCCTACGAGGCCTCAAACTCACGTCCAGAAAATTTCAGAGTTCAACCGGAAACTTTTACCCACTTTGCAAACTTTTCCTCAAAACAGGGGTCACACGCCCGTGTGACTTGGGGCACGACTGTGTACCCCTAAGACATGCCCGTGTCTTCCACCCGTGGTCGACACTGTCTAATTTGACACGGCCTTGACATGCCCGTGGCCCTAGCCCGTGTGCTAAACCTTGGCATTCTGACCTATCCACACGGTCTATACACACGCCCGTGTGCTTCAGCCGTGTGGCGGTTCAAATTCCAAGTGCAAGGTGCAGACTTCACATGACCTAGGCACACGCTCATGTTCTAACCGTGCCTCCCACACGGTCTAGACACACGCCCGTGTCTCTACTCCTGTGGGAGATTAGAATCAAGATCATATTAATACCCTATTCAACAACTCAATTACTACATGAAAACATGAACAATGATGCATAATCATCAACATTGGTATAAATAAACTTGGCAAATATTGGCCAATCTCTTTAGCCATATACAAAAGAATGCTAAACTTTATAGTCAACACTTTGGCTCTTTTAAAAACAGAACTCAAAATGAAATGCTTCCTATACATGCCATACTTAATATAAACACTTGGCTATACCAAAATATCAATTGATAGTGTGCTCCGAGATCCGATGACGATGATCCACGAGATTAGCTTGGCGGGACTACATGGAAAGAAAGAATAAAGGACGTAAGCGTTTAGCTTAGTAAGTTTACATATAATGCACACAGCAACATACTTGCTTAATATAACGCATTTAACATAAACAATGGTATCATAAATTTCAGCTATTTAAGCCTACTTACTCATATTGATTCTTACATATCTCATGATACTTACTAGTCTCATACTCGTGAGGTAAACAAGGTACCTGTATCACTTGATCACATAGATCGACATACTCTACAATAATAATTAAAATCTCTAGTTCATCATTCATAATATGAATAATACTCATTTCTAACTTGATAATAGCTTTTCGTACTTATCTTTCTTGTTATCATTTTAACTTTACTCATTTGCCCGATGAATTTCTGAAAATAACTGAGGATACCAAATCTCATTCCACATATAACTTGATGCCAAAGCCATATCCTAGATACGGTCTTACATGGAATATCTCATATTGGTTTCGAGGCCATGTCTTGACATGGACTTATACGAAGTCTTTCTCGTGTGTTCCTTTGGGAACTTACCGTTGTCATGTCTTGACATGGTCTTACTTGGTATTTTTACTCATGAACTGGGCAACGTCGAGCCTTGGCTTGGACTTACATGGAATCTTTCTTGTTACTCACCAATGCCATGCCTTGGCTTGGACTTACATGGTATCTCTATCTCTTTATAGCTTTTCAATTCCAAGACTTATCTTGGACTTACATGATAAGTTTGCTTGGAGACTCACCAATGCCATACCTTGGCTTGGGCTTATATGGGTCTTTATCTCATAATAACTCTTCAATTCCAAAACTTGTCTTGGTCTTACATGATAACTTGCTTGATTGCCGATGCCATGCCTTGGCTTGGTCTTATACGGACTTTCTCATTTCATGTGATAGATCGAGTATCCTAGGTAATTCAACTTCAATCGGGACTTTCTCATGCTTAATCTCATTATCTTCTTTGTTTATCATAACATCAAACATTTTCATGGTAATATTGTACATTATGCTAAGCAGTTCAATGATATAAATCATAAAGCTTAGAAATCATACAAACTTACCTCAATATATAAAATGTATGTAGATATGGAATTTAGTCCTCGACTTTGTTCTTGCCTCGGTTTCGATCCGGGCTTCGTTTTTCTGGATTAGCAAGCTTGAAAGATGAACACACCCTAGCTATGGGGTTCTTCAAATTTTCGGCACCAAGGAAGAAGATGAATGAGATTTTTATCATCTTTTTCCTATTTTAATCATTTAATTGATAAATGACCAAAATGCCATTCTCTCTAAATTTTTACTAATTACTAACTCAAGTCCAATTTTGTCCAAAAATTATAATTTGGGCAAATTTCTATTTAAGGACTTCTAATTACTATTCTAAAGCTATTTCATACAAAAAAAACTTCTAGAAACTCATATTTTGTAACTTTTGCAATTTAGACCTAATGGACCCTTTAATGGAAATTTTCATAAAATTTCCACATGAAACTTTCATACTATCATGCAATCATTTCAATTATCATAAAAAATCATTTTACTATATTGGATTTGTGGTCTCGCACCACTATTCTGACTAGGCCCTAAATCGGGCTGTTACAATGACTGTGTTTTAACTGACTTGACGGTGGATTGTATGACTGATATGCTTGTAATATATATTAAATGATTGTTACTGAGTATGGTCATTCTGCATAGACCTGTGATGATTGAGCATGACATACACGACATATTGCATGGGGTTGGGACAAAGTTACGGAGGAAGTGTACGGTCCATTGTCGTTCTGTACAAGGCTTTCAGCCTTTCTACGATACTTATTGCTTTTAGCCGTTCTGTTAACCGGTAGCGATGCTACGATATTTATGGCTTTTAGCCGTTCCGTCTACGGTGCCGAGCCATTCTGTTGACTTAGTGCCGCAACTGGTGCTAAGCTTGGTGTGTTGGCTGGGTGGGTCGATTTTATTCCCCCATGGTGTGTTGGTTGGTACGAGTGGTGAATTGGTTGGATTGGGCTGGATTTCTATCTGCATATCTGCATCTGATACTGGTTCTGTAATGGGCTTAGGTCCACCTGGTTTTGTTATGGGCTAAGACCCACCTCGACATCAGTATGCATGTGATGGGCTCAAGCCCGTTTATTTCTCGCATCTTGTATCCGATCGTTTGTATTATAAGGGATTACACACTGATTTTTTGCAAACTCACCCTTCTGTGTAACTGTACAGGTAATCCCCAGCATTAGGAGGATTGGTGCTACGAGGGACTTGGAGACGACCACACAGCCACACATGTTTTTCTATTTCGTTCACTTATTTAAGCACTTCAGTTTTTTTGAGTGGGGTTGTAATAAGGCCTCTCTATTTTTACCTTTTATTTGGGATATTTATCTAAGTATGTTTAATATCTGCTAGAAGTAGGAAACGATTTTCCAAAATAGTAACTGTTTTCAAACACTACGTTTCCGCAACCCATTTTTAATATCATATTTCCATAAATCATTTATTTTAATTAAGCTTCTGCAATTGAAAAAGATTTTACAAAGGGATTAATAACATTTTGAAAAGGGAATAGTTCTTTTTTTATAAACCACATTTTAAAAATAAATGAACGCAAACGAAAGCATGATTTTTGAGAAACACTTCAATGTGACACGCCAGATTCGGGCCTAACTTCTAGGTCGGGTTTGGGGTGTTACATCACTGGGGTATTCCAACAGAGATTGTGGAAAGCAACACACGAGTTCGAAAGCTCAAGCCACTTCAGTATCGAGCGTTGGTAGTGTCAAAGTCAACAAACCTGAGTGTCAACAATGTGGAAGATGGCATTTTGGAGATTATTGGTTGAATAATAAAAACTGTTTAAGATGTGGCTTGCAAGATCATTTTATTCGTGACTATCCTGAGCTACCCGAGAAAGACAAATTTTTGAATGTAAGGCCGAGTAATACAGTTGCCAGAGGGAGACCACCTTGAAATACTGGAAATATGACTAGTATCAAAGGTGCAACAAAGGATTCTACTGTGAGATTAGAGGCTCGAGTATCAGCCAGAGCCTACGCTATCCACTCTCGCGAATATGCATCGGCACCAGATGTTATCACCGGTACATTTTCTCTTTATGACATTGATGTAATTGCTTTGATTGATCCTGGATCGACTCATTCATATGTTTTTTTATAAATTTAGTGTCAAGTAATAGTTTACCTATTGAGTCAACTGAATTTGTGTTTAAAGTATCGAACCCCTGAGGCTAGTATGTCTTAGTTGATTAAGTTTGTAAGAATTGTCCTTTGATGTCACGGGGTTACTATTTTTTGGTTGATTTGATGCTTCTACCATTTGATGAATTTGATGTGATTTGGGGTATGGATTGGTTGACTCTGCATGGTGCTGTTGTAGATTGTATACGAAAGACTATAAGTTAGTGATTGATTATCATCCGGGGAAAGAGAATTCAGCCGCGGATGCTCTGAGTAGAAAATCTTTGTTCACTTTGAGAGCGATGAATACACTATTGACATTATCTGATGATGGTTCGACTTTAGCTGAGGTAAAAGCTAAATCGGTGTTTCTCCAGCAAATCTATAAAGCTCAGAAATGTGACAATAAGTTGCAAGCTAAAAGAGTACAGTGTGAGTCGACTACTGATTGAGAGTATCAGATTGGATTGGATGATTGTTTGTTGTTTTGAGGTAGATTTTGCGTGCCGAAAAATCCTAAGCTTATTCAGAAAATTTTACACGAAGCACACAGTGGTTGCTTGTCTGTTCATTCGGGGAGTACTAAGATGTACAGTGATCTGAAACAAATGTACTGGTGGTCAGGCATGAAACCAGACATTTCAAAATTTGTGTCGAGATGCTTGGTTTGTCAACAGGTTAAAGCCAAACATCAAGTACCTTCGGGACTATTACAGCCAGTGATGATACCTGAGTGGAAATGAGATAGAGTTACAATGGATTTCGTATCGGGGTTACCCTATCTCCAAAAATAAAGATGCTATTTGGGTTGTTGTTGGTCGTTTAACGAAATCTACACATTTCATTCTGGTACGTACATACTTTTCATTTGATAGATTAGCTAAATTGTACATCTCTGAGATTGTCAGATTACACGGGGTGCCAGTTTCCATTATTTCGGATAGAGATCCACGGTTTACATCACAATTTTGGAAGAAATTGCAAGAGGCTTTGGGTACTCGGTTGCATTTTTGTACCGCATTTCATCCTAAAATAGATGGTGAATCCGAGAAAGTGATTCAGATTCTCGAAGATATGTTTCATTACTGTGTTTTAGAGTTTGAGGGCAACTGGAAAAAATATGTACCGTTGGTTGAGTTTGCATATAATAATAGTTATCAGTCAAGCATAAAGATGGCACCGTATGAAGCTTTATATGGTCGTCAATGCCGAACTTCGTTGTACTGGACCGAGCTTAGTGAGAAAAAGATTCACGGGGTTGATTTAATCAGAGAAACTGAAGAGAAAGTGAAAGTAATTCGCGATAGTTTGAAAGCAGTTTCAGATCGACAGAAATCATATGCGGATATGAAATGTAAAGATATTGAATTTCAAATCGGCTACAGAGTGTTTTTGAAAGTATCGCGGTGGGAGAAGATTCTTCAATTTGGTCGCAAAGGGAAATTGAGTCCACGATTCATTGGGTCGTACGAGATTATTGAGAGAATAGGACCAGTGGCTTATCGACTAAACTTACCGTCAGAAATTGAAAAGATCCATAATGTGTTTCATGTATCCATGTTAAGATGGTATAGATCAGATTTGTCGTACATAATTTCTCCAGAAGAGATTGAAATCCAGCCCGATATGTCGTATAGCGAAGAACTGATCAGAATTTTGGGCTGAGAGATTAAGGAATTAAGAAACAAAAGCATAGCTCTAGTGAAGGTTCTTTGGCAACATCACGGTATCGAAGAAGCTACGTGGGAACCCGAAGAAGCTATGAGGAAACAATACCCTAACCTATTTTCTGGTAAGATTTTAGGGGACGAAAATTCCTAAGGGGGGAGAGTTGTAATTTCCCATTTTCAATGAAATCGTGTAACGACCTGAAATTTACGGTTATCGAAAATTGTATTTTTGGGTCTCCATTTTCGTAAAAGGGATTCGTAAATATTTATTAAAAATATTTACGAAGTTAGTTGTGTGGTTAATTAAATTTTGGCTAGGTGAATCATCTTGAATTAAGGTTAATTAGATGAAAGGACTAGATTGCATATAGAGTAAAAGTTAAATTATAGAATAGAGAAAAGTTAAGGGACT
This sequence comes from Gossypium sturtianum, assembly GCA_025698515.1. Lineage (NCBI taxonomy): Eukaryota > Viridiplantae > Streptophyta > Magnoliopsida > Malvales > Malvaceae > Gossypium > Gossypium sturtianum. The sequence continues at coordinate 66,008,178 of CM046944.1, read as the reverse complement.
AAATAAATAAATAAACCAAATTGTGACAATTGTATGATAATGGTAATATACATGTGTAATAAATACATACATACAATTGTAATACATATATATACTGAGTTATTATTTAAGAAAATATTATTTTATTATATTATTATATTATTATAATAAAAAAATAAATAAATAAAAGAAATAAAACAAAAAGAAAGAACAAAGAACAGAATAGGGGAGAAAAAGGGAGAAAAGAAAAAAGAAAGGAAAAACTAAGGTTTCAAGGTTTGAAGTTTAATTGGTAAGTCAATTTAATCCCTTTTCTTGTAATTTTGTTGTTTTTAGAATCCTAAGACAAAATACTACTTGATTTATGTTAAAATTTTAGACATTAATGGATTTTTAGATGTTGTTCATGTTGAATAAATTGAAGTATTAGGGGTTAAATTGATAGAATTTCAAGTTAGAATTGAGAAAAAGACTGAATTGTAAAATAAATTATAAGTTTTGAGTAATAGGGACTAAATTGAGAAAATTTCAAAATTTAGGGTTTTATGGTGAAATTAGAGAGTTAAGTTTAGTTTAAGTGAAAATTGAATGAAAATAAAAAATAAATTGTGAAGAAAATAAGGTTAGATTTGATTAAGGGCTAAATTGGAATTTAGGCAAAAGTTGAGTAGAAATTGAAACATTCAAGGTGAAATTGTGTGTATTGATGATTTTAAATTGTTTTAATTTTTGTAGCTAATGTTATGCCGGAGACCTCGGCTACGAAAGGAAAAGAAAAAGTCGATAAGGAGTGATTCGAAAATTACGGTTTGTATTTCTACAATCCGAATTTAGAAATTTTAAATTGTTGTATGTTAAACTAATGTTTATGGTAAGTAATTAAGGTGAGTGTTGTTTGTTATTATTTTGATATTGAATAGAGATCATGTGAATTGTGATTGATGAAAATATTGATTGTTATTGAATTGTGAAAATATTGAATATTGGTTATATTTTAAAAGTGAATTGAAAACCCTATTAACTGTATCTGGCTGAGTCGGATATAGTTGGCATGCCATAGGATTGGAAGTGTTCAGGGATTACTTCGACCTTGAGTCGATGAGACACTGGGTGTCAAATTATTACTTCGGATAAATTCGATGAGGTACTGGGTACCAATTTACTTCGGCAAGGCCGATGAGACACTGAGTGTCAACTTATTACTTCGAATTATCCAATGAGGCACTGGATGCCAAACTGGTCTGTTTTGGTTGGATCCGTGTATCCGTCCGAGTTCGAGTCTTGCTAATAGGGGTAAATAAATGAATTGGAAAATTTGATCGATATAAATGATATTGAATATTGAAATGAAATATGGTTAGAGATTTATAAATTGAGAATTTTTGAAATGAATGCAAATAACCAATATTATGGTTCAAGTGATATATGTGTTGTCACTGTGAAAAGCTATATGGGATAGCAATTGATCAGAAATGAATGTGTTATAAATGATTTAGCTATGAATCGTTTATTGTATAATAATAGAATTTGTATGATTGAATGTGTAAATAACATTGATTTTATATTTAAAGTATTTGGATTATAGAAATACCACTGAATTTATACTCAGCGTACGGTTTGTTTTTGTGTGTAGGTTAGTGTAATATCCCGGGTTAGGGGCTATTTTGTTGTTGCATGATATTGCATGTGTTAAGTGTGCTGTGTTGCTGTTTGTGTAGTTTCGGGGCTTAATTGTAGGTTAGGAGTGTGCCTGGGTAGGTAGGAGAATTTTTGTTTTTAGGCTTTATAGGAGAGGAGCCGAGGAAGCTGGGGTATAAGAGTTTTATTCGGGTTTTGTTGAAAAAAGGGTGAGTGGCAAAGTGGCAAGCATGCGTTACTTGGGAGCTAGGTGTGGCGTCAAATGCATGGGGTGGAGGTCTAGTGTTCGAGCTGCAAAGTCCCCATTTTGGTTCCCATTTTGGACGGTATGGGAGGAGGAAGTAGAAGGCAATTCAAATTCTTCTTTGGACTTGGTCAAACCGTTCAAATGGTGGGAGGAGAGTGAGTTTAGGAGGAAGACTTGGTCATGCTTGTTTGAATGTGGGGAGTGGAGTGTTGTGGGGGATTTTGGCCGAATTTAGGGGGGAGTTGGAGGGGGAGTGACGGCTTAGTGTGGGGGGAAAGAGTGTGCCGAAATTCAATTGGCATTTTGGGGTGTTTTTTCGGTCACTTTTTGGTATCAAACAAAGTTCTCTCATTTTGTCAACAAGCCGATTTTTCCATAGAAAATTCTCTCATTCTTTCCACCTCGTGAAACCGAAACACCTAGTCCCTTAGTTGCCGAAATTGTTTTGCTTCATTTAGTCTGTGTGTAGCCGAACACTCTCTTCTCTCCTTCTCATAATCCATTCTCTTCTCCTAAAGTACTTGTGCCGAAACTCTCACTTGCTTCAAACCGAATCTTTCCATTATTCATCTTCCCATTTCTTTTGGTGCAAAACCACAATCACTTGCATCTCGGACTTTTATTTTTCTTTTCTTATACATTATTGCCGAAACTTCATTCTCATCTCCTATCTTCTTTTCTTTCCTTTTTCCATTCAAAACCGAACATAGGTGTGTGGTAAACACTTAGGCCGAATCTTCTTGTCTTTTTGGGGTGCATCTTAGCCGAATCTTTTCTCTCTTGGAAGTCCTCTTGTGGCCGAATATTGGGTGGTATTGGTAAGTTCTTGGCCGAATGGCCATTTCTCTTTCTCTCTAGTGCGATGTCGATTTTGGATTGGTGAAAGGAGTTAACCTCTTATTTTGGATTCAAGGCTTTATAGGGCATTCGGGATTCAAGCGGTTGACAAAACCTTTTACAAAGACTCGACCGATTGATAAGTGGTGGGGATTGGCGATTGTCGGAAAATCGATGGTTGATTCGGGATTTGGTAGGAAACCAAATCGAGTATAGAGGTAAGGGTTCGATATTAACCCCTTTGGTTAATTAATGTTGGCCAAATGTTATAGATGTCTAACTCCTATTTGGCCGATTGTAGGATCAAGTATACAAGGAGCTTTAGATCGTTTCTTTAGTATTAGAGGTTGCGCTTTGCAGTGTGTAAACTAACACACTTCCGTTTAGTAATATGATTGATAACTTTGTGTGATAATTAATGAAACAGTTGACGATTGATATGATACCCTAATGGGTATGATCTTGGACTCGGGTAAGTCAGTATTGTTACAAGTTTACTGATGATCTATATGGTATCATGACTATGTATGTATGTGATATGGGGTATGAGTCAAACATATTAGCATGATAGGCATGACTTGTATGATATGCATGATCACATGAGTATGGTATGTTGATGGGTGATATGAGTGGAGGGAGCGGTGATATTTTGTCTTTGGCGAGCACCGTGTTTTGGTAACACACTTTGTGACTTTGGGTCACCAGAGGTTGGGCACCTCATTGCGACTTGTCCCTGTGGTTTACACCACCGTGGGTTGGCCCCACTTTGAGATATGGGATCGTCTGCTAGTGATTGGGTATCACACGCGATGGGTTGGCCCCATCATTCGATTATTGTGACTACGGTCACGGTGGTTTGGTACCACATTTGTGTCTTTGGGACACCAGAGGTTGGGCACCTCATTGCGACTTGTCCCTGTGGTTAACACCACCGTGGGTTGGCCCCACTTTGAGATATGGGATCCTCTGCTAGTGATTGGGTATCACACGATGGGTTGGCCCCATCATTGGATTTGTGACTTCGGTCACCAGTGCTTTGGTAGCACAAATGTGTCTTTGGGGCACCAGTGGTTTGGCACCACATTGATGGATATTGTGTCTTTGGGACACCAGTGTTTTGGTAACACATTGTGACTATATGTCACCAGTGGTTTGGCACCACCAGTGGTTTGGTACCACACGGGGTAGAAAAAGGAGAGACCGATGGTTAGGATCGGGTTGCATTAATTATGTTGCTATGTATGAGGTGTGTTAGCATGATGTTTCATCGGGAGCGGGATTTATGCACTGAGTCACTCGACTCACCCTCTCCTTTGACATTTCAGGTGGCTCGTAGACGCGGACATGGAGCCGGGGTGGACTCGGGGTGCACATGCCATGCTTTAATAAGAGTTTCGCCTAGACTATTCACTTTGGGTACTTTAGCTTATTTATTTTTATTTGAGATTTAATTTGGATTTGTAAAAGGCCTTTAAATTATGTTTTATGATGGTTATGCTTTAATTAGATTCTCAACCTGCTTAACAAATAACTTGGCATGAAATTTTACTAAAACTTGGAAAGGCAACGTTTTCAAAAGTATATCGCAATGTGTTTTAAACTATACCATCGGGTATCTCACTATGCTTTGCTATAGAGTACACTCAAATGATTTTCAAACCAAACTTGATATTCTACTAAGTCAAAAATGTTTCAAAATAGCCCTAAGAAACTATTGGAATTACTAGATGAAACCAACTCGTTTTAACTATATACTTTGGATAAGTTTTCAAAAATCTAATCAAAACAAGCCTACTCAAAATTTTCCTCAAATTCACTATGTTTTCACCCCGCTTTTAAACGAAAAAAAAAAACCTGATCACTCAAAAACGTTTTTCCCGTAACATACCAGATTCGGTCGTGGTGTCTTGACCGAGTTTGGGGTGTTACAATTAGGTTAAAGTCAGATCGTTGAATCAGCATCCAAAGTCGATCCCGAACTCAAAGTAAATCTGCTTTCGAGTACGGTGCCGAGTTCCCGGTGAGTAGGTATGCCAGGGCATTGTGGCCACCGAGCATGAGAGGTGTGTTCGTTTCGAGGATGGTCTCGCGAGACGACTTGAGATCGGCTGATTGCTCCTCGCCAGGAGCGCGAGTTTGCTGTCTTAGTTGAGAAGGCTAAGGTAGCCGAGGGTGTTAAGGAATCAGTGAGGCAGGGTATGGATCGTGTAATATCCCGGGTTAGGGGGCTATTTTGGTGTTGCATGATATTGCATGTTTGTAGTGTGCTATGTGGCTATTTATATGTTTTAGGGACTTAATTATAGCCTAGGTGTATGCCTGAGGTAATGGAAGAATTTTGGTTTTGGGTATTAAGTGTAGGGGTTGAGGAAGTGGGGTTTTAAGTTATTTTTGGTATTTCGTAGCACAAAAAAGAAGGGTGGCAGAGTGGCGAGCATGCGCCACATGGAGCTTGGTATGGCGTCAACACCAAGGGGGTGGAGGTCCAGTGTTCGAGCAAAAGGATTCCCCATTTTGGGTTGTTTTTGGGACGGCATGGTGGAGTGGTAGAAGCCAAATCAAACACTACCTTGGACCAAGTCTTACCTTTCAAATGAAAGGTAGGAGTGAATTTAGGAGTGTGACTTGGTCCACTCAATTCAAAGGAGTGGATGGGAGTTGTTTGTGGGATTTGGCCGATTTTTGGAGAGGTTTGGGGAAGGTGGACGGCTAGGTAGTGTGTTGTGGAGTAGTGCCGAATGTACCTTGGCACTTTGGGTGATTTTCGCAATGAAACAATTGGTAAGGCCACACACTTTTGTTTTCTTTCTTTTGTCAAAACAAACCGAAACTCTAAGCTTTTCTCTCATTTTTCTTTGACCAAAATTGTTTATTCCTCTCAACTTTCTTTTCTTGTGTTTGAAACCTTGGTAGCCAAATCCATCCTCCAAAACTCTTTTCATTTTCTTCTCTCTTCTTGAAAAACACTAGTGCCGAAACTTACCATTCCTCTCCCAACCGATTTCTCCATTCTTCTTGTCCATCTTTTTGTGTGCCGAACCCATATCAACTTGCCAAGCTTTCTTTTGTTCTCCTCAAAACTCATTGTCAGTAATCTCTAATTCTTCTCTTGTTTACACTCCTTTTCTCACCTTTGAAAGCCGTACATAGGTGGGTGTTAAACATCAATACCGAATCTCTTTTTTTTTCTCCCTTGTGGTTCAAGGTCTTTGCCGATTTCCCTCCCCTTGTTTTGTTGGCCGAACATTGGTGGTTGGTTGGGTGCTTTGGTTTCCAATCGCTTGGAATCGTGTAAGGGCTTGGCCGAATGGCCATTCCGCGCTTTCTCTCTCTTTTGTATGGTGGTGAGTAAGGACCGATTCCGTTATTGGTTGTTGAGTGCTAATCTTTTGTGTAAATCGTTTTCATTATAGGACATCGGGATTATTAGAGGAGACAAGTGAAGCCTTCCTTTCTTCGATTGACTGTTTGGTAAGTGATGGTAATGGCTACTATTAGTCCATTCTCTTTGGTCTTGTTAAGCCAAATTATTAAGGTGGGATTTTTATTATTTTAGGGGTGGCCGATTGTCACAAGAGGAACCGGTGGGCTCGGATTTGGTAGGAAACCAAATCACCTTCAAGGTAAAGGATTGGAACTAACCCTTGGGTTTAGATGCCTTTTGGCCGAATGGTCTTAGTGCCTAACCCTATGTTTGGCCGATTGTAGGAGTTAGCAATCGAGGGTCATAGATCGTTCGTTGGGATTTTAGACTCGTAGCTATCGTGTGTGTATACTAACACACTTATATTTAGTAATATCGTTAATAACCTCGTGCAATGACTAATGAAACAATGGTGACTATTATGATACCCTCATGGGTACGAGTTTGGACTCGGTAAGTCGATTGCTATTATTATGAGTTATTGATGATCTGTATGATACCATGGTTATGGATATGTGACATGGGGTATGAGATTAGCCATATTGGCATGATATGCATGATAGTATGATATGCATGATAGCATGATATTCATGATTACATGAGTTTGGCATGTTGATGGGTGATACGAGAGGAGGGAGCAGTGATGTATTGTGCTGACGAGCACCAGTGCTTTGGTAGCACACTTTGTGACTTTGGGTCACCAGAGGTTTGGCACCTCCAGAGGTTTGGTACCTCAGCGTCTCGTCCCAGTGGCTCGAGCACCACGATGGGTTGGCCCCACGCAGATGATTATACGGGATTGACGCCAAAGATGTTTTGGTAACACACGCGATGGGTTGGCCCCATCACCAGATTGTGACTACGGTCACCAGTGCTTTGGTAGCACATTGTGTCTTTGGGACACCAGAGGTTTGGCACCTCATTGCGACTTGTCCCTGTGGTTTAACCACCGTGGGTTGGCCCCACTTGAGTTATGGGATCGTCTGCGCTAGTGTTTTGGTAACACACGATGGGTTGGCCCCATCATCATTGGATTTGTGACTTCGGTCACCAATTGCTTTGGTAGCACAACCGTGTCTTTGGGACACCAAAGGCTTTGGTAGCACATTGACGGATATTGTGTCTTTGGGACACCAAGTGCTTTGGTAGCACCTTGTGACTATATGTCACCAGTGGTTTGGCACCACCAGTGGTTTGGTACCACACGGGGTAGAAAAGGCGATATGGATGGTTAGGTTCGGGTTGCATTAATCATGTTGCTATGTATGATGTGTGTTAGCATGTTGATTCGTTGGGAGCGGGATTTACACGCTGAGTCACTCGACTCACCCTCTCCTTTGACATTTCAGTGACTCGTGAGACGCGACTTGGAGCCGGATGGACTCGAGGTGCTTATGCCATGCTGAATAAAGTCTTTACTCAGACTCTATATTTTGGGTACTGTGGTTATTTACTTTTATTTGGGGTTTTTTTTTATTATTCGGTTTGTAAAGGCCTTTAAAGTTATGTTTTATGTTGTTTATATTTTAAGCTGATTTTAATATGCCTTAACAAAATAAGCCGGAATAAATTTTACTAAAACCTGGAAAGATAATGTTTTCAAAATTATAACGCGACGTGTTTTTAAACTATACCATCGGGTATCACACTAAGTCTTTTTGACAAACAAATACAACTGGTTCCCAAACCAAACTTGTAGTTCATTTAAGTCTAGAAGCGTTTTATGTATCACTAAGAAACTAAGGAGGTTTTAAATGGTTTTAACTTGTTTTAACTACAAATTCTAGCTAAGTTTTCAAAATCTCCGGGTTTCAAATACATCAATCTGTTTTCCAAACAAGACTACTCAAATTTGTTTCAAACACACCGTGTTTTCACTCCACTTTTAAACGAAAAATCTAGTTTTCCCAAAACGTTTTCCCGTAGCATACCGTTCGGACGTGGTGTCTTGTCCGGGTTTGGGGTGTTACTGATCGAAATAGGCATAAGAGGAGCTTTGGGTCTTCTGGGATCGTCGGGTAATCCGCAGAAGAGGGCTAGACCGAGTGGGCGAACCACCTGCTAGGTTTATTGTTGCTAGGCGTGGACCGCCGCAGATGTGATCGGTGTGGAAAATCGCATTGGGGTGGTTCTTGGATCGGAGGAAAAGGTTGCTTCGAGTGTGGTTCTCTCGAGCACCGTGTGTGAGGGACCGCCCGCGTAGGTTGGCCAGTGATTCGATCCCGAGTCGTGGCCGTAATCGATTCGAGGTAATAGACCGCCACCGCGAGAGGGGCCGTGGTAATGGCAGAGGTGGTAATGGTTCTAGTTGGGGCCGTGGAGCACCGGGCGAGAGTGCGGGTAGTTCGATGCCGCATACCGGATTAGTGTATCTTTGCGGGCGCCGAGAGGAGAGCGGCGCACGGGCGTCATAACCAGACCGGTGCGTTTTGATTTTTGGTTCTCCTTATATCGCTTTGATTGATGCGGGTTCAACGCACTCTTATGTTGCCGATAGTATAGTAGAGACCATGGATTTAGACTCAGATATCCTCTAGGCGGATGACCGTGATTAGCCCTCTAGGTCACTCTGTAGTAGTAGATAAACTGCTTAGAGAGGTACCCTTAGAACTCCAAGGGTAGTGTTCGCCTTGATCGATGGAACCGCCGTTTGGGGAGTTCGATCCGATTCTTGGGATGGACTGGTTGGTCAAGTACCAAAGAGGTTGGATTGCGCGGCTAAGCGCATGGTTCTTAAGACGGTTGATGGTGATGAAGTGGCTATGATAGGTAATAGGAGAGATTACTTATCTAATGTGGTATCTCGCCTGAGGCGGAGAAGATGGTCGAGAAAGGTCAGAAGCGTATGTAGTTCATGTCTATGCCTTGGAGGCTAGAGAGTCTCATCAGAGAGAAGGTTCTGCATCATTAAGGAATTTGCTTGATGTGTTTCTGAGGAGCTTAGGGTTTGCCGCCAGATCGCGAGGTAGAGTTCGGGATTGATCTATTACCGGAGAATCGCGCTGTCTATTGCTCCGTATAGGATGGCGCCAAAGGAATTGGTGGAGCTTAAGGCTCGGATCCGTGGAGTTATTGGATCGAGGTTTTATTAGGCCAAGTGTTTACGCCGCGGTGCGCCGGTACTCTTTGTCAAGAAGAAAGATGGCACGATGCGGATGTGTATAGATTACCGCCATTGAATAAGTCGACGATTAAAAACAAGTATCCGCTACCACGGATAGATGACTTGTTTGATCACCAAAGGGTGCTGCGGTATTTTCAAGATCGACTTGAGGTCCGGTATCACCGCTTAAGAGTTAAGGAGGTGATATCCATAAAACAGCGTTTTGGACTCGGTATGGGCACTACAAATTCCCGGTAATGCCGTTCGGGTTGACTAACGCCGCGGCGGCGTTTATGGATATGATGAATAGGGTGTTTCAAAGATGATCCGGATCGGTTCGTCGTGGTTTTCATAGACGACATCTTGGTGTACTCAAGGACGAGGAAAGAGCATGATAAGCATTTGCGAGTGGTGTTGCAGATTCTCGAGGAAAAGCAACTCTATGCTAAGTTCGATGAAGTGCGAGTTCGGCTTAGAGAAGTGACTTTCTTGGGTCATGTAGTGTCGGTCGAGGGGATTCGAGTAGATCCTCGTAAGATTGAGGCGCTTTTGGATTGGAAGCCGCCTAAGTCGGTGGTGAGATTCGAGTTTTCTGGTTTGGCCGGATACTACCAAGGTTTGTTGAGGGTTTTTCGTTGATAGCAGCGTACCGATGACCAAGTTCTTGAGGAAAGAAGTTCCGTTTGTATGGACCGAGAAACAAAGAGGAAAGCTTCGATAAGTTAAAGAAGATTTTGACCGAGGCTCGGTTTTAATTCAACTTTGAGGCCGTAAGGAATTCACATCTATTGCGATCGTCACATACGGGCTTGGGTTGTGTGTTGATGCAAGAAGGTAAGGTTGTGGCTTACGCTTCTCGGCACCGAGGCCACATGAGGTCAACTATCCGACGCATGATTTGGAGCTAGCGGCCGTGGTCTTCGCCTTAAAGATTTGGAGGCACTACTTGTACGGGGGAGAGATCGATAGTCTACACGGATCACAAGAGTCCGAAGTATCTCTGACTCGGAAGGATTTGAATTTGAGGCGTATGAGATGGGTTGAGTTATTGAAAGATTACGACTGCTTCGATTGAGTATCATCCGGGCAAGGCTAACGTGGTGGTCGACGCGTTGAGCCGCAAGGTTGTTTCGGACTTAAGAGCTTTGTTTGCCCACTTGAGTTTGTATGACGATGGGAGTATTCAGCAGAGCTGCAGTTAAGCCTACTTGGGTTGAGCGGATCAGAGAGAAACAGTTATTGGATGAGGTTCTGAGTGCGCGAAGGTTGCAAGTGCAGGATGGTGGTATGGAGGGTTACAGCTTGTCTAGTGATGAGGTGTTGTGTTTTCGAGGTAAAGCTTGTATGCCTTAAGATGTTGAGCTAAGGCAATAGATTCTTCAGGACGCACATAGCAGTCCTTATGCTATGCATCCCGGAGGTAGCAAGATGTATAGGGATCTTAGAGAGCGCTTTTGGTGGCCTGGCTTGAAGAAAGAGGTGACAGAGTTTGTTGGGAAGTGTCCGACTTGTCACAGTCAAGGCCGAACATCGATTGCCGTCTGGGTTGCTTCACTGTGAAGATTCCTCGATGGAAGTGGGAAAGGATAACCATGGATTTTGTCGGTGGGTTACCGCTTCGCCAAGCAAGAGAGATTCAGATTTGGGTAGTGGTGGATCGATCGACTAAATCACTCACTTCATTCCGTGAGGGTTGATTATTCACTTGAAGCTAGCGGTCGTATGTTTCGTAGATAGTAAGGTTGCACGGTGTGCGCTTTCGATAATCTCGGATAGGGATCCTACATTTACGCCAAGGTTCGGAAAGCGTTGCATCAAGCTCTGGTACTCGCTTGGATTTCAAGATGGCTTTTCACCCGCAAATGATCGGCGGTCAATCGTAAAGGGTTATTCGTGATCTTAGAGGATATGCCGAGAGGTTGTGTCTTGGATTTCGAGAGTAGTTGGGAGGAGTTTCTACCATTAGTGAGTTTGCCTACAACAACGCTTACCAAGCGAGCATCAAGATGGCACCGTATGAGGCGTTGTATGGTAGGAAATGTCGCTCACCTCGTGTTGGACTGAGTTAGGTGAACGCCGCTTCTTTGGGACCCGAGTTGGTTCTTGAGACCAAGACAAGGTTAAGTTGATTCATCCCGATTAAAGGAAGCTTGGACCTGCAGAAGTCTTATGCCGATCTTAAGCGAAGAGATATAGAGTTCGCTGTGGGGATCGAGTTTTCTGAAGGTCTCACCTTGGAAAAAGGTGTTGAGATTCGGAAGAAAGGCAAGCTAAGTCCGAGGTTTTTTGGGCGTATAAGGTTTTGAGGCGAGTTGGACCAGGGCGTATCGGCTTGAGTTGCCGCAGAGCTTAGTCGATTCACGACGTTTTTCACGCTTCGATACTTGAGGTATCGTTCGATCCGTCGCATGTGGTAGCATGGAAGAAATCGAGGTAAATCCAGATTTGACCATGGAGGAGAAACTGTGTGCGATTCTTGATCGGGATGTGAAGGTTCTGCGTAAGAAGTCCGTGCCTTTGGTTAAGGTACTTTGGCGGAATCATGGCGTAGAAGAAGCTACGTGGGAACCCGAGGATATGATGAGACAAAGAATACCCGCAACTCTTTTGATCGTGTAATTTCGAGGCCGAAAATTATTTTTAAGGTAGAAATCGTAATATCCCGGTTAGGGGCTATTTTGTTGTTGCATGATATTGCATGTGTTAAGTGTGCTTTGTGTTGTTTGTTTGTGTAGTTTCGGGCTTAATTGTAGGTTAGGAGTGTGCCTGGGTAGGTAGGAGAATTTTTGTTTTTAGGCTTTATAGGAGAGGAGCTGAGGAAGCTGGGGTATAAGAGTTTTATTCGGGGTTTTGTTGAAAAAAAGGGTGAGCTGGCAAAGTGGCAAGCATGCGTTACTTGGGAGCTAGGTGTGGCGTCAAATGCATGGGGTGGAGGTCTAGTGTTCGAGCTGCAAAGTCCCCATTTTGGTTCCCATTTTGGACGGCATGGGAGGAGGAAGTAGAAGGCAATTCAAATTCTTCTTTGGACTTGGTCAAACCGTTCAAATGGTGGGAGGAGAGTGAGTTTAGGAGGAAGACTTGGTCATGCTTGTTTGAATGTGGGGAGTGGAGTGTTGTGGGGGATTTTGGCCGAATTTAGGGGGGAGTTGGAGGGGGAGTGACGGCTTAGTGTGGGGGGGGAAAGAGTGTGCCGAAATTCAATTGGCATTTTGGGGTGTTTTTTTCGGTCACTTTTTGGTATCAAACAAAGTTCTCTCATTTTGTCAACAAGCCGATTTTTCCATAGAAAATTCTCTCATTCTTTCCACCTCGTGAAACCGAAACACCTAGTCCCTTAGTTGCCGAAATTGTTTTGCTTCATTTAGTCTGTGTAGCCGAACACTCTCTTCTCTCCTTCTCATAATCCATTCTCTTCTCCTAAAGTACTTGTGCCGAAACTCTCACTTGCTTCAAACCGAATCTTTCCATTATTCATCTTCCCATTTCTTTTGGTGCCGAAACCACAATCACTTGCATCTCAGACTTTTATTTTTTCTTTTCTTATACATTATTGCCGAAACTTCATTCTCATCTCCTATCTTCTTTTCTTTCCTTTTTCCATTCAAAACCGAACATAGGTGTGTGGTAAACACTTAGGCCGAATCTTCTTGTCTTTTTGGGGTGCATCTTAGCCGAATCTTTTCTCTCTTGGAAGTCCTCTTGTGGCCGAATATTGGGTGGTATTGGTAAGTTCTTGGCCGAATGGCCATTTCTCTTTTCTCTCTAGTGCGATGTCGATTTTGGATTGGTGAAAGGAGTTAACCTCTTATTTTGGATTCAAGGCTTTATAGGGCATTCGGGATTCAAGCAGTTGACAAAACCTTTTCAAAGACTCGACCGATTGATAAGTGGTGGGGATTGGCCGATTGTCAGAAAATCAGTGGTTGATTCGGGATTTGGTAGGAAACCAAATCGAGTATAGAGGTAAGGGTTCGATATTAACCCCTTTGGTTAATTAATGTTGGCCGAATGTTATAGATGTCTAACTCCTATTTGGCGATTGTAGGATCAAGTATACAAGGAGCTTTAGATCGTTTCTTTAGTATTAGAGGTTGCGCTTTTTCAGTGTGTGTAAACTAACACACTTCCGCTTAGTAATATGATTGATAACCCGTGTGATAATTAATGAAACAAAGGATTTATTGATATGATACCCTAATGGGTATGATCTTGGACTCGGGTAAGTCGAGTATTGTTACAAGTTTACTGATGATCTATATGGTATCGTGACTATGTATGTATGTGATATGGGGTATGAGTCAAACATATTAGCATGATAGGCATGACTTGTATGATATGCATGATCACATGAGTATGGTATGTTGATGGGTGATATGAGTGGAGGAGCAAAGTGATATTTTGTGCCGACGAGCACCGTGTGTTTTGGTAACACACTTTGTGACTTTGGGTCACCGAGGTTGGGCACCTCATTGCGACTTGTCCCCGTGGTTTACACCCACCGTGGGTTGGCCCCACTTTGAGATATGGGATCGTCTGCTAGTGATTGGGTATCACACGATGGGTTGGCCCCATCATTCGATTATTGTGACTACGGTCCACGGTGGTTTGGTACCACATTTGTGTCTTTGGGACACCGCAGGTTGGGCACCTCATTGCGACTTGTCCCCGTGGTTAACACCACCGTGGGTTGGCCCCACTTTGAGATATGGGATCGTCTGCACAGTGATTGGGTATCACACGATGGGTTGGCCCCATCATTGGATTTGTGACTTCGGTCACCAAGGCTTTGGTAGCACAAACGTGTCTTTGGGGCACCAAAGTGGTTTGGCACCACATTGATGGATATTGTGTCTTTGGGACACCAGTGTTTTGGTAACACATTGTGACTATATGTCACCAGGTGGTTTGGCACCACTAGTGGTTTGGTACCACACGGGGTAGAAAAAGGAGAGACCGATGGTTAGGATCGGGTTGCATTAATTATGTTGCTATGTATGAGGTGTGTTAGCATGATGTTTCATCGGGAGCGGGATTTATGCACCGAGTCACTCGACTCACCCTCTCCTTTGACATTTCGGTGGCTCGTGAGACGCGGGACATGGAGCCTGGTGGACTCGGGGTGCACATGCCATGCTTTAATAAGAGTTTCGCCTAGACTATTCACTTTGGGTACTTTAGCTTATTTATTTTTATTTGAGATTTAATTTGGATTTGTAAAAGGCCTTTAAATTATGTTTTATGATGGTTATGTTTTAATTAGATTCTCAACCTGCTTAACAAATAACTTGGCATGAATTTTACTAAAACTTGGAAAGGCAACGTTTTCAAAAGTATATCGCAATGTGTTTTAAACTATACCATCGGGTATCTCACTATGCTTTGCTATAGAGTACACTCAAATGATTTTCAAACCAAACTTGATATTCTACTAAGTCAAAAATGTTTCAAAATAGCCCTAAGAAACTATTGGAATTACTAGATGAAACCAACTCGTTTTAACTATATACTTTGGATAAGTTTTCAAAAATCTAATCAAAACAAGCCTACTCAAAATTTTCCTCAAATTCACTATGTTTTCACCCCGCTTTTAAACGAAAAAAAAAAACCTGATCACTCAAAAACGTTTTTCCCGTAACATACCAGATTCGGTCGTGGTGTCTTGACCGAGTTTGGGGTGTTACAGTTAGGTTAAAGTCAGATCGTTGAATCAGCATCCAAAGTCGATCCCGAACTCAAAGCAGTGAAGTATATTTCTTTTTTGTAATGGCATGTACCTAGGGTGTCATATGTATGTTATTTAGTAAAATGATTATAAATATTGTTATAAAATGATGTTAGCTACTTATATACATGAACATATGTATGTTATGTTTAAATTTGATATGGAATGTTTAGTTGGTGCATAAGTGAGTATGACATAAGCTAAATTAGGGTTGAAATGGTATGAAAATCTGAATTAACTTAATTGATGCTTAAATGGATTGGTTGAACAATTGGATTTTGAGTTGCTTGTTGTTCAAGATTTGTAGGGTTGGTAAACTTAATGTATAAGGCTCATTTTGAGTCCACACGGCCTGGCACACGGGCGTGTGACCAGACCGTGTGAGACACACGGCTTATACACGGGCATGTGGTTGGGCCGTGTGTCCCCTGCATCTTAAAAATATTGAAACAGAATGCTCAGGTATTACCACATGGGCGTGTGTCTCAACCGTGTGAAGAACACGGCCTAGCACACGGGCGTATGACTTGGCCGTGTAAGGTAAGTTAGGGAGGTACACGGGGTATGACAGGGCCTGAGACACGGGCATGTCTCAGGACCACACGGGCGTGTCCCTTGATCACACGGGCGTGTGACCCCTATACCTAAGAAAAATTTTGAAATTTCGCGAAAAATTTCCGAAGCACACAATTAAGTCCCGATTTTTTTTAACACATATTTTGGGCTTCGAGAGCTCATAAAAGGGACTGTATGATTAATTTATGAGGTTTATGTAAATGGAATTATTTAATGTTTGAATTCGTTCTGAAAGTTTTGGTAATGCTCCGTAACTCTGTTCCGGTGACGGATAAGGGTTAGGGGGCATTACATTTAGTGGTATCAGAGCTATTCAGGTTTAGCCGATTCTCGGACTAAATCGAGCTCGAAATTGAGTCTAGAGGTACATGCCATAATTGAGTCGAATTGAGTCGGTGTAACACCCCAAACCCAGCCTAGACGTTATGGC
This sequence comes from Gossypium sturtianum, assembly GCA_025698515.1. Classification (NCBI taxonomy): domain Eukaryota; kingdom Viridiplantae; phylum Streptophyta; class Magnoliopsida; order Malvales; family Malvaceae; genus Gossypium; species Gossypium sturtianum. The sequence goes on along the minus strand of CM046944.1, from coordinate 65,992,222 downwards.
CGTATCTTGCAATGTCACACGATAGTGTTTTTGAAACCTCGTTGTTACGATGAAAACATTCCATGTTATTATCTTTAGTAAACCTTTGTTAGAACTTAGGAAGTTTTCTTAATTCATTTAAAACATTTGGTTTGAAATATCCCTCATTGCGGAAGCTTTAATAAAACAGTCTAGGTGATCATGCGTTTAGAAATTACTTTAAATTTTTGAAAACCGAATTTCCTACGACCAGCAAGTATAAATCCATAAAGTAAAATAAATAAATAAAAACCCAAATTTAAAACCAAAGTCCTAGAGGATCCTTAAATTACAACCCAAATAATCAATAATAATCAAATCATAAATCGTAAATTGAAAACCATGAAGTCCAAAAATTACTGTTGTCACCGCTAAGTCCTCCGTCACACCGATCTGTCTAAGGCTGGGGATTACCTGTGCACATTAAAAAAAAAGTGTGAGTTTACGTAAACTCAGTGTGTAATCCCGCAAAAACAAACAAACAATCAGTATTCACAGTGCATAGTTGAACAGTCTTGGGCCTAAGCCCTTTTCAGTATCAATGACAGTTTGGACCTTAGCCCATCTCTGTACAGTGTCAAAATGCAGTAGGGCCTTAGCCCATCACAGTATCAGTAGCAGTAACAGTTATGCAGTAGCAAAATTCGACCCAACTAGCCTCTACACACCATCTCCATCCAACCCCACACTCCATGTGGGGATATAATCAACCCACCCATCCCTACACTCCAAGTAGTATCGAATGCGGCACAATATAGTAGTTTGCAGCTGAGCTGCCAGTAAATTAGGCTTAAAGCCTTTCAGTACACTTTCTCCGAATAACAACCCCTAACCCAATGAATTGCAACACACAATGGATGACATGCTATTATGCAATTTCAGTACATATATTCAGTCCAGATATTAACATGCTCAATACAAATATCATTTAGTCAATTTCAAACATTTAGGGGTCTAAATAGCGCTTACCGACCCTATAGTAGGTTCACAGTCGACTTGGGCGACCCGTGCAACCTTAAAAACATTTCGATAAAAATGGTCCCACATGCCCATGTGATCTACCCATGTGGGCCCACACGCCCGTGTAGCCCACTCGGCCCAATTTGGCCTTTGCCGTGTGATCCATTTTTAAAGTAACCCATGCTAGCTCAATACTCATATATGTTTTCACTATTTACTTATATGTTCATTCAAAGCTGTCTACTTGAGTCATTATCACTAAATTGTTTATATCTTGAGCTACAGAATTCCAAGTTAAGATCCGCTTGATGTTTTTGAAAGTAGACTCAAATACCTTTCTACCATAAAATTTTTAGAATTTATAGTTTATCGAATAAGTACAATAAAATCTTTAAATTTATCCCTATTCTGCTATTTGACAGCTTCATCCTTTCCTTACTAAAAATTATTTATCTCTTAGTACAGAATTTAGATGATGTCTTCGTTTGTTTCTCTTGAAAATAGACTCATTAAGGATTTAAAAATATAAATTTAAGCCCCTAATTATTGTTTTACAATTTTTGATGATTTTTCTAAGTCAGAACAGGGGAACTCGAAATCATTCTGACCTTGTCTCACAAAATTTAGTATATCTCATGATTTACAATTCCATTGCTTACAATGTTTCTTCCATGAAAAACTAGACTCAATAAAATTTAATTTCATATTTTATTCAATCTCTAACTCAATTCCCACTATATTTGATGATTTTTCAAAGTTAGACTACTACTGCTGTCCAAAACTATTTTAGTGCAAAATGTTGATTTCCAAGTTTATAACACCCTTATTTTCTTTCTCTACAATTTTTTGCATCATTTTCTCTTATTTCTCTTATTTCTCGACAGCAAGCAATTTCGGCTTTTCACCGAATCCTATTTTTTGCGTTTTGGGTACACACCTGGTCTCGATTCGCTATGCAAAGTAACCCGCGCCTTCAAAAACCTATATTTGACCGATATATTCCTTAATTAATCACTTGATTCGTCAATCAAACCAAATATCTCCAACATAAAACTCGAGAAACTAAACCAACGACGATTCGAAAACTTACCGCGTTGAATCCGATAACCAGTCGTCTCCACACACTGGAATATCCACTTAAAAACCTTTGAACAGCACCAAAACGAGAGTAAAACGAACCCTTTGTTAATTGCCTAATCGAAGTACGATAACTAAGGGAAAAATTCCACTTACCGAAACAGATGAAGTCGAAAGTTGCACCCAAAGAGATGACTCGTAAAAAATACAGAAACGAAAAGAGTAGGGAAAAGAGAAGAGAATTTTGGCTATAGAGCAAGAGATGAACCGATCAAGAAAACGAAAAGAGAGGGGAAAGAGAAGAAACAAGATTCGGCCAAAGGGGAACAAAAACCAAAAGTGAACAAGAAGGGAGAAGAAACGGCAGAGAAATAAAAGTCTAATGTCTGAAAATTTGTTGGGAAAAAATAAAATAGAAAACTGATAAGAAGAAAATCTTATTTTGATAACTTTTCCCCAATTATCTCCTAAAAACACTCCCTATTAACCCACTAAAACACATCTACTCAGCAGTCCAGTTGAATTTGAACTCCACCACGCCACACGCTTCAAACAAAAATTAATTCCCCTGCTTGCGCAGGGACTCGAACACAGGACCTCCTACACACTAACAATCCACTTAACCACCAGACCTGCAGGCCCATTCTGATATGTTTTTACCAACAATCAAATAAAAGCCTACTGAACAAGAGTAAAGCCTAATTCATTCAAAATACCAAAATTTGCCCAAGCGAAGGCTTGAACTTGGGACCTCCCAAACACTCCCAGAACACATAACCACTAAAGCTGACAGATATTTGTATCATATTTTCACAATAATAAAATTAGAAATTTTGGGGCATTACAATTCTTCCCCTCTAAAAGAAAATTTCGTCCTCAAAATTTACCAGATCAGAATAGGTGAGGATACTGCTGACGCATCGCATCCTCAGGCTCCCACGTGGCCTCCTCGGTGCTATGATTACGCCATAGAACTTTTACCAGAAGAATAGACTTCCTACTCAGAACCTTAACGTCACGATTAAGAATCTGAACCGACTCTTCATCAAAGGTCAAGTCTGGCCTAACCTCAATCTCCTCAACAAGAACGATGTGAGTAGGATCAGATCGGTAGCTCCTCAACATCGAGACGTGGAAATGTCATGAATACGATCTAACTCTGGAGGTAGCTCCAACTGATAAGTGACCAGTCCCACTCGCTTCAAAATATGTTAAGGTCTAATAAACCTAGAGCTCAACTTGCCCTTACGACCAAACCTTAGTACCTTCTTCCATGGCGAGACCTTAAGGAATACAAAGGCCCCCACGGAATACTCAATCTCTTGACGCTTTAGATTCGCATAGGATTTCTGTCTGTCAAATGCCACTTTCAGATGATCCCGAATCAGTCTAACCATATCCTCAGTCTCCGACACTAACTCAGGACCCAGAACACGTCGCTCGCCCAAATTAGTCCGACATGAAGGAGTGTGACACTTACGACCATACAGTGCCTCGTAAGGTGCCATCTGGACGCTAGACTGGAAACTGTTATTATAGGCAAACTCTGCTAGCGGCAGATAATCCTCCCAACTGCCTCTAAAATCAATAGCACAGCTCCTGAATCTGAGCCTTAAGCTCCACAAGCTCTTTCGGTGCCATTCGATAGGGAGCGATGGACACCGGAGCTGTACCTGGAAGTAGCTCAATACCAAATTCCAACTTGCAATTCGAAGGTAACCCCGGTAGCTCCTCCGTAAAGACGTCCAGAAATTCCTTTAACGTTATGATATCCTTAACTATAGAATCTCTAGAATCTGAAACACTTACGTAGGCCAAGAATGCCTCAAATCCCTTACGAATCATCTTCTCTGCCACCAGTGCAGAGATCACATTAGACAAGTAATTTCGGTGTTCTCCAATCATTACTACCTCCTTATCCTCCTTAGTCCTTAGTACGACCCTCTTAGTCGCACAGTCCAAGCTAACACGATGCTTGACCAACCAGTCCATCCCCAGAATTAGGTCGAACTCCCTAAATGGAAGCTCCATCAAATCAACCAGGAAGATTGCCCCTTGTACCTCTAAAGCAACGTCCCTATACAGTTTGCTAACTCTAACAGATTGCCCTAACGGGCTCAGTACCGTAACCTCACTCGTATTGCTCTCAACTGAAATCCCCAAGTTCCAGATATGTTGCTAGCTATGTATGAATGAGTAGACCCTATGTCTATCAAGGCCATATACAGTATATCAAGAATAAAGAACGTACTCGTGATGATGTCCGGAGCATCTCCATCCTCTCAGCGACGAGCAGCATAAACTATGGCCGGCTGTCTCGCCTCAGCCTGTCCAGCACCTCTGCCCGGAGCTCTCTACCCATGACCCATACCATTACCACTACTTGCCTGTCCACGGCCCCTCGGTGGCTGCTGAACTACCCTCGCTGGTTCTACAATACTAGTACCCGGAGCTTGCCTCTAATCAGCCCTCAGCGGATACTCTCTAATGCGATGTTGTAACACCCCTTAACCCGTCTTCGTTGCCGAATTAGGGTTATGAGGCGTTACCAACAAAACACAGCTTAGAACTAATATTTCATAAGTTGGATATCAAACATATCACTTTTATAGAAGCGCATTTTAAAACCAAAATATTCATGAGTCGTATTAAATTATTACCAAACTTATCATATACTCTACCATTTTGATTCAATACAAGATCAGGCACATAAACTATGATAATTTTAAGCATCTTGAACACATATAACAATTAATAATTCACTTATTACGAATGATCTAATAGCATAATTAAAATATGCACATTCAACCAATAAACTAACTACCTATTAGGTTATATAAGAAACCTTTATTTCATTTTACTTATGTAATTATGCCATCCACCACATCATATCCATTAACAAACCAAATCCACATATGCACTTTGAAAACCGAAACAAATGGTCGAATATCATAACCGAATCATATATAGCTTATATCCATTTCTCATTTTAAAATCACACCCAAACCGTACCTTAAATGCAATTCCCAAATAAATTATTTACAAAGTTGAATAACCTTAACATTTCCATTACTTAAAATTTACCTAGACCAACCATCTCAAGAATACAACCATGAAGCATACTTTACAACAATTCGAATCATGACCTAATAGATATAAAGATTTACCTTCAAATAAAATTCAACCATTAACCTAAATGCCAAAATACATGACTAAAGTAACTCAAACATTAGTATTATAAACAAGCAATTATATCGAATGCATATTACATATACTTGACTAAAAGAAACAGACCATAGCCAAATTATTGAAACCAAACACACCATACACATAGCTAAGAACAAATAAAACCAAACTTAAACAAAATGATCAAGCCATTTTCGCATGGCTATATACATATATGTAAACCGAACATCATTCAAACATTTAACTAGCCTATACATGCCTTTGATTCAAAAACTAGCTTGAAAGTACCAAAAAGGGATGATAGTGTGGTTGACTTCACCAACGATCCTCTGAGCCCGTAACTTGATCAAAATCTATAAAACAGAACAATGAACACATACGGAGTAAGCTTACTAGCTTAGTAAGTCTCAAGCAAATGTTAATATAACAATCAAACACTTAAACCTTTTAATCTTTAGGCTTATGGCATTGAATATATATACATTACAATATGTGAATTTAAACATGGCGAATACTATCAAATTATTAACCAAGTATTTGCACTTTATTACCATAAACATGTAACTCATCGAAACACAAAATATATTACATGTAATCGCATACTCCAAGTCATATGAGTACAACATTCATATCAACCTCATTAACTTATTTATACACATATACAATCACACTCCAAATCTTTTCACCCTTAACATTTCTACTTGTAGCCGAATCTCCAAAATAGTACATTTAAACTCAATTTCTATTATATAATGTTCATACACATCAATAGTAAGCTCAATAGCACATAACTAATTTCTTATCGTATTATCTTAACTCAAATAGTATTATACCAACTTACCTTACTCCTTGTAAATATAAAAGGGCTTATACTTACCTGAGCTTTTAGCTCGATACATTAACTATGTTTCACCATGTATGATTCATGATTTCTCCAATTATAATACATCACTGGCATCAAGCCTGCTAGGCATCAAAGCCTGAAATATACACCGGCATTAAGCCTGCTAGACCAAAGGTCTGAAATTCAATCACTAGCATTTAGCCTGCTAGGCAATAAGCCCGAAACATTTCACCGGTACAAGGCCTGCTAGGCATCAAAGCCCGATACAAATCACCGGCACAAGGCCTGCTAGGCAATAAGCTCGATATTTATTTTACCAAACCAACTCATTCACATTACACAATAAAAAGATCACAAATATCACATATAATTCACATCACTTCATTTGATGAACTCAAATACTTCGATTACATATCATAGCTAAACTACTTCCACACATTCGGCTTAATCATATTTCAATCCACAAGTTCATAATTCAACATGTATACTAGGTTATAGTCGATACTGATGATATTAACTTGCTTAAAGACTTACCTCTATCTATCGACGACAAATAAAATCGGCTATTCGTTAACCTTTGCCTTTCCCCGATCCAAATCCGTTTTTCTTTGTTCTTGATCTAAACACATTAAAATTTAGCTCATTCAAGCACATTTAATCTCAATTTAGTCCCAAAACACATAAACGGGCAAATTACCATTTTACCCCTAATGTTTCACATTTTTACAATTTTGTCCTATTTGCACAAAACACAAAATACACAAAATTTCTCTACATCACCTAAGGGTCGAATGTTCATAGGGACTATATAAGTCCATTTATTTCATTTATTTAGCATTTTAGCCCCTCAAAAATTTATTCTTTGTAATTTAGCCCAAAATACACAAATTCACTAAAATTTCCAACACAAAACATGCTAATCTTTAACATAACTTTAATATAAAATCATCAAACATCAAAAATCACAAGAACATAACAATGGCCGAACATCAAGCATGCTCAAATTTAAAAATTCTAGCATGGGTCAACTAATGTTCGAAACAACAGTCTCAAAAACGTATAAATTGATAAAAATCGAGCTAAAATTCATACCTAATTAAGCTTGAACAAGGCCGAATGTTTTGAAGCTTTTCTTTCTTCCTCCCTTGCTAACTTTCGGCCAAAAAAGATGAACTATGGCTTCTTATTTTATTATAATTAACATATATATCAATATTTATCTAATTACATATTTGGCCATTATTAAAACATAACCAAATTTTATATTTTAAGGTTAGTTTTGTCCATGACCGGCTACTAACTCTTAAAATGGGCTAATTTCCCTTTTAACACCTCATTTAAAGAAGCCATTATCAATTTAACACATTTCACTTTAATATGCAACTTTTACAGTTTATGCGATTAAATCCTTTTTCTAAATTAAACACACAAACAATCAAATTTTCCTATGAAACTTTCACACACATTAATTCACATATAACAAACACCGAAAATAATATTAAAAATTTTTCCAGACTCGGATTCGTGGTCCCAAAACCACTGTTCCGATTAGGGTTAAATTCGGACAGTTACAACTCTCCCCTCTTAGGGATTTTCGTCCCCGAAAATCTTACCGTTAAACAAAGTCGGATATTGTTGCCTCATTGAATCCTCTGGCTCTCACGTACCCTCTTCAACTCCGTGCCGATTCCATAGCACTTTCACTAATGGAATTTTCTTGTTTCTCAACTCTTTCATTTCCCGAGCTAAAATACGGACCGGTTCTTCCTCATACGTCATATCGGATCAGATTTCAATCTCGGACGGAACGATCACATGTGACGGATCTGATCTATATCTACGAAGCATCGAAACGTGAAATACGTTGTGTATCTTTTCTAATTCAGAGGGCAACTTCAATCTATAAGCAACAGGCCCAATACATTCGATGATCTCGTATGGTCTGATGAATCTCGGACTTAGTTTGCATTTCCGACCAAATCGGAGTACTTTCTTCCACGGAGAAACTTTCAAGAATACCCGGTCACCGACCTGGAACTCAATGCCTTTACATTTTAAATCACCGTATGACTTTTGACGATCCGAGGCAGCTTTCAAACTATCTCTGATTATAGCCACTTTCTGCTCTGTCTCTTTAATTAAATCAACCCCATGTATCTTATTTTCACTGAGCTCGGTCCAGTACAACGGTGTACGACACTTGCGGCCATATAGAGCTTCATAAGGTGCCATTTTGATACTAGATTGAAAACTGTTATTATAAGCAAATTCAATCAAAGGTAAGTATCTTTCCCACGTACCTTGAAACTCAAGGACGCAACATCTCAACATGTCCTCAAGTATCTGAATGGTTCGTTCAGACTGACCGTCTGTCTGCGGATGAAAAGTTGTGCTAAAGTGGAGTTTAGTACCTAAAGCATCTTGCAAATTCTTCCAAAACAGCGATGTGAATCTCAGATCTCTGTCTAAAACAATGGAACTCGGCACACCATGTAATCTCACAATTTGAGATATATACAACTCAGTGAGTTTATCAAGCGAATAATCTATACGAACCGGCACAAAGTGAGCTGATTTGGTCAGTTTATCCACTATAACCTAGACTGGATCTTTCTTGGTCAGTGTCAAAGGCAAACCGGATACAAAATCCATAGTGATTCTATCTCATTTCCATTCAGGTATCATGATCGGCTGAAGTAACCCAGAAGGCACTTGATGCTCGGCTTTAACTTGCTGACAAATTAAACACTTTGAAACAAATTCAGATATATCCCGTTTCATGCCAGGCCACCAATAGAACTGTTTCAAATCATTATACATTTTCGTGCTACCCAGATGTACCGATAGTCGACTATTATGAGCCTCGTTCAAAAACATCTGAATCAAATCCACATTCCTCGGAATACATATTCGACCTTTGAAGTTCAAACAATCATTTGCATCAATTCGAAACTCTTACTCTGCATCATTTTTACACTGAACTCGTCTAGCAATCATATCTTTGTCAATTTTCTGTGCATCACAAATTTGCTGAATAAACATCGGTCTTGCTTTCATCTCGGCTATGATCGAACAATCACCAGACATAGCCATATGTGTGTTTAACGCACGAAGAGCAAACAATGATTTTTGACTTAAGGCATCCGCAACAACGTTAGCTTTTCCCGGATGGTAGTCAATAACTAATTCATAGTCCTTCAACTGCTCTAACCATCTGCGTTGTCTCAAGTTCAAATCTTTCTGAGTCATCAAGTACTTCAGACTTTTGTGATCTGAATAAACATGACATTTCTCACCGAATAAGTAATGACGCCAAATTTTTAATGCAAAAACAATGGCTGCTAATTCTAGATCATGAGTCGGATAATTTCTTTCATGAGGCTTCAATTGTCTCGAAGCATAGGCTATGACTTTGCCTTCCTGCATCAAAACGCAACCCAAACCATTTAAAGAAGCATCACTATAAACAATAAATTCTTTACCCGATTCAGGCTGAGCTAATATTGGAGCTTCGGTCAAAAGGGCTTTCAACTGATCGAAACTTTTCTGACACTTTTCCGACCACTCGAACTTGACATCTTTCTGTAGTAGCTTTGTCAAAGGTGTAGCTATCATAGAAAAACCTTTGACGAATCGTCTGTAGTATCCCACAAGTCCCAGAAAGCTTCGAATTTTGGAAACATTCTTTGGTGGCTTCCAATCAAGTATAGCCGATATTTTGTTCGGATCAACCCGAATACTGATCTTTGAAACGACGCGTGACCCAAAAAGCTGACTTCCTTCATCCAAAATTCACACTTACTAAACTTTGCATACAACTGTTGATCTCGCAAAGTTTGTAGCACCAATCTCAAATGCTCGACATGTTCGGTTTCATCTCTGGAGTAGATCAGGATATCGTCTATAAACACTACCACAAACTGATCCAAATACTGTCTAAACACCCGATTCATCAAATCCATAAAAATAGCAAGTGCATTAGTAAGTCCAAAAGGCATGACTAGGAACTCAAAATGTCCGTACCTCGTTCGGAATGCAGTCTTTGGCACATCGAAATCTTTGACTCGCAACTGATAATAACCCGATCTCAAATCTATCTTCAAAAACACTGAAGCCCCTTTCAACTGATCAAACAAGTCATCAATCCAAGGCAACGGGTATTTATTCTTTATAGTCACCTTATTCAGCTGCCGATAATCAATACACATTCGCATAGTTCCATCTTTCTTTTTCACAAATAGAACTGGCGCACCCTAAGGAGAAAAGCTCGATCGTGCAAAGCCCCTATCTGTCAACTCTTGCAACTGTGCTTTCAACTCTTTCAATTCAGTAGGTGCCATCTGATACGGAGCTATCGAAATTGGAGTCGTCCCCGGTACTAATTCAATACCAAACTCTATCTCTCGAACTGGCGGTAGACTCGGCAATTCTTCAGGGAACACCTCTGGGTATTCACATACAACTGGTACGGATTCAATCTACTTTTCGGACACTTTATTATCCAACACATAAGCCAAGTAAGCTTCACATCCTTTTCTCACATACTTACGAGCTAACATCGAGGATATTACTGCCGGTAACCCTTCAAGTCATTAGATTCAATCCGGATGATCTCACCGTTCTGACATCTCAAATTAATAATCTTTCTTTTGCAATTCACCACTGCATCATGCAATGTTAACCAGTCCATTCCCAAAATTATATCGAACTCGTCGAAAGGCAACAACATTAAATCAGCTGGAAAGTAGGAATCCTGAATCATCAACGGGTAACCTTTACACACTTTATCAACGAAAACACATCTACCCAAAGGGTTGGACACACGGATCACAAACTTAGTAGACTCAACAGGCAGAGTCTTACTGGATACTAGAGTTTCACACACATATGAATGAGTCGAACCAGGATCAATCAATGCAATCACAGTAGTATCATAAAGTGTGAAAGTACCGGTAATGACATCTGGGGAAGAAGCATCCTCTCTGGCTCGTATAGCATAAGCTCTAGCGGGTGCTCGAGCCTCTGATCGAATCAGCTATCGCATCCTTCGTCCCTCTCTCGATGCCACCTACATTGCACGAGAATGTCGGGTGGTCTCGCCTCGTCTTGACGTGTTGCTCGGTTTCGTGTTCTGAATCGTATTTTGGTCGGCTAGCATCGGGCACTCTCAAATAAAATGGTCCGACGATCCACATTTAAAGCGGGGACCGATCATGGAATCTACAACTCCCGAATGCCATTTTCCACAATGCTTGCACTCACCCGCTTCTCAGAACATTACCAACACTAGCCATCGAAGTGGCTCGGGAACTCACTGGAGGTCGATCTCGTCTAGAAAGGTCTAAAGTAGCTTTATGTCGGCCGAAGTCATCTTTGAACTTCTTAAACGCTGAATGGAAAGTCTTACTCGATGATCTTTTTTGAGTGTCTCTAGCTTCTATTTCGACCTTTCTTTTCTCTTTCCCAAGCTCTTCAGCTTTGCAAGCTCGTTCGACAAGTACTACGAACTCTTTGATCTCAAGAATGCCCACAAGCAACTTTATGTCTTCATTCAAACCATCTTTAAATCTTTTGCACATAATGGCTTCAGTTGATACACACTCTCGGGCATATCGGCTCAATCTGACAAACTTTCGCTCATATTCCGTTACCGTCATATGACCCTATTTTAGTTCCAGAAATTCTTTTCGTTTCTGATCGATGAATCTCTAATGATATATTTCTTACGGAACTCGATCTGGAAGAAATCCCAAGTCACTTTTTCTTTCGAACCATCGATACTAGTGTATTCCACCGGTGATATCTGATGTCCCGGTAGAGATATAGCACACTTCGGGCATTCATCCGAGTGCGGGATAGCTCATCAAGTACCGAATAGTGTTATCGAGCCACATCTCACTTTCGTTACTGCGTCGTCATTATCATAAGATTTGAATTCTTCGGCCCCATATTTCCTAATTTTATCAACAGGAGGCCTACTAGATCTCATCGAATCTAACATCGGAGGTGCTGAAGGTACCGGAGTTGGATTATTCGGGGGTGGAGGTTTTTGTACAGCCGGGTTAGTCTGAATGAACTGGGTAAACCATTCATTCATCATCTGGTAGAAGGCTTTCTTAGCCTCCCCCTCATGGCTACCCGAGACAAGTCGAGAGTCTACCGTGCCCGACCGCGTGTGCGCGATCAGCGCTACACTCTCTACATCATCCGCTACGGCTCTATCAGGATCCATTTACTATATAAAACACAGTTTGAAATGTCAGAAGTCACCACACTATCGTTTATATAATTAAGGCATGTATAGCTAGACTCATACGCGCTACGGTAGTCCTAGAATCGACTAAACCGTAGCTCTGATACCAATCAAATGTAACACCCCTTAACCCGTTTTCATCGCTTAATTAGGGTTATGAGGCGTTACCAACAAAACACAGCTTAGAACTAATATTTCATAAGTTGGATATCAAACATATCACTTTTATACAAGCGCATTTTAAAACCAAAATATTCATGAGTCGTATTAAATTATTACCAAACTTATCATATACTCTACCATTTTGATTCAATACAAGATCAGGCACATAAACTATGATAATTTTAAGCATCTTGAACACATATAACAATTAATAATTCACTTATTACGAATGATCTAATAACATAATTAAAATATGCACATTCAACCAATAAATTAACTCCCTATTAGGTTATATAAGAAACCTTTATTTCATTATACTTATGTAATTATGCCATCCACCACATCATATCCATTAACAAACCAAATACACATATGCACTTTGAAAACCGAAAAAAATGGTCGACTATCATAACCGAATCATATATAGCTTATATCCATTTCTCATTTTAAAATCACAACCAAATCGTACCTTAAATGCAATTCCCAAATAAATTATTTACAAAGTTGAATAACCTTAACATTTCCATTACTTAAAATTTACCTAGACCAACCATCTCAAGAATACAACCATGAAGCATACTTTACAACAATTCGAATCATGACCTAATACATATAAAGATTTACCTTCAAATGAAATTCAACCATTAACCTAAATGCCAAAATACATGACTAAAGTAACTCAAACATTAGTATTATAAACAAGCAATTATATCGAATGCATATTACATATACTTGACTAAAAGAAACAGACCATAGCCGAATTATTGAAACCAAACACACCATACACATAGCCAAGAACAAATAAAACCAAACTTAAACAAAATGATCAAGCCATTTTCGCATGGCTATATATATATATGTAAACCGAACATCATTCAAACATTTAACTAGCCTATACATGCCTTTGATTCAAAAACTAGCTTGAAAGTACCAAAAAGGGATGATAGGGTGGTTAACTTCACCAACGATCCTCTGAGCCCGTAACTTGATCAAAATCTATAAAACAGAACAATGAACACATACAGAGTAAGCTTACTAGCTTAGCAAGTCTCAAGCAAATGTTAATATAACAATCAAACACTTAAACCTTTTAATCTTTAGGCTTATGGCATTGAATATATATACATTACAATATGTGAATTTAAACATGGCCGAATACTATCAAATTATTAACCTAAGTATTTGCACTTTATTACCATAAACATGTAACTCATCGAAACACAAAATATATTACATGTAATCGCATACTCCAAGTCATATGAGTACAACATTCATATCAACCTCATTAACTTATTTATACACATATACAATCACACTCCAAATCTTTTCACCCTTAACATTTCTACTTGTAGCTGAATCTCCAAAATAGTACATTTAAACTCAATTTCTATTATATAATGTTCATACACATCAATAGTAAGCTCAATAGCACATAACTAGTTTCTTATCGTATTATCTTAACTCAAATAGTATTATACCAACTTACCTTACTCCTTGTAAATATAAAAAGGCTTATACTTACCTGAGCTTTTAGCTCGATACATTAACTATGTTTCACCTTGTATGATTCATGATTTCTCCAATTATAATACATCACCGGCATCAAGCCTGCTAGGCATCAAAGCCTGAAATATACATCGACATTAAGCCTGCTAGACCAAAGGTCTGAAATTCAATCACCGGCATTTAGCCTGCTAGGCAATAAGCCCGAAACATTTCACCGGCAGACAAGGCACGCTGGGCATCAAAGCCCGATACAAATCACTCCAAGACAAGGCACGCTGGGCAATAAGCCCGATATTTATTTTACCAAACCAACTCATTCACATTACACAATAACAAGATCACAAATATCACATATAATTCACATCACTTTATTTAATGAACTCAAATACTTCGATTACATATCATTGCTAAACTACTTCCACACATTCGGCTTAATCATATTTTAATCCACAAGTTCATAATTCAACATGTATACTAGGTTATAGTCGATACTGATGATATTAACTTGCTTAAAGACTTACCTCGACTATCGATGGATAGCAAAAATCGGCTATTCGTTAACCTTTGCCTTTCCCCGATCCAAATCCATTTTTCTTTGTTCTTAATCTAAACACATTAAAATTTAGCTCATTCAAGCACATTTCATCTCAATTTAGTCCCAAAACACATAAACGGGAAATTATCATTTTACCCCTAATGTTTCACATTTTTACAATTTTGTCCTATTTGCACAAAACACAATGTACACAAAATTTCTCTACATCACCTAAGGGCTAAATGTTCATAGGGACTATACAAGTCCATTTATTTCATTTATTTAGCATTTTAGCCCCTCAAAAATTTATTCTTTGTAATTTAGCCCAAAATACACAAATTCACTAAAATTTCCAACACAAAACATGCTAATCTTTAACATAACTTTAATATAAAATCATCAAACATCAAAAATCATAAGAACATAACAATGGCCGAACATCAAGCATGCTCAAATTTAAAAATTCTAGCATGGGTCAACTAATGTTCGAAACAACGGTCTCAAAAACGTAAAAATCGACAAAAATCGAGCTAAAATTCGTACCTAATTAAGCTTGAACAAGGCCGAATGTTTTGAAGCTTTTCTTTCTTCCTCCCTTGCTAACTTTCGGCTAAAAAAGATGAACTATGACTTCTTATTTTATTATAATTAACATATATATCAATATTTATCTAATTACATATTTGGCCATTATTAAAACATAACCAAATTTTATATTTTAAGGTTAGTTTTGTCCATGACCGGCCACTAACTCTTAAAATGGGCTAATTACCCTTTTAACATCTCATTTAAAGAAGCCATTATCAATTTAACACATATCACTTTAATATGCAACTTTTACAATTTATGCGATTAAATCATTTTTCTAAATTAAACACACAAACAATCAAATTTTCCTACGAAACTTTCACACACATTAATTCACATATAACAAACACCGAAAATAATATTAAAAATTTTTTCGGACTCGGATTCGTGGTCCCAAAACCACCGTTCTGATTAGGGTCAAATTCGGACTGTTACAGATGTTCCAAAGACCCACATCTCAAGCATGCCCCAGTCCTCTTCCAACACTCGCCCTGATGGCATCTACCACAATCGGTACATGGTCGCAGCGATCGATGCAATGTGGGTCCCACTCTAATCGGCCCATCGGCTCTGCCTTTTCTTAGGCCTGCATGCGAACTCAAAGGCTCCGAATCCCTCTTGTTCTTACCCCTCTCACGGTCACGGTTCTAGCACTCAGCGTGTTTAACCTCCTCGGCGATCTTCGCCTTCTCTACCAGGGCAGAAAAATCACGCTCCCTCTGCGAAGCTGTTAGGACTCTCAAATTATCTCTGAGCCCATCCTCAAAATGAATACATCGCTCATACTCAGAGGCCACCATACGTCGCGTATAATAGCTCAGTCGCAGGAACTCGGCCTCATACTCGGCCACAGATCAATCTCCCTTAGTCAGATTCAGAAATTCCCTCCTACGGGCATCCACGTAGCTTGCCCCAACATATTTCCCCTGGAAGGCGGTTTTAAAGAACTCCCAGGTCAGATGTTCGGGCTGAGTGCCCTCCTTAACTGTGAGCCACCACT
Source organism: Gossypium sturtianum (assembly GCA_025698515.1). Taxonomy (NCBI): domain Eukaryota; kingdom Viridiplantae; phylum Streptophyta; class Magnoliopsida; order Malvales; family Malvaceae; genus Gossypium; species Gossypium sturtianum. The sequence continues at coordinate 65,976,093 of CM046944.1, read as the reverse complement.
GATAAGCCTCATCCCTCAACAGTGAGACTGCACCCTTTAATTTCTGCTCTGGGGTGTAGTCTAAGTCATCCATGATCCTCTCCGTGGCCTCAATCCAGTACTTGGCCAAATTAGGGGCAACTCCAGTGACACCCCTTAAGAGCTCAGCTCCATTGGATCAGAGTTGTAAAACCCCATACCCAAGTCCGAGACTTAGACCGGATACGAGACATTACTATGCTTGAACTTGCTTAATCATGTACGTACGGGCTATAAAATTTCGTTCTGATATAAGAACTTATCTATCTTAATCAACTTGTACTTTTCATGGGCCTACGAGGCCTTAAACTCATGTCCGTGAACTTTCATAACTCAATAGAAAACTTTTCATTCAAATAGGGGTCACACGCCCATGTGAGTTGGGACACGCCTGTGTAACCCTGAGACACGCCCATGTCTCCCAACCGTGCTTAAAACTCGAGCTTACTGCCAAATTTCACACGGCCATGGCACGCCCGTGGTCCTAACCCGTGTGAAAAACCTTAGCATTCTGACTTATAACACACGGCCATGGCACGCCCGTGGACTTAGACCGTGTACTACATCTTGATATACTGACTTATTTCACACGACCGGGCACACGCCCATGTTCTAATCGTGTGTCGTGCACGGCCTTAACACACGGCCGTGGGATTAGTCCGTGGTCTATTCTTGCTTATAAGACTAAGGTGCAGGTTTCACGACGCGGCCTGACACACGCCCGCGTGTGTCCAACCGTGGTACTTAGAGGCTATTTACCAAGCAAATTGCCACCCTGAAATTAAGATCCAATTCATACTCATTTCAACAACTCAATACTACATCATTCTTGAATAATACTAAATGCTTCATGGATAATTATAAACATATACACTTGGCCAATCACTTAGCCATATACAAAAGAATAACAAACTTAATAGCCTATACTTGCCCCTTTCTAAGACATGTACTCAAAATGAAATGTTTCATATACATGCCATACTTAATGTAAACAACTTGGCTATACCAAAATAGCGATTGATAGTGTGCTCCGAGCTCCGATGACAACGATCCACGAGATTAGCTTGGCGGAACTACATGGAAAGAAAGAATAAAAGATGTAAGCATTTAGCTTAGTAAGTTTGCATATAATGCACATAACAATATACTTGCTTAAATTAACCCATTTGACATAAACAATGGTATCATAATTTCATCTATAAAGCTTACTTGCTCATACTTGATTCTTACATATCTCATGATACTTACTAGTCTCATACTTGTGAGGTAAACAAGGTACCTGTATCACTTGATCACATTGATCAGCATACTTGAACATAATACTTATAATTTCTAATTCATCATTCATAACATGAATAATACTCATTTTCACTTGATAATAACTTTGCTTACTTACTTTTCTTGTTATCTCATTTGAGCTTAACTCGTTTGCCCGATGAATTTATATGAATAACCGAGGATACTAAATCTCATCTTAATCTCGAGGCCATGTCTTGACATGGACTTATACGAAGTCTTTCTCATTCTCACCAATGCCATGCCTTTGCTTAGACTAATATAGGATCTCTTTCTCTTGATAACTTTTCAGTGCCAAGGTTGCCTTGGTCTTACATGATAACTTGTTCAATGCCAAGCTTGCCTTGGACTTACATGATAACTTATTCAATGCCAAGCTTGCCTTGGACTTACATGATATCTTACTCAATGCCAAGCTTGCCTTGGACTTACATGATAACTTATTCAATGCCAAGCTTGCCTTGGACTTACATGATATCTTGCTTGCTTGCCGATGCCAATGCCTCGGCTTGGTCTTATACGGACTTTCTTGTTCCATGTGGTAGATCGAGTATCCTAAGTTATTCAACTTCAATCGGGGCTTTCTCATGCTTGATCTCATTAATTTCTTTGTTTAACATAACATTAAACATTTTCATAATAACATTGTATATTATACTATGCAATTCAATGATATAAATCATAAAGCTTAGAAATCATACAAACTTACCTCAATATACAAAATGTAGCTAGGTATGCAATTTAGTCCTCGATCTTGTTCTTGCCTCGGTTTCGATCCGGGCTTCATTTTTCTTTATCTATAGTCAGAAATAGATCATTTAATACTCGGATTGACTAAATTGACTCTTTACTCATATTTTGGAAAAATTACTATTTTGCCCCTATACTTTCTCATATTTGCACTTTTGCCCCAAGGCTCATAAAATAATTCTCATTCAATTTTCTTAGACTTTATGCTTAGCTGTTTATTTTATCTACTATGACAATCCTCAATTCTCACTATTTCTACTATGTATGAACAATCTTATAACTTTTACAAACTAGTCCCTATGCTCATTTTTCATGAAATTCACTTAGAAAAAGATGTTTATCTAACATCAGACTCTCATAAACTTCTATAAAACATCATTTACAAGCATATCATTCATGGGTAGATTTTTGAACATGCATCTTAGCTCACTTTATAGCTAAAAAAAGCTAATTCATAATACGAGAACTTCAAAAATACGAAGAATATTAAAAATGGGGCTAAGATGAACTTACTAGCAAGCTTGAAAGATGAAAAAACCCTAGCTATGGGTTCTTTGAAATTTTCGGCAATGAGGAAGAAGATGATAGTGATTTTTGTCATCTTTTTCCTTTATTAACCATTTAATAGACAAATGACTAAAATGCCATTCTCTTAAAAATTCTCTATTTTAATAACTCATGTCCAATTTTGTCCAAAAATTATGATTTGGGCAAATTGCTATTTAAGGACTTATAATTGCTATTCTAAAGCTATTTCATACAAAATGCTTCTAGAAACTCATATTTTGCAACTTTTGCAATTTGGTCCTTTTTTACCATTCAACCTCAATTTAGCACAATTGCTTCATGAAACTTTCACACTAACATGCAAACATGGCATGAACCTTAAAAACTCATAAATTTACCTCAGATTCGTGGTCTCGCACCACTATTCCGACTAGGCCCTAAATCGGACTGTTACAAATCTTCATCCCTTAGGGATTTTCGTCCTCGAAAATCTTACCTGTAAAAAGGTTTGGATATTGGTTTCTCATACTCTCTTCTGGTTCCCATATTGCTTCTTCTATTCAATGCCTTTGCCATAATACTTTCACTAAGGCAATACTTTTCTTTCTTAGCTGCTTAACTTCCCGAGCTAAAATCTTGACTGGTTCTTCACCATAAGTCATGTCGGGATGAATCTCTAGCTCTGACTGGGGAATTACATGTGAAGGGTCTGACCGGTAGCGTCTCAACATTGACACGTGAAACACATCATGTATCTTTTCTAACGCTAATGGTAAAGCCAATCTGTAAGCTACAAGCCCAACTTTCTTGGTAATCTCATACGGCCCAATAAAACATGGACTCAATTTGCCTTTCCGACCAAATCTGAGAACTTTTCTCCAAGGTGACACTTTCAAGAAAACTTTATCTCCGACTTGATACTCTATCTCTTTTCTCTTTAAGTCCGAATAGGACTTCTGTCTGTCTGATGCAGCTTTTAAACTTTCTCGTATCACTTTCACTTTCTCTTCAGCTTCTCTAACCAAATCAACCCCGTGAATTTGGTTTTCTTTAAGATCAGTCCAATATAGAGGTGTTCGGCACTTACGCCCATATAAAGCTTCATAAGGCGCCATCTTTAAGCTCGACTGAATACTATTATTGTAGGCAAACTCTACTAATGGGAGAAAATTTTCCCAACTGCCTCGGAATTCAAGAATACAACATCTGAGCATATCCTCGAGTACTTGAATTAACCTCTCTGACTGACCGTCAGTTTAAGGATGAAAAGCGGTACTAAAATTCAACTTTGTACCTAAGGCCTCTTGTAACTTCTTTCAAAACCTGGATGTGAATCTCGGATCTGTATCCGATATGATTGACAAGGGAACTCCATGAAGTCTTACTATTTCTGAAACATACAAGTTTGCCAACTTGTCTAGTGAGTAATCAACTCGAACAGGTATAAAATGGGCTGATTTCGTGAGTCTATCAACTACAACCCATACGTCATCTTTCTTGCTCGGAGATAGTGGTAAACCCGTTACAAAATCCATAGTAATACGGTCCCACTTCCACTCCGGAACTAAAATGGGTTGAAGTAAACACGAAGGTACTAGGTGTTCAAATTTTTACTTGCGACAAATCAAGCATTTGGAAACAAATTAAAATATCTTTCTTCATTCTCGCACCAATATCACATGCTTCAAGTCATTATACATCTTGGTACTACCCAGATGTACAGATAAACATCCATTGTGGGCCTCATACAAAATTCTCTGAATAATCTCTTCTTTTCTCGGTACACAAACTCTGTCTTTGAACATCAAACTACCATTGGGACTAATCCAGAAGTCAGACTCAATATCTGTCTCGCACTGATCTCTCTGAACTTGCAATTTACTATCCTCTTTTTGGGCTTCAATGATCTCTTGGAGGAAAATTGGTCTAGCTCTCAACTCAGCTAGAATAGAACCATCGTCGGAGAAAGTCATCCGTGAATTCATTGCCCTTAATACAAATAAGGATTTTCTGCTCAAAGCGTCGGCGACTACATTCGCCTTCCCGGGATGGTAGTCAATGACCATCTCATAATCTTTTATCAACTCTAACCATCTCTGTTGTCTTAAGTTCAACTCTTTCTGCGTCATCAAGTACTTCAAACTTTTATGATCAGTGTAAATCCGACATTTCTCACCATATAGGTGATGTCTCCATATCTTCAATCACGAAGACTATGGCGACCAACTCTAAATCATGCGTCGGATAATTCTTCTCATGAGGCTTCAACTGCTGCGAGGCATAAGCAATAACTTTGCCTTCTTGCATAAATCTGCAGCCTAATCCATTTAAGGATGCATCATTTGTAAATAACAAATTCTTTCCTGTCTCGAGTTGAACCAAAATCTGGGGCTTACGTCAACATCGCTTTCAGTTTCTCAAAACTTTGTTGGCATATTTACATCCCACTCGAACTTCACATTTTTCTGTAACAATTTAGTCATCGGGGTTGCAATAATAAAAAATCCCTTGACAAATCATCTATAATAGCCAGCTAGGCCTAGGAAACTTCTAACCTCAGAGATATTCCTCGGTGGTTTCCAGTCCATAATACCCGAAATCTTACGGGGTCTACTCGAACTCCTTCTTCCGAGACAATATGTCCTAGAAACCCTACTTCCTTGAGCCAAAATTTGCTTTTACTGAACTTGGCATATAATTGATTTTCTCGTAAAATCTGTAAAACTGTCCGTAGGTGCTTAGCATGCTTATTCTCATCTCGGGAATAAATCAGTATGTCGTCAATGAAAATGACTATAAACTTGTCAAGGTATGGTCTAAACATGCAGTTCATTAAGTCCATGAATATCGCCGGAGCATTGGTCAAACCAAAGGGCATGACTGAAAATTCATAATGCCCATACCTTGTTCGGAAGGCTGTTTTAGGCACATCTGATTCTTTTACTCGTAGCTGGTAGTAGCCTGATCTCAAGTCTATTTTGGAGAACACAATGGCTCCTTTCAATTGATAGAACAAATCATCGATTCTAGGCAATGGGTACTTGTTCTTTACTGTCACTTTATTAAGTTGACGGTAATCTATGCATAATCTCATAGTGCCATCTTTCTTTTTCACAAATAAAACCGGAGCACCCCAGGGAGAACAACTTGACCTTGCAAAGCCTTTATCTGTCAACTCTTGTAACTGCGACTTCAGCTCCTTCAACTCCGTCGGAGCCATTACATGTAAGGAGTAATAGATATTGGTACAGATGCACGAGCTAGCTCAATGCTGAACTCAACCTCTCTAACTGGTGGTAGTCCTGGCAATTCCTCAGGAAACACATCCACGTACTCACATACTATTGGCACTAACTCAATCTTTAACTCTGTCTCTTTTTCATTCATCACAAAGGCCAAATATGCTTCATACCCCTTTCTCATGTATCTCTGTGCCATCACGTGAGAAATCAATTATGACAATCTACTTTATTCATCTGATTCTATATGAATGGTGTTCCCATCCTTACATCTCATTTCAATGTATTTCTTCCCACAATTAACTATTACATTATGGGCAGTCAACCAGTCCATACCGAGAATGAGGTCAAACTCGTCAAATGGTAGCAACATAAGGATTGCTTTAAAACAATGACCTCTAACCATTAATGGGCAATCTTTACATACTTCATTAACTAACACACTCTTGCTTAAAGGATTAGACACTTTAATCACAAATTCTGTAAACTCTACAGGCATACCCATATCGGATACCAATTTCATGCAAATGTAAGAGTGTGTGGATCCGGGATCTATTAAAGTAATAAATTTAACATCATGAAGAGAGAAGGTACCCGTGATAACATCATGGGAAGACGACTCTTCGCGAGCGCGAATGGCATAAGTCCGTGCAGGCGCCCTACCCTCAAGTCTCACGGCCTGCTCTCTAGGGTAACCTCTTCCACTAGCCCCACTATCGGGGTTTCTCTGCGTCCTTCCTCTGACCACACTCCCGGATCTCGGGTTCTGAGTTTTGTCCTCTTTCATCATCTCTGGACAATCTTTTATGTAGTGGTCCTGGGAACCACATCTGAAACATGCATTTTCATGCGCTCGGTATTCACCGAGATGACGTCTGCCACACTGTGGGCATTCGGGTCTATCAGATCGAATATTCCCTACGCTGGCAACTGAAGTAGTCTGCACTTTGTTTCCCGAATTCTGTCTACTCTTGTCTTTCTTGGAAAATCCAGTGGAAGTAGTCAACCGAGTAGGGAAATCTCTTGACTTCTTGGATGAAGATTGGAATGGCTTATTCCACTGTCTCTTTCTCGAGTCACGAGACTCTATTTCAGACTTTCTCTTCTCTTTTACTAGCTCCTCGGCTTTACAAGCCCTCTCTACTAGTACCACAAATTCCTTTAGTTCTAGGACAACAACAATCAGTTTGATGTCTTCATTTAGCCCATCTTCAAATCTCTTACTCATGATGGCCTCGGTGGATACGCATTCTCGAGTATATTTACCGAGTCGTACAAACTCACGCTCGTAATCAGTCACTAACATCTTGCCTTGTTTTAATTCCAGGAATTCCTTCCTTTTCTGATCCACGAACCTTTGACTGATATACTTTTTCTTGAACTCTTCTTGGAAGAACTCCCATGTGATCTTTTCTCTTGGTACCACCGACACAAGGGTGTTCCACCATTGATAGGCAGAATCTCTTAAGAGTGAGACTACGCACTTCATACATTCCTCAGATGTGCATGACAACTTATTAAATACCTTGCTGGTATTTTCTAACCAGAATTCAGCTCTTTCCGGATCATCATCTTTTTTAGCCCGAAATTCTTCTGCCCCATGTTTCCTGATACTATCAACCAGAGGCTTCTCTCCTCTTACCACCTCTACTACTTGAGAGGTTATTGGGATAGGTTGAGCAATAGGTGGGTGTAGAGGGGGTTGTGCATTCGGGTTCGTACGAACGAACTCCGTGTACAATGTGTTCATCATATGGAGGAAGGCTTCTCTAGCCACTTCTCCTCCTCCTTGACTCACCGTAGTGGGTCTATTCTTGTTCTTATTCGGCACCGTCCCTTCAGCGGGAGCCGGCGCGTTACTTTCTACGTCATCCACCATATCTCTTTCAGGATCCATTTACTATATATATAAACATAAATTAAGTCGTCAGGAGTCGTCACACTATCATTATAAAAACATTCTTACGTATGGCATGTATAGCTAGACTCGTGTTCATGCTACGTTAGTCCTAGAACCGACTAAATCGCATCTCTGATACCACTAAATGTAACACCCCATACCCGAGTCCGAGACTTAGACCGGATACGAGACATTACTATGCTTGAACTTGCTTAATCATGTACTTATGGGCTATAAAATTTCGTTCTAATATAAGAACTTCTCTCTCTTAATCAACTTGTACTTTTGTTGGGCCTACGAGGCCTTAAACTCATGTCCGTGAACTTTCGTAACTCAATCGAAAACTTTTCATTGAAACAGGGGTCACACGCCCATGTGAGTTGGAACACGCCCGTGTAACGCTGAGACACGCCCATGTCTCCCAACTGTGCTTAAAACTCGAGCTTACTGCCAAATTTCACACGGCCATGGCACGCCCGTGGTCCTAACCCGTGTGAAAAACCTTAGCATTCTGACTTATAACACACGGCCATGGCACGCCCGTGGACTTAGACCGTGTACAACATCTTGATATACTGACTTATTTTACATGACCGGGCACACGCCCACGTTCTAACCGTGTGTCGTGCACGGCCTTAACAGACGGCCGTGGGATTAGTCCATGGTCTATTCTTGCTTATAAGACTAAGGTGCAGTTTACGGACGGCCTAGACACACGCCCATGTGTCCAACCGTGTGGGTACTTAGAGGCTATTTACCAAGCCAACTGCCACCCTGAAATTAAGATCCAATTCATACTCATTTCAACAACTCAATACTACATCATTCTTGAATATTACTACATGCTTCATTGATAATTATAAACATATACACTTGGCCAATCACTTAGCCATATACAAAAGAATAACAAACTTAATAGCCTATACTTTCCCCTTTCTAAGACATGTACTCAAAATGAAATGTTTCCTATACATGCCATACTTAATGTAAACAACTTGGCTATACCAAAATAGCGATTGATAGTGTGCTCCGAGCTCCGATTACAACGATCCACGAGATTAGCTTGGCGGAACTACATGGAAAGAAATAATAAAAGACGTAAGCACTTAGCTTAGTAAGTTTGCATATAATGCACATAACAACATACTTGCTTAAATTAACCCATTTGACATAAACAATGGTATCATAATTTCAGCTATAAAGCTTACTTGCTCATACTTGATTCTTACATATCTCATGATACTTACTAGTCTCATACTTGTGAGGTAAACAAGGTACCTGTATCACTTGATCAAATTGATCAGCATACTTGAACATAATACTCATAATTTCTAATTCATCATTCATAACATGAATAATACTCATTTTCACATGATAATAACTTTGCTTACTTACTTTTCTTGTTATCTCATTTGAGCTTAACTCGTTTGCCCGATGAATTTATGTGAATAATCGAGGATACTAAATCTCATCTTAATCTCGAGGCCATGTCTTGACATGGACTTATACGAAGTCTTTCTCATTCTCACCAATGCCATGCCTTGGCTTGGACTAATATGGGATATCTTTCTCTTGATAACTTTTCAGTGCCAAGCTTGCCTTGGTCTTACATGATAAGTTGTTCAATGCCAAGCTTGCCTTGGACTTACATGATAACTTATTCAATGCCAAGCTTGCCTTGGACTTACATGATATCTTACTCAATGCCAAGCTTGCCTTGGACTTACATGATAACTTATTCAATGCCAAGCTTGCCTTGGACTTACATGATATCTTGCTTGCTTGCCGATGCCATGCCTCGGCTTGGTCTTATACGGACTTTCTTGTTCCATGTGGTAGATCGAGTATCCTAAGTTATTCAACTTCAATCGGGGCTTTCTCATGCTTGATCTCATTAATTTCTTTGTTTAACATAACACTAAACATTTTCATAATAACATTGTATATTATACTATGCAATTCAATGATATAAATCATAAAGCTTAGAAATCATACAAACTTACCTCAATATACAAAATGTAGCTAGGTATGTAATTTAGTCCTCGACCTTGTTCTTGCCTCGGTTTCGATCCGGGCTTCGTTTTTCTTGATCTATAGTCAGAAAGAGATCATTTAATACTCGGATTGACTAAATTGACTCTTTACTCATATTTTGGCAAAATTACTATTTTGCCCCCATACTTTCTCATATTTGCACTTTTGCCCCAAGGCTCGTAAAATAATTCTCATTCAATTTTCTTAGACTTTATGCTTAGCTGATTCATTTTCTCTACTATGACAATCCTCAATTCTCACTATTTCTACTATGTATGAACAATCTCATAACTTTTACAAACTAGTCCCTATGCTCATTTTTCATGAAATTCACTTAGAAAAAGATGTTTATCTAACATCAAACTCTCATAAACTTCTATAAAACATAATTTACAAGCATATCATTCATGGGTAGATTTTTGAACATGCATCTTAGCTCACTTTATAGCTAAAAATAGCTAATTCATAATACGAGAACTTCAAAAATACGAAGAATATTAAAAACGGGGCTAAGATGAACTTACTAGCAAGCTTGAAAGATGAACAAACCCTAGCTATGGGTTCTTTGAAATTTTCGACAATGAGGAAGAAGATGATAGTGATTTTTGTCATCTTTTTCCTTTATTAACCATTTAATAGACAAATGACTAAAATGCCATTCTCTTAAAAATTCTCTATTTTAATAACTCATGTCCAATTTTGTCCAAAAATTATGATTTGGGAAAATTGATATTTAAGGACTCATAATTGCTATTCTAAAGCTATTTCATACAAAATGCTTCTAGAAACTCATATTTTGCAACTTTTGCAATTTGGTCCTTTTTTACCATTCAACCTCAATTTAGCAAAATTGCTTCATGAAACTTTCACACTAACATGCAAACATGGCATGAACCTTAAAAACTCATAAATTTACCTCAGATTCGTGGTCTTGCACCACTATTCCGACTAGGCCCTAAAGCGGGCTGTTACAATTCTCCATCCCTTAGGTATTTTTGTCCTCGAAAATCTTATCTATAAAAAGGTTTGGATACTGGTTTCTCATACTCTCTTCTGGTTCCCATGTTGCTTCTTCTATTCAATGCCTTTTCCACAATACTTTCACTAAGGAAATACTTTTCTTTCTTAGCTGCTTAACTTCCCGAGCTAAAATCTTGACTGGTTCTTCACCATAAGTCATGTCGGGATGAATCTCTATCTCTGACTGGGGAATTACATATGAAGGGTCTGACCGGTAGCGTCTCAACATTGACACGTGAAACACATCATGTATCTTTTCTAACTATGATGGCAAAGCCAATCTGTAAGCTACAAGCCCAACTTTCTCGGTAATCTCATACGGCCCAATAAAACATGGACTCAACTTGCCTTTCCGGCCAAATCTGAGAACTTTTCTCCAAGGTGACACTTTCAAGAAAACTTTATCTCCGACTTGATACTCTATCTCTTTTCTCTTTAAGTCCGAATAGGACTTACATCTGTCTGATGCGACTTTTAAACTTTCTCGTATCAATTTCACTTTCTCTTCAGCTTCTCTAACCAAATCAACCCCGTGAATTTGGTTTTCTTTAAGATTAGTCCAATATAGAGGCGTTCGGCACTTACGCCCATATAAAGCTTCATAAGGCGCCATCTTTAAGCTTGACTGAAAACTATTATTGTAGGCAAACTCTACTAATGGGAGAAACTTTTCCCAACTGCCTCGGAATTCAAGAATACAACATCTGAGCATATCCTCGACTACTTGAATTAACCTCTCTGACTGATCGTCAGTTTGAGGATGAAAAGTGGTACTAAAATTTAACTTTGTACATAAGGCCTCTTGTAACTTCTTCCAAAACCTGTATGTGAATCTCGGATCTGTATCCGATATGATTGACAAGGGAACTCCATGAAGTCTTACTATTTCTAAAACATACAAGTTTGCCAACTTGTCTAATGAGTAATCAACTCGAAAAGGTATAAAATAGGCTGATTTCGTGAGTCTATCAACTACAACCCATACGGCATCTTCCTTGGTCGGAGATAGTGGTAAACCCGTTACAAAATCCATAGTAATACGGTCCCACTTCCACTCTGGAACTAAAATGGGTTGAAGTAAACCCAAAGGTACTTGGTGTTCAGCCTTTACTTGCTGACAAATCAAACATTTGGAAACAAATTCTAAAATATCTTTCTTCATTCTCGGCCACCAATACTGTTGCTTCAAGTCATTATACATCTTGGTACTACCCGGATGTACATATAAACATCTATTGTGGGCCTCATACAAAATTCTTTGAATAAGCTCTTCTTTTCTCGGTACACAAACTCTATCTTTGAACATCAGACTTCCATTGGGACTAATCTGGAAGTCAGACTCAACATCTGTCTCGCACTGATCTCTCTAAACTTGCAATTTACTATCCTCTTTTTGGGCTTCAATGATCTCTTGGAGGAAAATTGGTCTAGCTCTCAACTCAGCTAGAATAGAACAATCGTCAGAGAAAGTCATCCGTGAATTCATTGCCCTTAATGCAAATAAGGATTTTCTGCTCAAAGCGTCGGTGACTACATTCGCCTTCCCGGGATGGTAGTCAATGACCATCTCATAATCTTTTATCAACTCTAACCATCTCCGTTGTCTTAAGTTCAACTCTTTTTGCGTCATCAAGTACTTCAAACTTTTATGATCAGTGTAAATCTGACATTTCTCACCATATAAGTGATGTCTCCATATCTTCAATGCGAAGACTATGGCAGCCAACTCTAAATCATGCGTCGGATAATTCTTCTCATGAGGCTTCAACTCATGCGGAGGCATAAGCAATAACTTTGCCTTCTTGCATAAGTACACAGCCTAATCCATTTAAGGATGCATCGCTGTAAATCACAAATTCTTTCCCTGTCTCAGGTTGAACCAAAACTGGGGCTTCTATCAACATCGCTTTCAGTTTCTCAAAAATTTGTTGGCATATTTCTGTCCACTCGAACTTCACATTTTTCTGTAACAATTTAGTCATTGGGGTTGCAATAACAGAAAACACCTTGACAAATCGTCTATAATAGCCAGCTAGGCCTAGGAAACTTCTAACCTCAGAGATATTCCTCGTTGGTTTCTAGTCCATAATACCCGAAATCTTACTGGGGTCTACTCGAACTCCTTCTTCCGAGACAATATTTCCCAGAAACCCTACTTCTTTGAGCCAAAATTCACTTTTACTGAACTTGGCATATAATTGATTTTCTCGTAAAATCTGTAAAACTGTCCGTAGGTGCTCAGCATGCTCACTCTCATCTCGGGAATAAATCAGTATGTCGTCAATGAAAACGACTACAAACATGTCAAGGTATGGTCTAAACATGCAGTTCATTAAGTCCATGAATATCGCCGGTGCATTGGTCAAACCAAAGGGCATGACTAAAAATTCATAATGCCCATACCTTGTTCGGAAAATTTGTTTTAGGCACATCTCAGTTCTTTTACTCGTAGCTGGTAGTACCCTGATCTCAAGTCTATTTTGGAGAACACAGTGGCTCCTTTCAATTGATCGAACAAATCATCGATTCTAGGCAATGTGTACTTGTTCTTTACTGTCACGTTGTTAAGTTGACGGTAATATATGCACAATCTCATAGTGCCATCTTTCTTTTTCACAAATAAAACCGGAGCACCCCAGGGAGAACAACTTGACCTTGTAAAGCCTTTATCTGTCAACTCTTGTAACAGCGACTTCAGCTCCTTCAACTCCGTCGGAGCCATTCTGTAGGGAGTAATAGATATTAGTATAGTACCAGGAGCTAGCTCAATGCTGAACTCAACCTCTCTAACTGGTGGTAGTCTTGGCAATTCCTCGGGAAACACATCCACGTACTCACATACTATTGGCACTAACTCAATCTTTAACTCTGTCTCTTTTTCATTCATCACAAAGGCCAAATATGCTTCATACCCCTTTCTCATGTATCTCTGTGCCGTCACGTGAGAAATCAATTATGACAATCTACTCTGTTCATCTGATTCTATGTGAATGGTGTTCCCATCCTCACATCTCATTTCAATGTATTTCTTCCCACAATTAACTATTATATTATGGGCAGTCAACCAGTCCATACCGAGAATGAGGTCAAACTCGTCAAATGGTAGCAACATAAGGTTCGCTTTAAAACAGTGACCTCTAACCATTAATGGGCAATCTTTACATACTTCATCAACTAACACACTCTTGCTTAAAGGATTAGACACTTTAATCACAAATTCTGTAAACTCTACAGGCATACCCATATCGGATACCAATTTCATGCAAATGTAAGAGTGTGTAGATTCGGGATCTATTAAAGCTATAACTTTAACATCATGAAGAGAGAAGGTACCCGTGATAACATCATGGGAAGACGCCTCTTCGCGAGCGCGAATGACATAAGTCCGTGCAGGCGCCCTACCCTCGGGTCTCACGGCCTGCTCTCTAGGGTTACCTCTTCCACTAGCCCCACTTTCAGGGTTTCTCTGCGGCCTTCCTCTGACCATACTCCCGGATCTTGGGTTCTGAGTTTTGTCCTCTTTGATCATCTCTGGACAATCTTTTATATAGTGGTCCTGGGAACCATATCTGAAACATGCATTTTCATGCGCTCGGCATTCACTGAGATGACGTCTACCATACTGTGGGCATTCGTGTCTGTCAGATCGAATATTCCCTACACTGGCAACTGAAGTAGTCTGCACTTTATTTCCCAAATTCTTTCTACTCTTGTCTATCTTGGAAAATCCAGTGGAAGTAGCCGACCGGGTAGGGAAATCTCTTGCCTTCTTGGATGAAGATTTGAATGGCTTATTTCACTGTCTCTTTCTCGGGTCACGAGACTCTATTTCAGACTTTCTCTTCTCTTTTACTAGCTCATCGGCTTTACAAGCCCTCTCTACTAGTACCACAAATTCTTTTAGTTCTAGGACAACAACAAATAGTTTGATGTCTTCATTTAGCCCATCTTCAAATCTCTTACTCATGATGGCCTCGGTGGATATGCATTCTCGAGTGTATTTTCTGAGTCGTGCAAACTCACGCTCGTAATCAGTCACTGACATCTTGCCTTGTTTTAATTCCAGGAATTCCTTCCTTTTCTGATCCACGAACCTTTGACTGATATACTTTTTCTTGAACTCTTCTTGGAAGAACTCCGATGTGATCTTTTCTCTTGGTACCACTGACACAAGGGTGTTCCACCATTGATAGGCAGAATCTCTTAAGAGAGAGACTACGCACTTCATGCATTCCTCATATGTTAATGACAACTCATTAAATACCCTGATGGTATTTTCTAACCAGAATTCAGCTCTTTCCGGATCATCATCTTTTCTAGCCCAGAAATCTTCTGCCCTATGTTTCCTGATACTCTTAACCGGAGGCTTCTCTCCTCTTACCACCTCTACTACTTGAGGGTTATTGGGATAAGTTGAGGAATAGGTGGGGGTGGAGGGGGTTGGGCATTCTGGTTCGTACGAACGAACTCCGTGTACCATGTGTTCATCATATGGAGGAAGGCTTCTCTAGCCTATTTTCCTCCTCCTTGACTCACCGTAGTGGGTCTATTCTCGTTCTCCTTCGGCACCATCCCTTCAGTGGGAGCCGGCGCATTACTTTCTACGTCATCCGCCATATCTCTTTCAGGATCCATTTACTATATATATAAACATAAATTAAGTCGTCAGGAGTCGTCACACTATCATTATAAAAACATTCTTACGTATGGAATGTATAGCTAGACTCGTGCTCATGCTACGTTAGTCCTAGAACCGACTAAATCGTATCTCTGATACCACTAAATGTAACACTCCATACCCGAGTTCAAGACTTAGACCAGATACGAGACATTACTATACTTGAACTTGCTTAATCATGTACTTACCGGCTATAATTTCGTTCTGATATAAGAACTTCTCTCTCTTAATCAACTTGTACTTTTTATGGGCCTACGAGGCCTTAAACTCATGTCTGTGAACTTTCGTAACTCAATCGAAAACTTTTCATTGAAACAGGGGTCACACGCCCATGTGAGTTGGGACACGCCCGTGTAACCCTGAGACACGCCCATGTCTCCCAATCGTGCTTAAAACTCGAGCTTACTGCCAAATTTCACACGGCCATGGCACTCCCATGGTCCTAACCCGTGTGAAAAACCTTAGCATTCTGACTTATAACACACGGCCATGGCACACCCGTGGACTTAGACCGTGTACTACATCTTGATATACTGACTTATTTCACACGACCGGGCACACGCCCATGTACTAACCGTGTGTCGTGCACGGCCTTAACACACGGCTGTAGGATTAGTCCGTGGTCTATTCTTGCTTATAAGACTAAGGTACAGTTTACGCACGGCCTAGACACACGCCCGTGTGTCCAACTGTGTGGTTACTTAGAGCCTATTTACCAAGCCAATTGCCACCCTGAAATTAAGATCCAATTCATACTCATTTCAACAACTCAATACTACATCATTCTTGAATATTTCTACATGCTTCATTGATAATTATAAACATATACACTTGGCCAATCACTTAGCCATATACAAAAGAATAACAAACTTAATAGCCTATACTTTCCCCTTTCTAAGACATGTACTCAAAATGAAATGTTTCCTATACATGCCATACTTAATGTAAACAACTTGGCTATAACAAAATAGCGATTGATAGTGTGCTCCGAGCTCCGATGACAATGATCCACGAGATTAGCTTGGCGGAACTACATGGAAAGAAAGAATAAAAGACGTAAGCATTTAGCTTAGTAAGTTTGCATATAATGCACATAACAACATACTTGCTTAAATTAACCCATTTGACATAAACAATGGTATCATAATTTCAGCTATAAAGCTTACTTGCTCATACTTGATTCTTACATATCTCATGATACTTACTAGTCTCATACTTGTGAGGTAAACAAGGTTGTTGTATCACTTGATCACATTGATCAAAGATACTTGAACATAATACTCATAATTTCTAATTCATCATTCATAACATGAATAATACTCATTTTCACTTGATAATAACTTTGCTTACTTACTTTTCTTGTTATCTCATTTGAGCTTAACTCGTTTGCCCGATGAATTTTTGTGAATAATCGAGGATACTAAATCTCATCTTAATCTCGAGGCCATGGCTTGACATGGACTTATACGAAGTCTTTCTCATTCTCACCAATGCCATGCCTTGGCTTGGACTAATATGGGATATCTTTCTCTTGATAACTTTTCAGTGCCAAGGTTGCCTTGGTCTTACATGATAACTTGTTCAATGCCAAGCTTGCCTTGGACTTACATGACAACTTATTCAATGCCAAGCTTGCCTTGGACTTACATGATATCTTACTCAATGCCAAGCTTGCCTTGGACTTACATGATAACTTATTCAATGCCAAGCTTGCCTTGGACTTACATGATATCTTGCTTGCTTGCCGATGCCATGCCTCAGCTTGGTCTTATACGTACTTTCTTGTTCCATGTGGTAGATCGAGTATCCTAAGTTATTCAACTTCAATCGGGGCTTTCTCATGCTTGATCTCATTAATTTCTTTGTTTAACATAACATTAAAAATTTTCATAATAACATTATATATTATACTAAGCAATTTAATGATATAAATCATAAAGCTTAGAAATCATACAAACTTACCTCAATATATAAAATGTAGCTAGGTATGCAATTTAGTCCTCGACCTTGTTCTTGCCTCGATTTCGATTCGGGCTTCATTTTTCTTGATCTATAGTCATAAATAGATCATTTAATACTCACATTGACTAAATTGACTCTTTACTCATATTTTGGAAAAATTACTATTTTGCCCCTATACTTTCTCATATTTGCACTTTTGCCCTAAGGCTCGTAAAATAATTCTCATTCAATTTTCTTAGACTTTATGCTTAGCTGGTTCACTTTCTCTACTATGTGTGCGATACATTACCGGAAGATGGCACTATGTGTGCGACTTATTAAGTAACAGCACTAAGTGTGCGATACATTACATGAGTTGCACTGTGTGTGCGGATTATCGAACCTCTCAAGGACATGACCAATGAGTGGATATAATCAAAAGAGACATGTAGGTAAGTGATGCATGGAAATTGAGTAGCGTGGTGCTAATGAGGTAAGTTGCTTTTGTATACTAAATTATGGAAATATGATAAATTCATTAACCTTTGAGCTTGTTTGAAATGGATATAGGGTTTGTGATCATTCAGTTTTGGAGATCTAATGAATATGATATTGTTGTATAGTAAAATGTTATATGTAATGCTGATACGAACCGGTTAATGATCAAGTTGAATTGATTAAAATTGTATAATGATTTGTTGTATATATTTCCTTTTGCTTATAACTTACTAAGCTATATAAGCTTACTGTACGTGTGTTTATTTAACTATTGTATAGACTTCAATAAGTGTGCGAATTTTAAAATATCGAGCACTAAGTGTGTGAAATCGATCGTTATGCACTAAGTGTGCGAAATCGGACAAGGAGCACTAAGTGTGCGATTAATTTTTATATCTTGGATTTAATTTTGGGTAAGTGGATATTATGAGATGATATTAATTGAAATCAAATAAGAGTGATAAATTAGTTTGGATGGAATGTATCAATTAATTTTATAGTTCAATTGATATGAGTTGACATGGAGTAATGCTTACAAAATCTCATTGATTTATTCATGAATTTTATATATTGTATTCGGCCATGTGGAAGTTTGTATAAAGAATTCATTTGATTAGTTTTAAATTTTTAATATGTAATTTATATGGGTTTGAAGCGCAAGTATAAGTTCGGTAAGTAAAATATATATATGCATGTGAAACCTATTATCGAAGGTTTGGAAGTTCGGCCTTTCGGATATGAAACGATAAATATTTCGAAAGGTGATATGAACTAAAGTCATGGTTATAAACCTTGGTTGTGAGTATATTATTCTGACTTTGCTAGTGTAGTGTTATAATGCATTATTGTTGTGAAATTGCTTATAACTTACTAAGCTTTCGAAGCTTACTTTGTGTATTATTCTTATGATTATAGAGTTCCAGAGACTTGCTCGGGTTGGAAGTCGAAGGAGATCTCATCACACTATCTAGTTTTCGCTTCGGTAAATAAATGTTTGAAGATTTGGTTATGTGGCATGTGTAGACTAGTTATGATATGGTTGGTTTTGAAATTATATATATAGCCATACGAAAATGGCTTGATTATGATGTTAATGGTTGCATATTCGGTCTTGTCTTAAGTTTAATTTGGAAGTATGCTTCATGGTAAATATGTTTGTAATGTGGTTATATGATTTTGCAATGAAACAGTTTTTTGTTAGCAGCAGTAATGTGATTTTGAAAAGTCACCAAAAATAGAATAAATGGGATTAGAAAGTGAATAGGATATAGAATTAAATCTTATTGTGTCTATTTTTATATGAAAGAAACAGAGTAGGCAAAGGAATTTTATATTATGAGATATTTAAATTTTAGTGAGACTGGTTTTGAATGACTTCGTGCTCCCCTATTTTGTCTTGGAAAAATTATTAAAAATTGTACAAAAATAATTATGGAGCATAGTTTATATGTTTAGAACCCTCAATGAGTCTATTTTTTATTCGAATAAACGAGAACATTAATTGAATTCTATACAATGTGATAACTGAGTTTTTGTAAGGATAGGTCAGAACCATTGAATAGTCAAACATGGGAAATTTTAATGAATAAACTATAGTAATTTGCCACATGAAAAATTCTGAAAACATTACAGTAAGAACACATATGAGTCTAGTTTCAATGAAAATTTACGGATCCAAATTTTGAGTTTTGTAACTCGAGTTATAGTCAATTTAGACAACATGACGCAGATGGACAGTTTTAATTTTTATGCCCCGAATTAGTAGTTAAGTCTAGTAATGCCTCATGCTCGACTCCGGCAACGGTCTCGGGTAAGGGGTGTTACATTTAATTGTTATCAGAGCTACGGTTTATTCGGTTCTCTGACTAATGTAGCGCGTGTGATTCTAGCTATACATGCCATATTTAACATGCGATAGTGTGATATCTCCTGACTCTGACGAAAATTATTTTGATGAGACAGATAAGTTTTCAATCTAGCTAATTTTGATAGTACAGAATGTGTACTCAAATGTTTGAATGGAAATGTGTTGATGATGAGTTTAAAACTCATAAAGGTATGGATCAAAGAGTATGATATATTGATATTGGCAAATATTATAATTATATGAGCATATAGATTATGATATGTGAGTTGTGATTGCTATCTGAAATGTTTTGATCGTAAATTAATGATTTGAGTTGGGATATGAATTAATTGCTAAGAATAAAGGTGATTAAAAGCGAATGTTTATTAAACGTTTGGACAATGTGAAATTATTAATGAATTGACTATTTGTAAAAGTGTGTGTTATGTATATATATGTGTAAGTTAAATTTGAGGCTTTATTACCCTTACCCCTCTTATTAGTGAAATGTTACTATGAAATCTGTAATGTTTGGGTTGAATAAGTTCAAGAGTGTGAAATTACATAAGCCCGTGTTCGAAAGATTAATAATGTGGCCAGAAAAGAGAAAGAAGACGGTATTAAAAGCGACATTGGATAGTTCTGTAGATTATTGAGATTATGTGAAGTTGCTGTTAAAGAAGAAGTTATCTCCGATCAAATGACTTATTCAGGTATGTTAACTAAGGAAAATATTAGTTAGAAGCTTTTCTGAATTGATTTCTGTTAGTGAAGGGATAATGTAAAAATTTCTAATGGCAGAATTAGACAGTTGAAATAATGTTTGAATCGTATTGAGGACTGAGTGTGGTGGTTATAGTTGGGCAATTATTATGATTTCTTTTGGGCATTCTATGTGTATATTTATTCTCAGAAGTATACGTGACTATTTAATTTCAGAAGGAATTCTTTTCATAAAAGAACATTGGCTAAACATATTAATAGATGAAAGTATCATTGGTTTGTTTGGGGTTGTAATTTTCTGATATTCAGTGTAGCTTCAGATGTTGAAAATTTAGTTATTCTAGTTTTCCCATGATTCTATGTGATTATCTATAAGAGATATTCATTTGAAGGAAATAGTTATAAAAGTTGTGCTTCTGCACTGGTTGTTGTTCAAATCATACTTGATTTTCTTTTGAGTTCAGATGCTTCGTTAATATCTGGGATATTATCAATTGTCACGGGTAAGACGATAATCCTATTATGACAATATGATTTCTATTTGATGACTGTAGTATATATATAAAAAGATATATTTGGATTATTCTTTCTAACAAGAAGAAAAGATTTCTTCGAAAAGACTGATTCTGTGGTTTAATCTGATATGAAACTTTTTGATTGAAAATGTAACTGGGTTATGTGAGTTCGAATCTATTCACTGTATCGGAAACAAACTTTAAATGTACATGTGTGATTTGAAGGATAGTGTGGAAGTAGAACTTGTATTTTTTAGGATTTGATACAGAATTATGTCTATCGGAACAATCCTATCGGAGAAATGTTGTGGTAAATTAAAGTTAGTTCAATTGTTGAAGCTTTCTTTTGCACGAAGACATTATCCACTAAAATATTAGTTCTGATTTAGCCTAAATTGAACGAAGAGTTTACGAACCTCATTCATGTGTCAATGGACGGGTTGAAGTATAATAATGGAGTACACAGAGATATCCTGTGATTCCTTATGGTTAGAATTGTTAAAAGACTATGAGCTTGTGATTGACTACCATCCGGGAAAGGCTAATGTTATTACTGATGTTTTAAACCGAAAATCACTGTTTGCTTGGTGTGCAATGAATGCGTATATGGCTACGTCTGATGATGGTTCAATAATAGTTGAATTAAAAGTAAGACCGTTATTTATTCAACAAAATTTGTGATACTCAAAAAGTTGATAATGATTTGTTAGCAAAGCAGGTCCAAGGTGATTTGAAGGTGGATTCAAAGTTTTGAAGTTGATGCTGAAATTATCTGAGGTTCAGAAACCAAATATGTACTCTGAGGAATTCAGATGTTGATTCAGATGATTTTAAATGAAGCTCATAGCAGCCAATTGTCTATTCATCCGGGTAGCACGAAAATGTATAACGATCTGAAACAGTACTATTGGTGGCCTGGTATGAAACGAGACATATCTGAATTTGTCTCGAAGTGCTTAGTTTGTCAACAAGTAAAGGCCTAACATCAGGTACCTTCTAGGTTACTTCAGCTGATCATGATACCTGAATGGAAATGGGACAGAGTCACTATGGATTTTGTATCCGACTTCCATATGACACCGAGCAAGAAAGATGCAATTTGGGTTATTGTGGATAGATTGACCAAATCAGCTCACTTTGTTCCAGTTCGTACGGATTATTCGCTCAATAAGCTTGCGAATTTGTATGTATCTCAAATTGTGAGCTTACATAGTGTCCCTATTTCCATTATTTCAGATAGAGACCCGAGATTCACGTTGCGGTTTTGGAAGAAATTGCAAGATTCTCTAGGTACTAAACTACATTTTAGTACAGCTTTTCATCCGCAGACAGATGGTCAGTCTGAACGAATCATTCAGATGCTTGAGGATATGTTGAGATGTTGCATCCTCGAGTTCGAAGGTACGTGGGAACGATACTTACCTCTGATTGAATTTACTTATAATAATAGTTTTCAATCTAGTATCAAAATGGCACCCTACGAAGCTTTCTACGGTCGTAAATGTCGTATACCATTGTATTGGACCGAGCTCAGTGAAAATAAGATACATGGGGTTAACTTGATCAAAGAAATTGAACAGAAAGTGGCAGTGATCCGTGATAGTTTGAAAGCTGCATCAGATCGTCAAAATTCGTACGCAGATTTGAAACGTAAGGACATTGAGTTTCAGATCGAAGATCGAGTATTTTTGAAAGTTTCACCGTGGAAGAAAGTACTCAAATTCGGTCGTAAAGGCAAATTGAGTCCGAGATTTATTGGACCGTATGAAATCACTGAGCGTATCGGGCCGGTTGCTTGTAGATTGCAGTTAACACCTGAGCAAGAAAAGATTCATATTGTCTTTCATGTTTCGATGCGTCGTAGATATTGATCTGATTCTTCACATGTGATTTGCCCGACAGAGGTTGAGATTCAGTCTGATATGACATACGAAGAGGAACCGATCTGTATTCTGGCTCGTGAAATAAAAGAATTGAGAAATAAGAAAATTTCTTTAGTTAAGGTACTGTGGCAAAAGCACGGAGTTGAAGAAGCAACATGGGAGTCAGAGGATACAATGAAAGAGCGTTATCCGAATCTATTTACTGGTAAGATTTTCAGGGACGAAAATCCCTAAGGGGGGAGAGTTGTAACAGTCCGATTTAGACCCTAATCGGACGATGGTTTTGGGACCACAAATCTGAGTCCGAAAAATATTTAAATATTATTTTCTGTGTTAATTATATGTGAATTAGTATGTGTGAAAGTTTCGTATAAAAATTTGATTGTTTGTGTTCTTAATTAAATAAAAGGACTTAATCGCGTAAAGAACAAAAATTATAAACCATAGTGTAAAGTACTAAATTGATAATGGTTTCATAAATTAAAGTATTGGAATGTTAATATAGCCAAAATTAAGATAGTGGCCAGCCAAATGAAGCATGAAATGATGGTTGGAATTTGTTTATTATATTTTTATTATGTTTTAATGTTATAAAATATAATTTGATAAATATTAAATGAAATAAAAGTGATGAAAGATGGAAAAAGTCTCCATCTTCTTCTTATTTTAACCGAAACTAAAAGAAAAGAGAAAGAAAGAATCCTAGTGACATTCGGCCATTGTTGAGCTTAATCCAGATCAAGAACAAAAAGAAACGGGATTGGATTGGGGAAAAGCTAAGTTGAACGAATAGCCGAAAAACCTAGACCGTCAATTTTCGAGGTAAGTTTTAAGCAATTGGATGAAATGAAGTTTAAATATATATTTAATGTGTGTATGAATAATTGAATTAAGCATATTAAAATACATTTGCCGAATGTGAAATGGAATGGGATCAAATATTTATAAATTAGCCGAATGTAAAGTTTGTGTATATATAAATGTATAAGTGTTGGTTCATGGAGTAATTTGAGTATATGAATGAGTAAAAAGGTAGCTAAAGGTGAATATAAAATGAGAGAGATGTTTGTTTTGAATAGATGGATGTAAATATATCTACATGTATATTAATTGTGCCGAATGAAATGGTATAACATAATGAAATTGAGTTGTTGTTGGATATTTGAATATTTGTGTATGTATGTATGAGAATGAAATTTTAAGTGTTTGCATAAATAAAGAAAGGTTCGGATAAGAGGCACTATGTGTGCGAGCTTAAACACCGAGCACTATGTGTGCGAAATCGGTTGAATGGCACTATGTGTGCGGAAAACGAGTAATGGCACTATGTGTGCGATACATTAGCGGAAGATGGCACCATGTGTGCGAGAAACGAGTAATGGCACTATGTGTGCGATACATTACCGGAAGATGGCACTATGTGTGCGAATTATTAAGTAACGGCACTAAGTGTACGATACGTTACATTAGTTGCACTGTGTGTGCGGATTATCGAACCTCTCAAGGACATGACCAATGAGTGGATATAATCAAAAGAGACATGTAGGTAAGTGATGCATGGAAATTGAGTAATGTGGTGATAATGAGGTAAGTTGCTTTTGTATACTAAATTATGGAAATATGATAAATTCATTAACCTTTGAGCTTGTTTGAAATGGATATAGGGTTTGTGATCATTCGGTTTTGGAGATCTAATGAATATGATATTGTTGTATAGTAAAATGTTATATGTAATGCTGATACAAACCGGTTAATGATCAAGTTGAATTGATTAAAATTGTATAATGATTTGTTGTATATATTTCCTTTTACTTATAACTTACTAAGCTATATTAGCTTACTGTACGTGTGTTTATTTAACTATTGTATAGATCTTGAAGTCTAAGTGTGCGAATTTTAAAATACCGAGCACTAAGTGTGCGAAATCGGTCGTTATACACTAAGTGTGCGAAATCGGACAAGGAGCACTAAGTGTGCGATTAATTTTTATATCTTGGATTTAATTTTGGGTAAGTGGATATTATGAGATGATATTAATTGAAATCAAATAAGAGTGATAAATTAGTTTGGATGGAATGTATCAATTAATTTTATAGTTCAATTGATATGAGCTGACATGGAGTAATGCTTACAAAATCTCATTGATTTATTCATGAATTTTATATATCGTATTCGGCCATGTGGAAGTTTGTATAAAGAATTCATTTGATTAGTTTTAAATTTTGAATATGTGATTTATATGGGTTTGAAGTGCAAGTATAAGTTCGGTAAGTAAAATATATATATGCATGTGAAACCTATTATCGAAGGTTTGGAAGTTCGGCCTTTGGGATATGAAACGAGAAAGATTTCGAAAGGTGATACGAACTAAAGTCATGGTTATAAACCTTGGTTGTGAGTATATTATTCTGACTTTGCTAGTGTAGTGTTATAATGCATTATTGTTGTGAAATTGCTTATAACTTACTAATCTTTCGAAGCTTACTTTGTGTATTTTTCTTATGATTATAGAGTTTTTGAGACTTGCTC
This sequence comes from Gossypium sturtianum, assembly GCA_025698515.1. Lineage (NCBI taxonomy): Eukaryota > Viridiplantae > Streptophyta > Magnoliopsida > Malvales > Malvaceae > Gossypium > Gossypium sturtianum. The sequence goes on along the minus strand of CM046944.1, from coordinate 65,950,716 downwards.
GGGTCGGAAGTCGAAGGAGATCTCATCACACTATCTAGTTTTCGCTTAGGTAAATAAATGTTTGAAGATTTGGTTATGTGGCATGTGTAGACTAGTTATGATATGGTTGGTTTTGAAATTATATATATAGCCATGCGAAAATGGCTTGATTATGATGTTAATGGTTGCATATTCGGTCTTGTCTTAAGTTTAATTTGGAAGTATGCTTCATGGTAAATATGTTTGTAATGTGGTTATACGATTTTGCAATGAAGCAGTTTTTGGTTAGCAGCAGTGATGTGATTTTGAAAAATCACCAAAAATAGAATAAATGGGATTAGAAAGTGAGTAGGATATAGAATTAAATCTTATTGTGTCTATTTTTATATGAAAGAAACATAGTAGGCAAAGGAATTTTATATTATGAGATATTTAAATTTTAGTAAGACTGGTTCTGAATGACTTCGTGATCCCCTGTTCTGTCTTGGAAAAATTATTAAATATTGTACAAAAATAATTGTGGAGCATAGTTTATAATCTTAGAACCCTCAATGAGTCTATTTTTGATTCGAATAAACGAGAACATTAATTGAATTCTGTACAATGTGATAACTGAGTTTTTGTAAGGATAGGTCAAAACCATTGAACAGTGAAACAGGGGAAATTTTAATGAATAAACTGTAGTAATTGGCCACGTGAAAAATTCTGAAAACATTACAGTTAGAAGATATATGAGTCTAGTTTCAAGGAAAATTTACGGATCCAAATTTTGAGTTTTGTAACTCGAGTTATAGTCAATTTAGACAACATGATGCAGATGGACAGTTTCAATTTTTATGCCCCGAATTCGTAGTTAAGTCTAGTAATGCCTCATGCTCGACTCCGGCAAAGGTCTCAGGTAAGGGGTGTTACACGTGAGGTAAACAAGGTACCTGATGTGGGCACATCCAAGACAATCAAGGAGGCTGATCCAGAGGTCTTGCCATTAGGACCTATCACACGATCTAAGGCAAAGAAATTCAGGGAAGTTCTTTCTTTCACTTGTGCTAAAGTTTCTGACTCTTTCGAAAGTGAATGTGCCTTAGAAGATAAGTTTTATAGTGTGTTGCATGCTGATATGTGACATACTTATGCCATACTACTTATATTGGTGTGTTTAGTATGTATATATTATGCTAAGTATGTTTTGGATTGGGTTGATAGTATTTGTATTGTCTTCAAGTTGTTTGTGTGTTAACGAATAAGTGTGCACTTGTTTACAACTTATTAGACTATGTTATGTTAAGTTTACATAGCTTTGATAAGTGTTATATTGTTTTGTAACATGTACATTAAAGGACTCCAGCTTAAGAAAGTATATGCAGCTCATCTTCAGCTCAAGTCAGCTCAGAGGCTTGTTTCCCAGCTCACCTCAGCTCAGAGCACTCTACACCAGCTCATGTCAGCTCATTTCACTTCTAGCTAGCTGAATTCAGCTCAGTTTAGCTCCAGTCAGCTCAACTCCAGCTCCACTAGCTCAACTTTAGCTGATGGGTCAAGAAGTAGCTGAATAGTGTCCTACGTGTTGGGAGTATACCAGTGCACATGTGGCAGCCTAGGTGGCGTCCAAGCATGTGGATGTGCATGTGCCAGCCTTGAACACATGTGGTGCACATGTGTGAACAAAAACCAGCCCATTCTTGTGCATTTGTGTGGCAATTGAAGAGATAAGAACAAGGGAAGTTGTGTGTTTGAATTTCAAACGAAATTAGCACATATTTAAAGTGATAAACATGCCAACTCACTCTTTTTTTTTACTTGGCTACAAATTAATTCCGCCCAAAAGGAGTTATTTCAATTCAAATTTAAATTTTAAACTCCTTTAATGTTAGCCACACAATGTAATTTGGTCACCTCTTCATTCTACTATATATTTGTACTTCAAAAATTGTTAAAAGGTAGACTTTTATTTTGAAATAAAAATTACTTTGTGAGTTTTCTCTCAAATTTGGTTCTTTGTTTGAACTTCTCTCTTGACATTTCAATTAGAATTGTTGTGTCAATCTTGTGATACTTCGGGTTCCTAGATAGCTATCTAGTGGGTCCAAGTCCGTTGATGTAGAACAGATTCGATTCGGGTTTGCATAACAGATTGTGCGAGTTATTTCGAGTTCTTCGTTGTTCAAATTCCCTACCAGTTTTAAGCGTTATGTCTGCCATTTTTTTTGAATGTTCAAGGCTGCCATGGATGAATTTTGAAGCATTCATCTTCTACCTTCTTCAAATCTGTCTAGAAATTCTAGCAACATTTTTTTTCTCTCTCTTTTTCAAGTCTATTCAATTTCGTGTGTTTTTAAGTCTAAAACCAACCTCTTTGTTTTGTTTAATTGCAGGGAAGTGCTTGCTACAATCCTAGATCCGTAAACACTCAAGGAATGTTGTTTTGCCAAGCAACGCCTTATCATATGGCAATCAGAGCCCAGGTTGTATTTTTTTTAGCACATTCTGCACTCAAAATCAAGAAAACAAAATAAAAAGTAAAAAAAAATTGAAAATTTAAAAAAAATCAGATTCGAAACAACAAAACATAAACAAAAGAAAACAAAAAGTGTGCTAATTTGTTGAAATGATAAAAGATGCTCATATTATGCCATGTTATGCCATGAAATGCTTGGAAATCAACCGAAACAACTTATTCTTGTCTGTTCGGTGATAGGGTCATTGTAAGCATTTCTGTTGCAGTAAGTTGTTGATTTTTTTCTTCTTATTTTCATCCTTATTTTCTTCATTTCGTTTGTTAATTTTCCAGTGTTGTATTTCATTGTTTTCAGCCTTTATATATTTACTTTTTTCTCTTTTCTTTCAGCCCTATTTTCATTCTAACCCTTGATTCTTTATCATTGTTGTTTCATACAAGTTGACACAGTAAACAGATTCTGAAAGATAGAAATTAGTTCCTTTAAAGAACTGATTATGAGAGATTGAGTAGAAAAGGCAATTGAGCGTGTGAGATCAGAAGGGGAGACAAAAAGATCCTTTAAAGTATTCTCTCGAGTGAAACATGAGCGCTAAGTGAAATTATTGAGTGTTCTTTCTTTGGGAGCGATCTGTGAGAGATCAGATTGAGTGTCTTTGTGAGGTCCATTCCTTTATTTTCACTAACCTTTAATAGTGTTTTATTATTATTATTATTTAAAATGACAGGTTCTAATGAGAGCAACCCGGATGGCCGGCAACCAAACTTACAAATGCAGGCCATAACACGTGAACTTCAGCGTCTTTTAAGACAAGAACTCGAACCTTTACAATCGAGGATGGACAGAATTGACGGTGATGGTTCCCAATCGATTCCTAATGAAGGAAATGATGAGAATGAAGTTGATCGATCTCGAGGCAAAATCTGAGAAGACATATACAACTTGATGATAATCTGTCTAACATTAAAGTTGTTATTCCATCATTTCAGGGACGAACAGATCCTGATGCTTATCTCGCTTGGGAAAGCAAAGTCGAACATGTTTTTGAGTGTTAAAATTACTCAAAATAGAAGAAGGTTCGTTTGGCTACGATGGAATTCACTGGTTACGCTTTGATCTGGTGGGATCAATTGCTAATTAGTCGGAGACACACCGGTGAAGGTCCAGTGAGAACTTGGAATGAAATGAAACAAATCATGCGTAAAAGATTTGTTCCTTCTCATTACCATCGTGACTTATTCTAGAAGTTGCAAACGTTGAAACAGGGGAGTAGGAGTGTTGAAGACTACTACAAGGAAATGGAAGTGTCCATAATGCGAGCCAACATTATTGAGGATTGAGAGGCTACTATGGCACGTTTTCTTACATGTTTGGATTTCGAGATTGCTAATGTTGTTGAGTTGCAGCATTATGTCGAGTTAGAGGACATGGTGCATATGGCGATAAATGTTGGACGACAGCAACGTAGGAAGTCTTCAAATCGAGGTAATACTCCATTTAAATCATTTTCAAATCCTTTATCTACTCCTAACAATTTCAGGAAGCCTACACCACAAGCACCACTTCAGATTTGAGATAAGGCAGAGTCAAGCAAACCAAAGACTCCTATTACTGAAAATAGGCGTGACAAGCAGGTGGTGACACAAGAACATTCGAGGGACATTCTGTGTTTCAAGTGCCTTGGTCGAGGGCATGTTGCCAGTCAGTGCCCAAATCGGAGGAGCATGATGTTGTTGGATAGTGGTGAGATTGAATCTGAGTCCGAAGAAGATGAACAGGAGCTCCCTACAGTGGATGTTCAAGAAGGTGATGATAATGTACAGACGTTTGCCACCGGTGAAGCACTTGTTGTTAAGAGAAGTCTGAATACTCAACCGATTCGGGATGAATGAAAGCGAGAGAACATCTTTCACACAAGATGTCTCATCAATGACAAGGTATGTGTTGTAATTATCGATGGTGGTAGTTGCACTAATGTTGCTAGTTCTATGATGGTTGATAAGTTGGGTTTGAAGGCGACACGGCATCCAAATCCTTACAAATTCTGATGGCTAAATAACGGAGGAGAAATTGGAGTGACTAGGCAGGTTCTTGTGCCGTTTGCCATTGGAAAGTACAAAGATGAAGTACTTTGCGATGTCGTTTCGATGGATGTGAGCCATTTACTGTTGGGACGCCCATGGCAGTTTGACAAGAGGGCGGTACATGATGGCTTTACAAACAGGTATTCTTTTGTTCATGCAGATAAAAAGATAATCCTAGCACCTTTGACACCGAGCCAAGTGCAAGAAGACCAAGTGAGATTGCGAAAGATTATCGAAGAAGCTCGAGGGAGAAAGAAGATGAATGTATACGCTAGCAGCAAGGAAATCAGGAAATGTCTTTCCTCTCAGCATTCTATGCTTATTTTGTTGTTTAAAGGTAATTATTTATTAGCTGAGATTCCTAGTGATTTGCCTGTTTCTATTTCATCTCTTTTGCAGGCATTCAAGGATGTGTTTCCTGATGAAACACAGAAGGGTTTACCCCCTATTTGTGGCATCGAACATCAGATTGACTTTATTCCAGTAGCCACGATTCCAAATAGACCAGCATATCGCAGTAACCTTGAAGAGACAAAGGAACTTCAAAGACAGATTTCTGAGTTGTTGGACAAGGGGTACATTCGAGAGAGTTTGAGTCCGTGTAAAGGATGGAACTTGAAGGATGTGTGTTGATTGTCGAGCAGTGAACCAGATTACAATCAAGTATCGACATCCCATTCCTCGATTTGATGACATGTTGGATGAGTTGTGCGGAGCGACTATCTTCTCCAAAATTTATTTGAAGAGTGGATATCATCAAATTCACATGAAAGAAGGCGACGAGTGGAAGACAGCCTTCAAGACGAAGCTAGGACTGCATGAATGTTCTCAGGGAGTTGAAGTTGATCCTGAGAAGATTAAGGCGATTCAAGAGTGGCCACGACCGACATCGGTCAGTCAAGTTAGATCATTTCATGGTTTAGCTAGTTTTACCGTCAGTTTGTTCCCCATTTCAGTTCTATTACCGCCCCCTTAACCGGGATTATAAAGAAGAATTCAGTCTTCTCATGGGGTAAAGAACAAGAGGACGCCTTTTTGAAAATAAAGGAGTGTTTGACAAAAGCACCTGTTTTAGCATTACCTAACTTTGATAAAATGTTTGAAGTTGAATGTGATGCTTCTGGAGTTGGTATAGGTGCTGTTTTGTCACATGAAAAGAGGCACGTTGCATATTTCAGTGAGAAGCTTAGTGGAGCGACGTTGAATTATCCTATCTATGATAAGGAGATGTATGAACTGATTCGGGCATTGGAAACTTGGCAGCATTATTTGTTGCCTAAGGAGTTCGTGATTCACACTGATCACTAGCCTTTGCGATATATCACAGGTCAGCATAAATTAAACAAACGACATGCTAAATGGGTTGAATTTCTTGAGTCTTTCCCTTATGTCATTCGTTACAAGAAAGGTAAATACAATGTTGTTGCTGATGCTTTATCACGCAGGTATGCACTTTAAAATTATCTTGATTCTCATTTTATTGGATTTGCATATATTCCTGAGCTATATGCTGATGATCCTGATTTTAGAGATAAGTTTAATGCTTGCGCAAAAGGTGCAGAAGGAAAATTTTATAGGCATGATGGTTATCTTTTCAAAGACAACAGGATATGCATTCCACAAGGATCCATGCGTGGTATTTTGGTCCATGAAGCACATGAAAGTGGACTGATGCGTCATTTTGGAGTCACCAAAATGTTACAGACATTAAAGGAGCATCTATTTTGGCCTAAAATGCATAGGGACGTTGAACGGTACTGTGAACGTTGTGTGACATGTAAGAAAGCAAAATCGAAGGTTTCACCACATGGGATGTTGTTCGTTTACATGGTATTCCTAGGTCAATTGTTTCTGACAGGGATGTAAAGTTTTTGAGTCACTTCTGGAGGACTCTTTGGAGCAAATTAGGTACGAAACTTATGTTTTCTACTACTTGTCATCCCCAGACTGATGGACAAACTGAGGTTGTTAACAGGGTTTTATCAACTTTACTTCGTTCCATAATTAAAAAGAACATAAAAACTTGGGAATATTGTTTGCCACATGTTGAATTTGCATATAATCACGCTGTACATTCTGCTACTAAAATGTCACCATTTGAGGTTGTTTATGGATTTAATCCTATTACCCCTCTAGATATGTTGCCTTTGCCACAAGAACAGGTGATGAACAGGGACGGTAAAGCGAAAGCAGAATATGTGAAGAAGTTGCATCAACAGGTTAATGAGAACTTAGAACGAAGGACTCAGCATTATGAAGAGCAAGCAAACAAAGGAAGAAAGCGAGTCACCTTCGATGTTGGTGATTGGGTTTGGGTTCATTTCTGAAAGGAATGTTTTCCAGCCCAAAGACGGTCTAAGTTGTTACCGCGAGGAGATGGTCCTTTTTAGGTGTTGGAGAAAGTGAATGACAACGCCTACAAATTAGACTTACCGGGTGAATATAATGTAAGACCCACATTTAATGTTTCAGACTTAACCCCTTATGACAATTCTGCAGATTTGAGGACAAATCCTTTTCACGAAGGGGGGCTGATGTGGGCACATCCAAGCCAATCAAGGAGGCTAATCCAGAGGTCTTGCCAGGACATATCACACGATCTAAGGCAAAGAAATTCAGGGAAGTTCTTTCTTTCACTTGTGCTAAAGTTTCTGACTCTTTCGAAAGTGAATGTGCCTTAGAAGATAAGTTTTATAGTGTGTTGCATGCTGATATGTGACATACTTATGCCATACTACTTATATTGGTGTGTTTAGTATGTATATATTATGTTAAGTATGTTTTGGATTGGGTTGATAGTATTTGTATTGTCTTCAAGTTGTTTGTGTGTTAACGAATAAGTGTGCACTTGTTTACAACTTATTAGACTATGTTATGTTAAGTTTACATAGCTTTGATAAGTGTTATATTGTTTTGTAACATGTACACGAAAGGACTCCAACTTAAGAAAGTATATGCGGCTCATCTTCACTCAAGTCATTCGGAGGCTTGTTTCCCACTCACCTCATTTCAGAGCACTCTACACCAGCTCATGTCACTCATTTCACTTCTAGCTAGCTGAATTCAGCTCAGTTTAGCTCCAGTCAGCTCACCTCCAGCTCCACTAGCTCAACTTTAGCTGATGAGTCTAGAAGTACCTGAATAGTGTCCTACGTGTCGAGAGTATACCAGTGCACATGTGGGAGCCTAGGTGGCGTCCAAGCATGTGGATGTGCATGTGCCAGCCTTGAACACATGTGGTACACATGTGTGACCAAAAACTAGCCCATTCTTGTGCATTTGTGTGGCAATTGAAGAGATAAGAACAAGGGAAGTTGTGTGTTTGAATTTCAAACGAAATTAGCACATATTTAAAGTGATAAACATGGCAACTCACTCTTTTTTTTACTTGGCTACAAATTAATTCCGCCCAAAAGGAGTTATTTCAATTCAAATTTAAATTTTAAACTCCTTTAATGTTAGCCACACAATGTAATTTGGTCACCTCTTCATTCTACTATATATTTGTACTTCAAACATTGTTAAAAGGTAGACTTTTATTTTGAAATAAAAATTACTTTGTGAGTTTCCTCTCAAATTTGGTTCTTTGTTTGAACTTCTTTCTTGACATTTCAATTTTGAATTGTTGTGTCAATCTTGTGATACTTCGGGTTCCTAGATCGCTATCTAGTGGGTCCAAGTCCATTGGCGTAGAAACAGTTCGATTCGGGTTTGCATAACAGTTGTGCGAGTTCTTTCGAGTTCTTCGTTGTTCAAATTCCCAGCCAGTTTCAGCGTTATTTCGCCATTTTTTTATTGTTCAAAGGCGCCATGGATGAATTTTGAAGCATTCATCTTCTACCTTCTTCAAATCTGTCTAGAAATTCCAGCAACATTTTTTTTTCTCTCTTCTTTAAATCTATTCAATTTCGTGTGTTTTTAAGTCTATCTTTGTTTTGTTTAATTGCAGGGAAGTGCTTTCTACAATCCTAGATCCGTAAACACTCAAGGATTGTTGTTTTGCCAAGCAACGCCTTATCAGTACCTGTATCACTTGATCACATAGATCAATATACTTTACTATAATAATCATAATCTCTAATTCATCATTCATAATATGAATAATACTCATTTTCAACTTGATAATAGCTTTACTTATTTTGCTCGATGAATTACTAAGAATAACCGAGGATACTGAATCTCATCTCACATATAACTCGATGCCAAAGCCGTATCCTAGATATGGTCTTACATGGGATCTCTCATCTTGGTATCGATGCAATGCCTTGACCTGGACTTACACAAGGTCTTACTTATATGTTCCCTTGGGACCTTACCATTGCCATGTCTTGACATGGTCTTATTTGGTATCTTTACTCGTGAACTGGTCAATGCCGAGCCTTGGCTTGGACTTTCATGAAATCTCTATCTCATGATAACTTTTTAATGCCAAGACTTGTCTTGGACTTACATGACATCTTTGCTTGGAGACTCACCAATGCCATGCCTTGGCTTGGGCTTATATGGGTCTTCATCTCATAATAACTCTTCAATGCCAAGACTTGTCTTGGTCTTACATGATAACTTGCTTGATTGCCGATGCCATGCCTTGGCTTGGTCTTATACGGACTTTCTTGTCTCATGTGATAGATCGAGTATCCTAAGTATTTCAACTTCAATCGGAACTTTCTCATGCTTAATCTCATTGATTTCTTTCTTAACATATCATTAAACATTTTCATGGTAATATTGTACATTATACTAAGCAATTCAATGATATTAATCATAAAGCTTAGAAATCATACAAACTTACCTCAATGTACAAAATATAGGTAGATATGCAATTTAGTCCTCGACTTTGTTCTTACCTCAGTTTCGGTTCGGGCTTCGTTTTTCTTGATTTATAATAATAATTTAACTCATTTAATACTCATATTGACTAAATTGACTCTTAACACATACTTGGGTAAAATTACTATTTTGCCCCTAAACTTTCTCATAATTACACTTTTGCCCCAAGGCTCATAAAGTGATTTTCATTCAACTTTCTAATACTTCATGCTTAGCTGATTAATAGTCTCAACTATTGCAATATCAAATTCTTACAATTTCTACCATGTATGACAAATTTCATAAATTTTACAAACTAGTCCCTACTAGCATTTCTCATGAAATTCACTTAGAAAAAGATGTTTATCTAACATCAAACTCTCATAATATTCCATAAAACATCATTTTACAAACATGCCATACATGGGTAGATTTTTGAACATGCATCTTAGCTCATCTTATAGCTAAAAATAGCTAATTCATGTTACGAGAACTCCAAAAATACAAAGAATATTAAAAACGAGGCTAGGATGCACTTACTATGAGCTTGAAAAATTGAATAAACCCTAGCTATGGATTTCTTCAAAGTTTCGGCCAAGCTTGAAGAAGATGAACATAAATTTTGACTTATTTCGTCCTTTTTAATCAATAAAAATGCCAAATGACCAAAATGCCCTTTTTACTAAACTTTCAAATATTACAAACTCATGTCCATTTTTGTCCAAAAATTATAATTTGGGAAAATTGCTACTTAAGGACTTCTAATTACCAATCCAAAGCTATTTTATACAAAAAGCTTCTAGAAACTCATATCTTGCAACTTTTGCAATTTAGTCCTAATGGACCCTTTAATGGAAATTTTCATAAAATTTCCACATGAAACTTTCATAATATCATGCAAACATTTCAAATACCTTAAAAGCTCATTTTACTAACTCAAAATTGTGGTCTCGCACCTCTAATCTGACTAGACCCTAAATCGGGCTGTTACAATTCTCCCCCCTTAGGGATTTTCGTCCACGAAAATCTTACCAGCAAATAGGTTTGGGTACTGGTTTCTCATGCTCTCTTCTGGTTCCTATATAGCTTCTTCTATCCCATGTCTTTGCCACAATACTTTTACTAGGGAAATACTTTTATTTCTTAGCTGCTTAACCTCCCGAGCTAAAATCTTAACTGGTTCTTCACCATAAGTCATGTCGGGACGAATCTCTATCTCTGACGGGGCAATTATATGTGAAGGATCGGATCGGTAGCGTCGCAACATAGATACGTGAAACACATCATGTATCTTTTCTAACTCAGATGGCAAAGCCAATCGGTAAGCTACCGGCCTAACTTTCTCGGTAATCTCATATGGTCTAATGAAATGTGGACTCAACTTGCCTTTCCGGCCGAATCTGAGAACTTTTCTCCATGGTGACACTTTCAAGAAAACTTTATCCCCGACTTGATACTCTATCTCTTTTCTCTTTAAATCTGAGTAGGATTTACATGCATCTCTGCAGACTTTTAAACACTCTCGTATCACTTTCACTTTCTCTTCACTTCTCTAACCAAATCAACCCAGTGAATTCGGTTTTCCTTGAGTTCACCCAATATAAAGCGTTACGCACTTACGCCCATATAGAGCCTCATAAGGTGCCATCTTTAAGCTTGACTGAAAGCTATTATTGTAGGCAAATTCTACCAATGGGAGAAACTTTTCCCAACTGCCTTGGAATTCGAGAATACAACACCGGAGCATATCCTCAAGTACTTGTATTAACCTCTCTGACTGGCCATCAGTTTGAGGATGAAAAGCTGTACTAAAGTTCAACTTTGTACCCAGGGCCTCTTGTAACTTCTTCCAAAATCTGGATGTGAATCTCGGATGCCTATTCGATATGATTGACAAGGGAACTCCATGAAGCCTTACTAGTTCAGAAACATACAAGTTTGCCAACTTGTCGAGTGAGTAATCCACTCGTACAGGTAGAAAATAGGCTGACTTCGTGAGTCAATCAACTACAACCCATATAGCATCTTTCTTACTCGGTGATAACGGTAAACCCATTACAAAATCCATGGTGATACGGTCCCATTTCCATTCGGGAACCAAAATGGGTGGAAGCAAACCTGAAGGTACTTGGTGTTCAGCCTTTACTTACTGACAAATCATGCATTTGGAAACAAATTCTGAAATATCTTTCTTCATTCTCGGCCACCAATACTGTTGCTTCAAGTCATTATACATCTTTTTACCACCCGGATGTATAGATAAACATCCGTTATGTGCCTCATGCAAAATTCTCTGAATAAGCTCTTCCTTTCTTGGTACACAAACTCTATCTTTAAACATCAACCATCCATCGGAATTAATCTGAAAGTCGGATTCAACACCTAACTCGCACTGAGCTCTCTTGGCTTGTAATTCACTATCTTCTTTCTGAGCCTCAAAGATCTCTTAGAGGAATACTAGTCCAGCTTTCAACTCAGCTAGAATAGAACCACCATTGAATAAAGTCATCCGTGAATTCATTGCCCTTAATGCAAATAGGGACTTTCTTCTTAAAGCATCGGCGACCACATTCGCCTTTCCCGGATGGTAGTCAATGACCAACTCATAGTCTTTTATTAACCCTAACCATCTCCGTTGCCTCAAGTTCAACTCTTTTTATATTAACAAGTATTTTAGACTTTTGTGATTGGTGAAAATCTGACATCTCTCACCATATAGATGGTGTCTCCATATCTTCAATGCGAAGACTATGGCAGCCAACTCTAGATCGTGTGTCGGATAATTCTTCTCATGAGGCTTCAACTGTCTTGAGGCAAAAGCAATCACTTTGCCCTCTTGCATAAGGACATAGCCTAATCCATTTAAGGATGCATCGTTGTAAATTATGAATTCTTTCCCCATATCGGGTTGTACTAAAACTTGAGCTTCTGTTAACAATGCTTTCAGTTTCTCGAAACTTTCTTGGCATCTTTCTGTCCGCTCAAACTTCACAATTTTTTGTAACAACTTCGTCATTGGGGTTGCAATCATGGAAAACCCCTTGACGAATCATCTGTAATAGCCGGCTAGGCCTAGGAAACTTCTAATCTCAGAGATATTCTTCGGTGGCTTCCAGTCCATTATAGCCGAAATCTTACTTCGGTCTACTCGAACTCCTTCTCCCGAGACAATATGTTCGAGAAATCCTACTTTCTTGAGCCAAAATTCACTTTTACTGAATTTGGCATACAATTGTTTTTCTCGTAGATTCTGTAAAACTGTTCGTAGATGCTCAGCATGCTCATTCTCATCTCGGGAATAAATCAATATGTCGTCAATAAAAATAACTACAAACTTGTCGAGGTATGGTCTAAAGATGCGGTTCACTAAGTCCATGAATACCGCAGGAGCATTTGTCAATCCAAAGGGCATGACTAAGAACTCGTAATGCCCATACCTTGATCGAAAAGCGGTCTTGGCTACATCTGAATCCTTTACTCTCAACTGGTAGTACCCTGATATCAAATCTATTTTGGAGAACACATTAGCTCCCTTCAATTGATCGATTAAGTCATCGATTCTAGGCAAGGGGTACTTGTTCTTTACTGTCACTTTATAAAGCTGACGGTAATCTATGCACAATCTCATGGAGCACCCCATGGAGAACAACTTGATCTTGCAAAGCCTTTATCCGTTAACTCTTGCAACTGTGACTTCAACTCTCTCAACTCTGTTGGAGCCATTCTGTAAGGAGTAATAGATATTGGTTCAGTACTAGGAGCTAGCTCAATATGTAATTCTATTTCTCTATCATTCATCACAAAGGCCAGATATGCCTCATACCCTTTTCTTATGAATTTCTGTGCCGTCATATGAGAAATCATTACCGGCGATCTACCTTGATCATTTGATTCTACATGGATAATGTCCCCATTCTCACATCTCATCTCAATGTATTTCTTCCCACAATTAACTATTACATCATGGGTGGTCAACCAGTCCATACCAAGAATGATGTCAAACTCATCAAATGGTAACAACATAAGGTTTGCTTTAAAATAATGACCTCTAATCATCAGTGGGCAATCATTACACACTTTATCAACTAAAACACTTTTGCCTAAAGGATTAGACACCTTAATCATGAATTCTGTAAACTTTATAGGCATACTCATACTGGATACTAGTTTCATGCAAACATAAGAGTGTGTGGATCCAGGATCTATTAAAGCAATAACTTTAATGTCATGAAGAGAAAAGGTACTTGTAATAACATTCGGGGAAGATGCCTCTTCGCGAGCGCGAATGGCATAAGTCCTTGCAGGCGCTCTACCCTCAGGTCTCGTAGCCGGCTTTCGAGGTTTACCTCTTCCTCTTGCCCCACTTCCAGGGTTTCTCTGCGGTCTTCCTCTGACCATATTCTCAGATCTCGGGTTCTGAGTTCTCTCTTCTTTTGTTGTCTCAGGACAATCTTTTATGTAGTGGTCTTGGGCACCACATCTAAAATATACATTTTCATGCGCTCGGTATTCTCCAAGATGACGTCTGCCACACTGTGGGCATTCGGGTCTATCTGATCGGATGTTCCCCACACTAGCAACTGAAGTAGTCTGTGCCTTATTTCCCAATATGATTTACTCTTGTTTCTACTTGAAAACCCGGTAGATGAAGCTGATCGGGGGGAAAAATCTCTTGGCTTCTTGGAAGAAGATTGGAATGACTTATTCCACTATCTCTTCTTCGAGTCACGAGACTCAATCTCAACCTTATTTTTCTCTTTTACTAGTTCTTCGGCTTTACAAGCCCTCTCTACTAGCACAACGAATTCCTTCAGTTCTAGGACAGCAACAAATAATTTGATGTCCTCATTTAGCCCATCTTCGAATCTCTTGCTCATAATGGCCTCGGTGGATACACACTCTCGAGCGTATTTACTGAGTCGTACAAACTCACGCTCATAATCAGTTACGGAAATCTTGTCTTCCTTCAGTTCTAGAAATTCCTTTCTCTTCTGATCGACAAATCTTTGACTGATACACTTCTTTCTGAACTCTTCTTGAAAGAACTCCCATGTGATCTTTTCTCGTGGTACCACTGACACTAAGGTGTTCCACCATTGGTATGCAGAATCTCTTAAAAGAGAGACTACAGACTTCATGCATTCCTCAGACGTGCATGACAATTCATTGAATACCCTGATGGTATTTTCCAACCAGAACTCGGCCTTTTCCGGATCATCATCCTTTCTGGCCCAGAATTCTTCTGCCCCATGTTTCCTGATCCTATCAACCGGTGGCTTCTCTCCTCTTACCACCTCTACTACTTGAGGGGCTACTGGGATAGGTTGAGGAATAAGCGGGGGTGGAGGGGTTTGAGCATTCCGGTACGTGCGAATGAACTCCGTATACCACGTGTTCATCATATGGAGGAAGGCTTCTCTAGCCTCTTCTCCTCCCCTCTGACTCACCGTAGTGGGTCTATTCTCATTCTCGTTAGGCACCGTCCCTTCAGCGGGAGCCGGCGCATTACTTTCTACGTCACCCGCTACAGCTCTTTCGGGATCCATTTACTATATGTATAAACATAATTCAAGTCATCAGGAGTCGTCACACTATCATTATAAAAACATTCTTACGTATGGCATGTACTGCTAGACTCGTGCTCGTGCTACGTTAGTCCTAGAACCGACTAAACCATAGCTCTGATACCACTAAATGTAACACCCCATACACACGTCCGAGACTGAGACTGGATACGAGATATTACCATACTTGATCTTAAGGAAACATGAACTTACGGGCTGTAAATTTCGTTTCGAAACAGAAACTCCTCTTTCTTAATCAAAACATACGTTTCATGGGCCTACGAGGCCTTAAACATCTATCCAGAAACGTTTGGAACTCAATCAGGAACTTTTCCTTGAAACAGGGGTCACACACCCATGTGACTTGGGACACGCCTGTGTACCCCTAAGACATGCCTGTGTCTTCCACCCGTGGTCGACACTGACTAATTTCACACGGCCTTGACACGCCCGTGGCTTTGGCCCATGTGCTAAACTTTGGCATTCTGACTTATCCACATGGTCCATACACACGCCCGTGTACTTCAGCCGTGTGACAATCCAATTTACAAGTGGAAGGTACAGAATTTACACGGCCAGGGCACACGCCCATGTGCTAACCGTGTGTCACACCCGGCCTAAACATACGGTCGTGGGACTAACCCGTAGCCTATTCTGACTTCAGGTACTAAGGTGCAGGGGACGTACGGTCTAGACACACGCCCGTGTGTCCATTCGTGTGGGCACATGTGGGCTATTTACCAAGCCAATTGCCACACTGAATCATGATCAATTTCATACTCAATTCAAAAACTCAAATTACTACATCTTTCATGAACAACACTACATGATTCATTGATATCAATAAACATACATACTTAGTCAATCTTGGCAAATCGCTTAGCCATATACAAAAGAATAATGAACTTGATAGCCCATACTATTGCCCCTTTTTAAGACATATTCTCAAAATAAAATGTTTCCTATACATGCCATACTTAATATGAACAACTTGGCTATACCAAAATAGCGATTGATAGTGTGCTTCGAGCTCTGATGACGATGATCCACGAGATTAGCTTAACGGGACTACATGGAAAGAAAGAAATAAAGACGTAAGCATTTAGCTTAGTAAGTTTGCAAATAATGCAGATAGAAACATACTCGCTTAACATAAACCATTTGGCATCATAAATTTCAGCTATTAAAGCTTACTTACTCTTACTGATTATTACATATCTCATGATTCTTACTAGTCTCATGATCGTGAGGTAAATAAGGTACATGTATCACTTGATCGCATAGTTCATTATACTTTACTATAATAATCATAATCTCTAATTCATCATTCATAACATGAATAATACTCATTTTCAACTTGATAATAGCTTTACTTATTTTGCCCGATGAATTACTATGAATAACCGAGGATACTGAATCTCATCTCACATATAACTCGATGCCAAAGCCGTATCCTAGATATGGTCTTACATGGGATCTCTCATCTTGGTATCGATGCCATGCCTTGACATGGACTTACACAAAGTCTTACTTATATGTTCCCTTGGGAACTTACCATTGCCATGTCTTGACATGGTCTTATTTGGTATCTTTACTCGTGATCTGGTCAATGCCGAGCCTTGACTTGGACTTACATGAAATCTCTATCTCATGATAACTTTTCAATGCCAAGACTTGTCTTGGACTTACATGACTTGTTTGCTTGGAGACTCACCAATGCCATGCCTTGGCTTGGGCTTATATGGGTCTTCATCTCATAATAACTCTTCAATGCCAAGACTTGTCTTGGTCTTACATGATAACTTGCTTGATTGCCGATGCCATGCCTTGGCTTGGTCTTCTACGGACTTTCTTGTCTCATGTGATAGATCGAGTATCCTAAGTAATTCAACTTCAATCGGGACTTTCTTATGCTTAATCTCATTGATTTCTTTGTTAACATATCATTAAACATTTTCATGGTAATATTGTACATTATACTAAGCAATTCAATGATATTAATCATAAAGCTTAGAAATCATACAAACTTACCTCAATGTACAAAATATAGGTAGATATGCAATTTAGTCCTCGACTTTGTTCTTGCCTCGATTTCGCTCCGGGCTTCGTTTTTCTTGATCTATAATAATAATTTAACTCATTTAATACTCATATTGACTAAATTGACTCTTAACACATACTTGGGCAAAATTACTATTTTGCCCCTAAACTTTCTCATAATTACACTTTTGCCCCAAGGCTCGTAAAGTGATTTTCATTCAACTTTCTAATACTTCATGCTTATTTGATTAATAGTCTCAACTATTGCAATATTAAATTCTTACAATTTCTTCCATGTATGACAAATTTCATAAATTTTACAAACTAGTCCCTACTAGCATTTCTCATGAAATTCACTTAGAAAAAGATGTTTATCTAACATCAAACTCTCATAATCTTCCATAAAACATCATTTTACAAACATACCGTACATGGGTAGATTTTTGAACATGCATCTTAGCTCATCTTATAGCTAAAAATAACTAATTTATGTTACGAGAACTCCAAAAATACGAAGAATATTAAAAACGAGGCTAGGATGCACTTACTATGAGCTTGAAAAATTGAATAAACCCTAGCTATGGATTTCTTCAAAGTTTATTAAGCTTGAAGAAGATGAACATAAATTTTGACTTATTTCATCCTTTTTAATCAATAAAAAGCCAAATGACCAAAATGCCCTTTTTACTAAACTTTCAAATATTACTAACTCATGTCAATTTTTGTCCAAAAATTATAATTTGGGAAAATTGCTACCTAAGGACTTCTAATTACCAATCCAATGCTATTTTATACAAAAAGCTTCTAGAAACTCATATCTTGCAACTTTTGCAATTTAGTCCTAATGGACCCTTTAATGGAAATTTTCATAAAATTTCCACATGAAACTTTCATAATATCATGCAAACATTTCAAATACCTTAAAAGCTCATTTTACTAACTCGGATTTGTGGTCTCACACCACTAATCCGACTAGACCCTAAATCAGGCTATAACATATTGTGTGCCTTGTATTTGTTGGTATTGAAATGGTATGAATTATGCTTTGTTGAGCTTTGCTGAATCCCTATTTATGCCATATTGTGTTCCATTTGATTTGGTGTAGGTATATGCAAATTTGGATGGCAAGATGGCTTGGAAAATAGCCTACTATTGTCCACACGGGTAGAGAAACGGGCGTGTGTCTCAGCCATGTGTGACACACGGTCAGGTTACACGGTCGTGTGTCTTCTGGTGTTGAATTAGAAATCAATTCAGTATGCTCCACACGGCCCAGCACACGGGCGTGTGACTTGGCCGTGTGGCATAAGTCAGTATACCCTACAGGTTTGGTACGGCCTAGCGTACAACCTGGCACACGGACGTGTGAGGCCATTTCGAAAGGCACACGGGCTGGTCACACAGGCATGCGGTTGGCCGTGTGTGTAACACCCCTTACCCGTATTCTACGCCAGAACCGGGCCTGTAACACCCCAAACCCAGTCTAGACGTTACGATCAGATCTGGAATGTCACAGGGGAAAGGTTGTAAAAAGGACTTTGGAAATTTTTAAGAAAAACCGAAGGTTTGAAACTTTTCATTTTAGGTGATATTATAAAAACGGTGATTTGTAGTTTCAAGAAAGATTTTTGAGTTGGGTTAATCAAAAAATTGTTATCTTTGTTGGCACTTGAAAGAAAAACGGTTGTTTTATGATACTTATATTTTGAAAACTCCATCTTAGCTTTCGTGTTAAAATATAGTAACGACATATCTTAGATAGATAATAACTAATAAATAAATAAAAAAAACCAAACTTTAGCTTAAGAAGGCCTTATTACATACAAAACTCCCAATTAAAATAATTTGTAAAAAGAAACGAGTTTACGAAAGAAACATTTTATGGCCTCCACGAGTCCGCCTCGGCTCCCAGATCCACGATCTATTGATTACCTGCAACAGTAAGCAGAGGGGTGAGTCACCAAGATTCAGTGTGTAAATCCCCTTATGTCACATAAATGGCATCAAGCCCACAACCGCACATTGGGCCCTAGCCCACTCAAAGTAGCATACACAAATAGGAATGAAATGCATCCCAACCCAACCTAGTTTTTCCATCCTCTACACGCCACTCTTACCAGCCCAACACACCGTGGGGATTTCTACAATCAACCCTCCATCCGCTACACACCTCATATGTGGCACCAAGCCACTATTAACATATGTGGGGTCAACCCACTGTGGTACCAAACCACCGTGACAATCCCTGATGAATATATATGGGGCCAACCCACTATGGTACCAAACCACTGGGACGAGTCACTAAATCATAGATATATATATATAAGTTGTATTAAACCACCGTGGCACCAAGCCACCGAGACATGGTCACTGAATCAAATATATGTGGGGCCAACCCACTTGTGGTACCAAACCACTGTGACAGTCTCCAATACTTCCCCTTTCGCATCATAACCCAAACCCATGCAGAACATACAAATCAAATGAATGCACATGCTCTCATCATAGTGACAGATTACAGCATACATTTTCCTACCCATTAATAGAAAGTTATAGTCACTTACCTGGTATCCCCAGCTTTACCCATAAGGGTATAACGACTTTCTATTCAGTCACTTCGGCTTTTCAAATTTCAAAATAGCTTAATAATACACATTAATAACAGAGTGTGAATATTTTACACACCTGATAACATGCAATACTATGCTTTCTATGTCGACACTCTCGTTAGCAGGGACGTCGGCTATCTGTCTATCCTACTCTGAATCCGGTCCGCAACCCGGTGGCGAGTCTCGTACTACCGATACAGATCGTTTCTTGAACTTAGGGGCTGAGACAACGGGTCCGACCCCTTCCTTCCTTTGACTGGCATTCGAATCCATGACAGATCTTGATCAGAGAAACAGTTTAAGTAATGAAAAAATGAAAGGATAGATACTCAGATCAAAGAAGTCGCTTACCTAGATCAACGAAAACCGAACGTTAGCGGACTTGGCTTAAGAACTCGATTAGAGTGATCCGATTCGGCAATCACACAGGACCTTCCGGCTTTGGACTACAACCGCTTCGGCTAATGGAGATTCCCAAGAAACGTCCCAACAAGAGAAGAGAAAAAGAAAGGAGGGTTAACCAGGGTATAAACGCCAAGCAACCTAGCCATTCAGCTTTGGCCATACAAAACTGAAAGGAAGAAAATAAAAAAAAACAAAGAGAATCGCTTCTTACCTTCAGCAACAAAACCCGATTGGCACACAAAAAGATTCGGCACAGGAGAAGTAATAGATGAGAATGATCGATCGGCTAAACAAGAAGAAAGAAGGTTAAATTTCGGCTATTGGCAAAGAATAATGGTAAGAAGGTTTCGATGGAACAAGTGGAAACATGCGGCTTAAGGAGAGAACACTAGAAGAAAAGTGAGGAAGAGAGAATGTTTCGGCTAGCACTCAAAAGAACAAAAGAAAGATGAAGCAAAGAAATTGGATGAGAGTTTCGGTTGAAAGGGAAAAGATGAAGAGGAATAGTAATGAGAGAAAGAGAGCTACAATTTTGGTGAAGAAGAAATGTACCAAAGTTGATTTCGGCTTTGCGGAAAATAGGAGAACCAAATGAAAGGAGGAAGAAAAAGAACACAAAGAAAGCTCAAGAACTTGACAAAATTCGGCACTTAACACCCCCCTTTAAAGACCGAATATACTCCAAAAGAAAAGGGAGAAAAACCTAAGACCCAAAGGATTTTCGACACACACACTACTAGACCCCAACCGAAACCTCTCCCCCTTCTCAAGCTTCCCACAACCGGCCATTACCTCCACCCACTTGAAAATCCCTTACTTTCCTCCTAAATTCACTCTTGTTCACCCATTCAAAATAGTTTGAACAATTCAAACTCCACCTTTCACTCATGGCCACCCTTTCCAATTATTTGACTCATTCAACACTCCCCCCTTGAAGTGTCCTAGCCGAACTCCACCACCCAAGCTCATTAGACACAAAAACAAAACTCTACATTGCTGACGACGCGACTTGAACCTCTTCCCTCTGCAGCTTCTCCCTTGTGACGCCTCTTCAAGCACTCTAAGTGGCACCTCTCTGCCACTTTACCAACTCTTTACTCGTGTCATCCACACAAAATTAAATACCATTAAGAACTACCTCAGCTAGCTCTCCCCTATATTACCTAAAAAATAAAATTTTCACCAAGGCTTAGGCTTAACCCCGAGCCTCCCCAGGACCTCCAAACACACCAAATTAACACACAGAGCATAGCATAAACACACAACACATATTAAATACAGAACCCCAAACTCCAGGATGTTACAGTTCTACCCCCTTAAAGAAATTTCGGCCTCAAAATTTTACCTGATCAGAAGAGATGAGGGTATTGCTGTCGCATCACATCTTCTGGCTCCCACGTAGCTTCCTCTGACCAGTGATTCCGCCACAACACCTTAACTAACGAAACCATCTTTCTTCGCAATACCTTAACGCCACGATCAAAAATTTGAACTGGTTCCTCTTCAAAGGATAGGTCAGGCCTTAAGGCCAATTTCTTCCACTGACACAATATGAGAAGGATCCGAACGGTAGCGCCTTAGCATTGAAACATGAAACACATTATGAATCTGACTTAATTCTGATGGTAGCTCGAGCTGATAGGCTACCGGTCCCACACGCTTCAACACACGATAAGGCCCGATGAACCTGGGGCTCAGTTTACCCTTCCGTCCAAACCTTAGAACTTTTTTCCACGGTGATACCTTTAAGAAAACCCGGTCACCTACTGCAAATTCTATGTCCTTACGCTTCAGATCAGCATAGGACTTCTGCCTGTCGGACGCTTCCTTCAACCGAGTTCGAATCAACTTAACTTTCTCTGCTGTCTCTGAAACCAAATCCGGACCCAACATCTGACGCTCACCCAACTCTGTCCAGCAAGTAGGAGTACGACACCTTCGACCATACAACGCTTCATACGGTGCCATCTGAATACTAGATTGATAGCTGTTGTTGTATGCGAATTCTGCCAACGGTAGAAACTCCTCCCAACTACCCCTAAAGTCTAAGACACAGCCCCTCAACATATCTTCCAAGATCTCGATTACCCTCTCGGTCGACTATCGGGCAGGATGAAACGCGTGATCTTTGAAATCCAATCTTGTACCCAACGCTTGATGTAACGCCTTCCGAACCTCGACGTAAACTCGGGTCTCTGGCTCGATATGATAGACACCGGGTACCCCATGCAACCTTACAACCTCTGCTACATACAGCTTGGCTAATTTCTGTAGAGAGTAGTCAACACGAACTGGTATGAAATGGGCGGACTTCGTCAATCGATCAACAATCACCCATACCGAATCCTTCTTAGTAGGCGCAAGAGGTAGCCCACTAACAAAGTCCATCGTGATCCTTTCCCACTTCCACTGTGGAACTTTCACCGGCTGCAACAACCCCGAAGGCAACTGATGCTCTGCTTTCACCTGCTGACATGTCAAGCATTTACTCACCAATTCGGTTACTTCGGGCTTCAGACCCGGCCACCAAAACTGTTCCCGCAGATCCCGATACATCTTACTTCCTCCAGGATTCATAGCGTATGGGCTACTATGCGCTTCCTGTAGGATCTTACGTCTCAACTCAAGATATTTTGGCATACAAGTCTTTCCTCGGAAACATAATACCCCATCACTATTCACACTGAAATCTGTTATCCCATCTCCTGCTCCTAAGTGAAACTTCAAATTTAACGACTCATCAGCCAACTGCTTCTCTTTAATCTGACTGACCCAAGAAGGCTTCACTTGAAGCTCAGCTAATAAACTTCCATCATCATATAAGATGAGATGAGCAAACATTGCTCTCAAGTCAAAGATCACCCTACGACTTAGTGCATCCGCCACCACGTTAGCTTTACCTAGGTGGTACTCGATCGAGCAATCATAATCTTTTAACAATTCGATCAATGTCCGCTGCCTTAAATTCAACTCCTTCTAGGTAAGGAGATATTTTAGGCTCTTGTTATCTGTACAAATAACGGACTTCTCCCCATACAGATAATGTCTCCAAATCTTCAAAGCAAACACTACTGCAGCCAATTCCAGATCATGCGTGGGATAATTCACCTCATGTGGTCTCAACTGCCGAGACGCATATGCTACCACCTTCCCTTCCTGCATCAACACACATCCCAAACCTGTGTGCGACGCATCGCAGTAAACAACAAATTCCTCCCCGGCCTCAGGCTGTATCAACACTGGAGCTTTCGTCAAGATTCTTTTTAACTTCTCAAAACTCTCCTATTGCTTATCAGACCAAACAAATGGTACCCCTTTCCGTAACAACTTGGTTAACGGTGTCGCAATCAATGAGAACCCCTCAACAAACCTTCTATAATACCAAGCCAGACCAAGAAAACTCCGAATCTCCGCCACCGACTTAGGCGCCTTCCAGTCCAACACAACTTCAATTTTTAGGGGATCAACCCTAATCCCCTCAACAAACAGAACATGGCCCAGAAAGGTAACTTCGCTTAGCCAAAATTCACACTTACTGAATTTGGCGTACAACTGTTTCTCTCTCAGAATTTGTAACACCACCCAAAGATGCGAATCATGCTCCTCCTCCGATTTTGAATAAACCAGGATATCGTCTATAAATACCATAACAAACAGGTCAAGATAGGGTTGGAATACCCGATTCATCTTGTCCATAAACACTGCTGGTGCATTGCTCAACCCAAACGGCATCACCGGAAATTCGTAGTGACCATAGCGAGTCCTGAAAGCCATCTTATGAATATCCACTTCCTTGACCTTAAGCTGATGATATCCCGACCTCAAATCTATCTTCGAGAAGACTGAAGCCCCCTTCAGTTGATCGAACAAATCGTCAATCCTCGGCAGTGGGTATTTATTATTGATGGTCAACTTATTCAACTGACGGTAGTCAATGCACATATGCATTGATCCATCCTTCTTCTTAACGAATAGCACCGACGCTCCCCAAGGTGAAACACTCGGTCGGATATAACCCCGATCCAACAGTTCTTGAATTTGGGATTTTAATTCCACCAACTCCTTTGGCGCCATTCTATATGGGGCAATAGACACAGGCGCTGTCCCCGGAAGAAGATCAATACCGAATTCCACCTCGCGATCTGGAGGTAATCCTGGAAGCTCTTCTGGGAAAACATCAGAGAACTCTTTCACTGTTCTAACATCCCCCACAGTTAATTCCTTGGCCTCCAGAGCACAAACAAAAGTTATGAATGCCTCACATTCTTTCCTCACCATTCTTTCAGCCTTTAAAGCGGACACTACATTAAACAAGTAGTTCCTCCTTTCACCTATCACCACCACCTCATCATCTTCAGGAGTCCTTAACACCATGCGCTTGGCAGCACAATCTAAATTTACTCGATACTTCACTAGCCAGTCCATCCCTAAGATTAAACCGAACTCCCCGAACGGTAGTTCTATCAGATCAGCAGGGAAAACAATCCTTTGAACCTCTAAAGGCACCCTCCTAAAGAGTTTATTCACCACTACAGATTGTCCTAAAGGGCTAAGTACAGTTATCTCCCTAGAAGCAATCTCAGAGTCTATGTTTAGAGTTCCCGATATAGTACTAGCAACATGAGAATGTGTTGATCCTATATCAATCAATGCGATATAAGGCAACCCATAAATAAGAAACGTCCGATTATGACGTCCGGCATCACCCTCCTCTCGACGCCTACTCGCATAGACCAACCCAGTGCCTCGCATCTCTGTGCTCCCAAAGACTCTGCCGGTGCTCAACGTCCACGATCAAAACCATTACCCCTTCCGGCCGGACCACTACCTCTCTCCGTGGTTGCTTTGGCCACCTCTACCCGGTGAGCGTAACCTGTACTCATCGGTCGCACTCTACCCAACTCCTGTGGACGGGCTTCTTACGATGATCGTGAGACCCACACCAAACATCCTCTATTACTCGTCCAGCACTCACCTGAATGAAATCTACCGCATCTAGCACACCTCTGAGGCCCACTATCAATAACAGGTCTCGCAACACGACTCGGCCCATCCAACCTAGGCCTCTTCTGAAATCCCTCGGCTGACCCTGAGGATCCAAAATTCCTTTTATTTCTTCCTCTATCCCTATCTTGATTCTGCCTTTCAGACCGCTTCACCTCCTCGGCTATCTTAGCCTTTTCCACTAAAACAGCAAATTCTCTTTCTCGCTACGGAGCTATCAGCAGTCGTAACTCGTCCCTCAGACCATCCTCAAACCGAACACAACACTCATGGTCTGTGGCAATAATACCCCGGGCATTACGACTAAGACGTAAAAATTCTGCCTCATACTCAGCTACCGACTTATTTCCCTGAACCAAATTTAGAAATGCCTTACGCTGCTCGTCCACATAACTTGATCCAATGTATTTCCCCTGGAATGCTGTCTTGAAGAAATCCCAGGTAATACGGTCAGCCACTGTACCATCCTTGACCGTGAGCCACCACTGATACGCCTCGTCCCGAAGAAGAGACACCACTCCTTTCAGCTTCTCCTCCACCGTAAAGTCAAGATCATCCATAGTACGCTCAACTGCTTCTAGCCAATATTCAGCTACATTAGGAGCTACACCAGAAACGCCCCTAAACATTTCCGCTCCATTGGCTCAGAGTCATCCAGACACAGATTTCCGAGTCCCCAAACCCGTGCTTGCTCCAGCAACTCTCTCCAATACACGTAACATCGCTTGAGACACAGCATCGTCTCCGCCTGTTTGATTCTAAAATTCTGCTTCCGCAGCTGGCGATGCCGGTGCATCACTTTCCGACCTATGTCCAGATTCTAAGGGTTCAGACCCAACATTCCGGCCTCTACCACTACCACGCACAACACGTCCACGCCCCCTAGTACTCATGGCTACTGATAAGACTTAATCTGATTAAGAATTTTATGGATTAGTACTTTCTTTCACTGTTTATTATCGGGCAGTCTTATGAGAAATAGCATTCAAAAGTAATTTTTGCAGATTCATATCTATACCTAGAGGTTTCAGTCTCTAAAGTTTGAATCTCTTAACTCTAGTAATCAAAACACAACATAATTATTTCATGCAAAACAACCAACAATTAGAACACTTACCGCGTGGATCGGGTGCCGGTAGACTCGAGTGTAATACACTAACTAAAATGTTTCCTTCAATAACATTTTAAATCGACCTTATAAAACATTGCTGAACCCATTCCACAGCCGAGTTTTGCAACCTAATCTCTGATACCAAAATTGTAACACCCCAAACCCGGTCTAGACGTTACGACCAGATCTGGAATGTCACAGGGGAAAGGTTGTAAAAAGGACTTTGGAAATTTTTAAGAAAAACCGAAGGTTTGAAACTTTTCGTTTTAGGTGATATTATAAAAACACTGATTTTTAGTTTCAAGAAAGATTTTCGAGTTTGGTTAATCAAAAATTTGTTATCTTTGTTGGCACTTGAAAGAAAAACGATTGTTTTATGATACATATATTTTGAAAACTCCATCTTAGCTTTCGTGTTAAAATATAGTAACGACATATCTTAGATAGATAATAACTAATAAAAAAAAAAACCAAACTTTAGCTTAAGAAGGCCTTATTACATACAAAACTCCCAATTAAAATAATTTGTAAAAAGAAACGAGTTTACGAAAGAAACATTTTATGGCCTCCACGAGTCCGCCTCGGCTCCCAAATCCACGATCTATTGATTACCTGCAACAGTAAGCAGAGGGGAGAGTCACCAAGACTAAGTGTGTAAATCCCCTTATGTCACATAAATGGCATCAAGCCCACAACCGCACATTGGGCCCTAGCCCACTCAAAGTAGCATACACAAATAGGAATGAAATGCATCCCAACCCAACCTAGTTTTTCCATCCTCTACACGCCACTCGTACCAGCCCAACACACTGTGGGGATTTCTACAATCAACCCTCCATCCGCTACATGCCTCATATGTGGCACCAAGCCACTATTAACTTATATGGGGCCAACCCACCGTGGTACCAAACCACCGTGACAATCCCTGATGAATATATGTGGGGCCAACCCACTGTGGTACCAAACCACTGGGATGAGTCACTAAATCATAGATATATATATACGTGGTATTAAACCACCGTGGCACCAAGCCACCGAGACATGGTCACTGAATCAGATATATGTGGGGCCAACCCACTTGTGGTACCAAACCACTGTGACAGTCTCCAATACTTCCCCTTTCGCATCATAACCCAAACCCATGCAGAACATACAAATCAAATGAATGCACATGCTCTCATCATAGTGACAGATTACAGCATACATTTTCCTACCCATTAATAGAACGTTATAGTCACTTACCTAGTATCCCTTTACCCATAAGGGTATAACGACTTTCTATTCACCACTTCGCTTTTCAAATTTCAAAACAGCTTAATAATGCACATTAATAACAGAGTGTGAATATTTTACACACCTGATAACACGCAATACTATGCTTTCTATGTCGACACTCTCGTTAGCAGGGACGATGGCTATCTGTCTATCCTATTTTGAAGCCGGTCCACAACCCGGTGGCCAGTCTCGTACTGCTGATACAGATCGTTTCTTGAACTTAGGGGCTGAGACTACGGGTCCGACCCCTTCCTTCATTTGACTAGCATTTGAATCCATGACAGATCTTGATTAGAGAAACAGGTTAAAGTAATGAAAAAAATGAAAGGATAGATACTCGTATCATAGAAGTCGCTTACCTAGATCAATAAAAATCGAACGTTAGCAGACTTGGCTTAAGAAACCGATTAGAGTGATCCGATTCGACAATCACAGAACCTTCGGCTTTGGACTACAACCGCTCGGCTAATGGAGATTCCCAAAGAAACGTCCCAACAAGAGAAGAGAAAAAGAAAGGAGGGTTAACCAGGGTATAAACGCCATGCAACCTAGCCATTCGGCTTTGGCCATACAAAACAGAAAGGAAGAAAAGAAAAAAAACAAAGAGAATCGCTTCTTACCTTCAGCAACAAAACCCGATTGGCACACAAAAAGATTCGGCACAGGAGAAGTAATAGATGAGAATGATCGATCGGCTAAACAAGAAGAAAGAATGTTAAATTTCGGCTATTGGCAAAGAATGATGGTAAGAAGGTTTCGATGGAACAAGTGGAAACATGCGGCTTAAGGAGAGAACACTAGAAGAAAAGTGAGGAAGAGAGAATGTTTCGGCTAGCACTCAAAAGAACAATAGAAAGATGAAGCAAATAAATGGGATGGGAGTTTCGGTTGAAAGGGAAAAGATGAAGAGGAATAGTAATGAGAGAAAGAGAGCTATGGTTTTGGTGAAGAAGAAATGTACCAAAGTTGATTTCGGCTTTGCGGAAAATAGGAGAACCAAATGAAGGGAGGAAGAAAAAGAACACAAAGAAAGCTCAAGAACTTGACAAAAGTCGGCACTCAACACCCCCCTTTAAAGACCGAATATACTCCAAAAGAAAAGGGAGAAAAACCTAAGACCCAAAGGATTTTCGACACACACACTACTAGACCCCAACCGAAACCTCTCCCCCTTCTCAAGCTTCCCACAACCGGCCATTACCTCCACCCACTTGAAAATCCCTTACTTTCCTCCTAAATTCACTCTTGTTTACCCATTCAAAATAGTTTGAACAATTCAAACTCCACCTTTCACTCATGGCCACCCTTTCCAATTATTTGACTCATTCAACACTCCCCCCTTGAAGTGTCCTAGCTGAACTCCACCACCCAAGCTCATTAGACGCAATAACAAAACTCCACATTGCTGACGACGCGACTTGAACCCCCTTCCCTCTACAACTTCTCCCTTGTGACGCCTCTTCAAGCACTCTAAGTGGCGCCTCTCTGCCACTTTACCAACACTTTACTTGTGTCATACACATACAATTAAATACCCTTAAGACCTACCTCAGCTAGCTCTCCCCTATATTGCCTAAAAAATAAAATTTTCACCAAGGCTTAGGCTTAATCCCGAGCCTCCCCGGGACCCCCAAACACACCAAATTAACACACAGAGCATGGCATAAACACACAACACATATTAAATGCAGAACCCCAAACTCCAGGATGTTACAGGGCCCGAGGCATTACCGAAATAAAACCACTTGATCGCCACTTAGGCTCAACGTGACTACTCTCTCTTAGTCACCATAACGACCTCATTCTCAACTTACGAGACCTTAGTCATATACACGAGGGCTCTCGAGACCATATCAGAAACTCTTACGAATTTTAAATTTTTCCATCCCAACAGGGCCACACGCCCGTGTAAGATGATACACACCCGTGTGTAGTCACACACGCCCATGTCCACAAACCATGCACAAAACTCAAGCATTTTGCCAAAGTCCCACGGCTAGGGCACACGCCCCTGCTCTCCACCCGTGGTGAACACTGACTACTTTACACGGCCTAAATCCTAGACACACGCCCGTGTGGCTAGCTCGTGGCCTATAACACTCGAATCTGCCAAAGTGACACGGCCAATTCACATGCCCGTGGGCTGGCCGTGTGTCACACATGGCCTAGACACATGCCCGTGTGTCTATCCACATAGACAAGAACAAAGCTATTTGCTAAGCTCTTCTCACCCTTCTAACTCATACAACATGTATACATTCAACTCATCCACAATCAACTCATAATGAACATAATCTTACATGGATAACTACATCTTTTCATATAATAAGTTATCCATCAACCATGGAATTATACAAAATAGATTATCCATCTAAAGGCCAACACATTTCAGCCATTACAACAAAACTCACTAACTTGTCTAGGCTCTATACATGCCATATACAAAACATTAAGTCCAATGTACCAGAGTGTGCTGATAGTGTGGGTGATCTTCCGATTAATCCGCGTATCACGATTCAATCCTTGTTCTCTATAAGACAAGGGAAAAGAAAGGAGTAAGCTTTGAGCTTAGTAAGTTTACACATAAACAATTTAAGCAATCTAGTATAAGCTAAACAACAATTCACATATACTAAGATATGTAATTCACATCCACTACTATGCTTACTCTTTCTATCCCTTACCACATCTCCAACACATCATGAGTCACATACTCATAATCATTGACATGCACCCCTGCACTCAATAGCACATTTACTCAAAATACAACACATCATTATTTCTCAATAATACATCCACACAGCTAAATTACTCGGTGGTTTCGCACTTAGCCCACCACAATCAGATCATGAGGTATTATCGCACATAGCCTACCACAAGGATAATTATAGTGATTCTGCACATAGCTCACTAAATAATATGCTTAACAACAGTATCGCACACAGCCCATCATTGTTAAGTATCAAGGTGGTATCGCACTTAGCCCACCATCAAGCATTATCACTATACATTCACATGTCTACTTTGTAATACATTCATCCATTCACAACTACTATCTCATTCATTCCACTAGAATTGAATAGGTTCTCAATTATGCTACACATTAGCTAGCATTAACAATGTATACGCATAAATGTATTGTTCATACGTAAACTTACCTCGGTACTCAAAAAGTATGGAGAGGTGCAATTTAGTCCACAACCTTGCCCTTGCCTCGGTTAAGATCTGGACTTCGTCTTTCTTAATCTAAAATGACAAATCAACCCATTCAATACACACATTGACTAAATTGAACCTTATCTCATACTTTAGCAAAATTAGTATTTTGCCCCTAAACTTCCTCATATTTATACTTTTGCCCCAAGGCTCGTAAAGTGATTTTCATTCAACTTTCTAGCCTTTCATGCTTAGACGAATCATTTACTCAACTAAAGCAATCATCAATTCTCACTAAATCACTCATGTATGACCAATCTCAAGACTTTCACAAACTAGTCCCTACATGCATTTTTCATGGAATTCACTTAGCAAAAGATGTTTCTACTACATCAAGCCTTCATATTCTTCCATAAATTACATTTTTGAACATCAATCCTAGCTCAACATATAGCAAAAAATAGCTTACTCATGTTATTAGGACTTCAAAATTACGAAGAATATCAAAAACGGGGCTTGGATGCACTTACTAGCAAGCTTGAAAAATTGAAGAGCCCTAACAATGGCTTCTTGAAATTTTCGGCAGCTTGGAGAAGAAGATGAATGAAATTTTGTCATCTTTTTCCCTTTTTAATCACTTAATTGACAAATGACCAAAATGCCCCTTAGTCAAACTTTTCCAATACCATCCACTCATGCCCATTTTTGTCCAAAAATTAAAATTTGGGAAAATTACTATTTAAGGACCTCTAATTGATAATCCAAAGCTATTTCATAGAAATAGCTTCTAGAATCTCACATTTTGCAACTTTTGCAATTTAGTCCTTTAGGACAATTCAACTGCAATTTAACAAAATTGCTTCATGAAACTTTCACACTAACATGCAAACATAGCATAAACCTCAAAACTCATACATATACCTTGGATTTGTGGTCTCGCACCACTATTTCGACTAGGCCTTAAATCGGGATGTTACAACTCTCCCCCTTTAGAGATTTTCGCCCTCAAAAAATTTGACCGGTAAAAAGGTTTGGATGCTGCTCTCTCATGCTTTCTTCCAGTTCCCACGTAGCCTCTTCCACACCGTGTTTCTGCCATAACTCTTTCACTAGGTCTATGCTCTTATTCCTTAACTGTTTCACTTCTCGAGCCAAGATCTTAATCAGCTCCTCTTCATTAGACATATCCGGTCTTATCTCAATTTTCGTTGAAGGAATCACATGTGAAGGATCAGAGCGATACCGTCGCAACATCGACACATGGAACACATTATGGATCTTGTCTAATTCTACCGGGAAAGCCAACCGGTATGCTACTGGGCCAACTCTATCTGTAATCTCATACGGCCCTATGAATCTCGGACTCAATTTCCCTTTTCGTCCAAATCTCATGATTTTCTTCCACGGGGACACTTTCAAAAACACTTTGTCACCCACCTCAAACTCAATTTCCTTTCTTTTCAAATCTGCGTACGACTTCTGTCGGTCTGAAGCAACTTTCAGACTATTACGGACTACTTTCACTTTCTCCTCAGTCTCTTTTACTAGATCGGCCCCATGGATCCGCTT
Source organism: Gossypium sturtianum (assembly GCA_025698515.1). Lineage (NCBI taxonomy): Eukaryota > Viridiplantae > Streptophyta > Magnoliopsida > Malvales > Malvaceae > Gossypium > Gossypium sturtianum. The sequence continues at coordinate 65,918,655 of CM046944.1, read as the reverse complement.
CTCACTAAGCTCGATCCAATACAGATGAGTCCGACACTTACGACCATACAAAGCTTCATACGGTGCCATCTGTATACTCGACTGATAACTGTTGTTGTAGGCAAACTCAACCAAAGGTAGATACCTCTCCCAACTACCTTCGAATTCTAACACACAGCATCGAAGCATATCTTCAAGAACTTGAATCACTCTTTCAGACTGACCATCTATTTTTGGATGGAACGCAGTACTAAAATTTAACCTCGTACCCATGGCCTCTTGCAACTTCTTCCAAAACCTCAAAGTAAACCTCGGATCTCTATCTGATTTTATAGACACAAGCACACCATGTAACCTCACTATCTCTGCAATATACAATTCGGCTAACTTGTCCAGTGAATAATCAACACGTACTAGAATAAAATGAGCCAACTTTGTCAATCTATCCACAACAACCCACATAGCATCCCTCTTTTTCGGAGTCATAGGCAACCCCGTCACAAAATCCATGGTGACCCGATCCCATTTCCATTCGGGAACCATCACTGGCTGAAGTAATCCCGAAGGTACTTGATGCTTAGCTTTCACTTGTTGACAAATCAGACACTTCACCACAAACTCAGAAATGTCTCTTTTCATACCTGGCCACCAATATGACTTCTTCAAGTCATTGTACATTTTCGTACTGCCCAGGTGTACTGACAAATAACCACTATGTGCCTCATGAAAAACCTTTCGGATCAATTCTTCATCTCTAGGTACACAAATTCTGTCATGGTACAACAAACAACCATCCGAACCCACTCAAAAATCAGAATCACTTTCTGATCCACACTTACCTCTCTTAGCTTGCATCTCACTATTATTTCTCTGAGCATCACATATCTGTTGAACAAATAGTGGTTTAGCTCTCAACTCTGCTAATATAGCACCATCATCAGACAACGCTAAACTCGTGCTCAAAACTCTTAGAGCATACAAGGATTTCCTACTCAGGGCATCCGCAACCACATTCGCTTTTCCCGGGTGGTAATCAATGACTAACTCATAGTCTTTCAATAACTCGAGCCACCGCCTCTGTCGTAAATTCAAATCCTTTTGATCCATCAAATACTTCAAACTCTTGTGATCTGTAAAGATTCGGCACTTCTCACCATATAAATAATGTCGTAAAATCTTTAACGCGAAAACAATCGCAGCCAACTCAAAATCATGAGTCGAATAATTCTTCTCATGCGGTTTTAACTGGCTCGAGGCGTAAGCGACTACCTTACCCTCTTGCATCAACACGCAATCGAGACCATTAAACGACGCGTCACTGAAAACCACGAACTCTTTCCCCGATTCTGGTTGAACCAAAATCGGCGCCTCAGTCAACAATGTTTTCAATCTCTCAAAACTCTGTTGACATGTCTCAGTCCAATCAAACTTGACATCCTTATGCAATAATTTCGTCATCGGGGTAGCAATTACAGAGAACCCCTTTACGAAACGTCTGTAATATCCTGCCAATCCCAAGAAGCTTCTGACTTCTGACACAATCCTCGGCTGTTTCCAATCCACAACAGCCGATATCTTACTCGGGTCAACTCTGACACCATCACCCGACACAATGTGCCCTAGGAATCCGACTTCTCGGAGCCAAAACTCAATCTTGCTAAACTTAGCATACAACTGCTTATCCCTTAAAGTTTGCAAGACAATTTTCAAATGCTCCTCATGATCGTTCTCATCCCGAGAATAGATCAATATGTTGTCAATGAAGACAACTACGAACTTATCCACATACGGTCGGAAGACACGGTTCATCAAATCCATAAAAATCGCAGGTGCATTCGTTAAACCAAACGGCATGACTAAAAACTCATAATGGCCATACCTTGTTCAAATGCGCCAACACATCCGCTCTTTCACTCTCAACTGTAATAACCAAACCTCGTGTCGATCTTGGAGAACATTGTAGCTCCTTTCAGTTGATCAAAAAGATCATCAATCCTTGGTAAAGGATACTTATTCTTCACCGTCACTTTATTGAGTTGCCTATAGTCTATACACAACCTCATAGACCCATCTTTCTCTTTACAAATAGTACCGGAGCACCCCACGTGAGTAGCTCGGTCTTGCAAAACCCTTATCTATCAACTCTTGCAACTGAACCTTCAATTCTTTCAACTCTAAAGGTGCCATCCTATACGGAGCGATTGAAATAGGTGCCGTTCCCGGAACTAACTCAATCCCATGCTCGACCTCTCTCTCTTGAGGTAATCCAGGTAACTCTTCCGGGAATACATCTGGATACTAACATACCACCGGCATTGCATCAAACTTTACTCCAACCTCTTGAGTATTCAAAATAAAGGCGAGATAGGACTCAGATCCTTTTCTCAAACATTTCTCAGCCACTAGAGAAGAAATCATCACTGGTAGACTATCCGATCCACTTGATTCAACCCGAACAACATCTCTATTCTCACGTTTCAATTCGGTAAACTTACTACCACAGTTCACTAAGACACTATGGGTAGTTAACCAATCTATGCCAAGGATTAAGTCAAACTCATCAAACGGCAACAACATAAGGTCTGCCAGAAAGCAATGACTCTTAATCAACAAAGGGCAATTTTTACACACCTTGTCCACTAACACATGCTTACCTAACGAGTTTGGCACCTTAACCACAATATCCGTAAACTCAACGGTCATACTAAAACTAGATGCCAATCTCATGCAAATATAAGAATGAGTAGACCCTAGATCTATTAAAGCAATAACAAAGGCGTCAAAAAGAGAAAAAGTACCTGTTATCACATCTGGGGATGACGCCTCTTCGCAAGCGCGAATGGCATACGTCCTCGTAGGTACCCGACCCTCTAGTCTCAGAGTAGAGCCTTTGGACGCACCTCTACCACTAGTCCCACCTCTCGGGTTCCTTGGTGGTCTACCCCTTACAGACACATCGCTAGGTCTTGTCTCTTGCTTCTCTTCCTTATCATTCCTCTCGGGGCAATTTCAGATAAAATGGTCGGGGGAACCACAGTTATAACAACTTCGGTTGTTTCCCCAACACTCTCCGGTATGATACCTACCACAACTTGGACACTTCGATCTATTTTTCGGATTTCCCACACTTTCCATCGAGGTGGCTTGGACTCTTGAACCCGAACGAGTGTTGTCCAAGTCTCGACGTGGATACCCCACTGGTGTTGTCGTCCGAGGATTCACTTCCTTGGATCCTTTCGACTGGGCTTGATATGATTTGCCCATCGGTCATTTTCTCGCATCTCGGGTTTCACTCACAGCATTTCTCTTTTCCTTACTCAATTCCTCGGCCTTACTTGCCCTTTCAACCAACACAACAAACTCTTTCAACTCCAAAATATCAACTAGGAGTTTGATATCCTCATTCAGTCCGTCTTCGAACCTTTTACACAAGATGGTCTCTGTCGACACACATTCTTGCGCGTACTTGCTAAACCTAACAAATTCGCGCTCATATTCTGGTACTGTCATTCTTCCTTGCTTCAGCTCAAGGAATTCCTTCCGTTTTCGATCAGTAAATCACTGGCTTATATACTTCTTCTAGAACTCTTCCAGAAAGAAGTCCCATGTCACCCGCTCTCTCTGGACTACCGACATCAACGTCTTCCACCAATGGTATGCCGAGTCCCTCAGCAAAGATACGGCACACTTCAGGTTTTCTTCAGGTGTACAAGAGAGTTCATCGAATACTCTCATTGAGTTCTCTAGCCAAAACTCTGCCCTCTCGGGGTCATCATCTACCTTAGCTCTAAACTCCTCAGCCCCGTGTTTCCTAATCTTATCCACCGGGGGTTTCGATATCCTCACTACATCGATACCTTGAGGAGCCACTGGAATTGGCTGAGGTATAGGAGGAGGTGGAGGAGGTTGAGCATTAGGGTTCGCTCGAATATAATCCGAGTACCAATTACTCATCATCTGGAGAAAGGCTTCCCGAGCCTGTTCCCCTTGACCCCTAACCTCGGGTCCACTCTCAACTGGCGCGGTTCCTTGCGCAGGAGCCGGCGCATTACTAGATGCTTCATCAGCAGTCGATTGATTGGGATCCATATACTATATAAAACAAGGTTTAAAATCATCAAAAACCACCACACTATCATTGTACACTTATGCCATGTATAGCTAGACCCTTACACCCGCTACGATAGTCCTAGAACCGACTAAGCCATGGCTCTGATACCACTAAATGTAACACCCCTTACCCGTATTCCACACCAGAACCGGGCCCGAGGCATTACCAAAATAAAACCACTTGATCGCCACTTAGGCTCAACGTGACTACTCTCTCTTAGTCACTATAACGACCTCATTCTCAACTTACGAGACCTTACTCATATACACGAGGGCTCTTGAGACCATATCGGAAACTCTTGCGAATTTTAAATTTTTCCATCCCAACAGGGCCACACGCCCGTGTAAGATGATACACGCCCGTGTGTAGTCACACACGCCCATGTCCATAAATCGTGCACAAAACTCAAGCATTCTACCAAAGTCACACGGCTAGGGCACACGCCCGTGCTCTCCACCCGTGGTGAACACTGACTACTTTACACGGCCTAAAGTGTAATGACCTGGTACCGGAGTCCGAAACTGAGACTGGATACGAGACATTACTATACTTGACCTTACTAAATCATGTACTTTCGGGCAGTAAAATTTCGTTTCGAATTAGAACTTCTCTTTCTTAGTCAAATCATACATTTCATGGGCCCACGAGGCGTTAAACTCACGTCCAGAAACTTTCGGAGTTCAACTGGAAACTTTTACTCAATTTGTAAACTTTTCCTTAAAATAGGGGTCACATGCCCGTGTGACTTGGGACACTCCCGTGTACCCCTAAGACATGCCCGTGTCTTCCACTCGTGGTCGACACTGACTAATTTCGCACGGCCTTGACACGCCCGTGGCCCCGGCCCGTGTGCCAAACCTTGGCATTCTGACTTATCAACACAGTCCATACACGCGCCCGTGTGCTTCAGCCGTGTGGCGATTCAAATTCCAAGTGCAAGGTGCAGACTTCACACGGCCTGGGCACACGCCCATGTTCTAGTCGTGCCTTCCACACGGTATAGACACACGCTCGTGTCTCTACTCCTATGGGAGATTAGAAGGCTATCTACCAAGCCTTTTTTTCCACTCTAAAATCAAGATCAATTTAATACCCTATTCAACAACTCAAGTACTACATGAAAACATGAACAATGATGTATAATCATCAACATTGGTATAAATAAACTTGGCAAATATTGGCCAATCTCTTTAGCCATATACAAAAGAATACTAAACTTGATAGTCAACACTTTTGCTCTTCTTAAAACATAACTCAAAATGAAATGCTTCCTATACATGCCATACTTAATATAAACAACTTGGCTATACCAAAATAGCAATTGATAGTGTTCTCCGAGCTCCGACGTCAATGATCCACGAGTTAGCTTGGCGGGACTACATGGAAAGAAAGAATTAAAGACGTAAGCATTTAGCTTAGTAAGTTTGCATGTAGTGCATATAGAAACATATTTGCTTAACATAATTCATTCATCATAAATAAAAGCATTGCCGAACTCATATGCTTGAGCTCACTTACTCTTAATAATTCTTACATATCTCATGGTACTTACTAGTCTCATGCTTGTAAGGTAAACAAGGTACCTGTATCACTTAATCACATAGATTAGCATACTTTGCTATGGTAAACATAATCTTAACTTCATCATTCATAACATGAATAATACTTTTAGTTAACTTTAACTAGCATATTTTGATGATAGCTTTACTTGCTTAACTTTCTTGCTTTCTCATTTATTCTTTACGCTTTTGCCCGATGAATTACTATGAATAACCGAGGATACTAAATCTCATCTCACATATATCTCGATGCCAACGCCATATCCTAGATATGGTCTTACATGGGATCTCTCAACTTGGTATCGATGCCATGTCTTGAAATGGACTTACACGAAGTCTTCCTTGTGTGTTCCCTTGGGAACTTACCATTGCCATGTCTTGACATGGTCTTACTTGGTATCTTTACTCATGAACTGGTCAATGCCGAGCCCTGGCTTTGACTTACATGAAATCTTCCTTGTTACTCACCAATGCCATGCCTTGGCTTGGACTTACATGGGATCTCTATCTCATGATAGCTTTTCAATGCCAAGACTTGTCTTGGACTTACATGACATCTTTGCTTGGAGACTCACCAATGCCATGCCTTGGCTTGGGCTTATATGGGTCTTCATCTCATAATAACTCTTCAATGCTAAGACTTGTCTTGGTCTTACATGATAACTTGCTTGATTGCCGATGCCTTGCCTTGGCTTGGTCTTATACGGGCTTTCTTGTCTCATGTGATAGATCGAGTATCCTAAGTAATTCAACCTCAATCGGGACTTTCTGATGCTTAATCTCATTGATTTCTTTGTTTAACATAGCATAAAAAAATCTCATGCAATTAAGATATATTCAACATCATACTAAGCAATTCAATGATATTAATCATAAAGCTTAGAAATCATACAAACTTACCTCAATATACAAAATGTATGTAGATATGCAATTTAGTCCTAGACTTTGTTCTTGCCTCAGTTTCGATCCGGGCTTCATTTTTCTTGATCTATAATAATAATTTAGCTCATTTAATACTCATATTGACTGAACTGACTCATAACTCATACTTTGGTAAAATTACCATTTTGCCTCTAAACTTTCTCATAATTACAGTTTTGCCCCTAGGCTCGTAAAGTGATTTTTATTCAACTTTCATGAGCTTCATGCTTAGCTGATTCATTCTCTAAACTATAGCAACAATCAATTCCCACTATTTCTATTATGTATGACCAATTTCATAACTATTACAAATTAGTCCATACTAAAATTTTTCATGAAATTCATTTAGGAAAAGATGTTTATCTAACATCAAACTCTCATAATTTTTCATAAAACATCATTTTACAAGCATGTCATACATGGGTAGATTTATGGACATGAATTCTAGCTTAACTTATAGCTAAAAATAGCTAATTCATGCTACGAGGACTCCAAAAATACGAAGAATATTAAAAACGGGGCTAGGATGCACTTACTAGCAAGATTGGAAAATTGAAGAACCCTAGCTATGGAGTCTCTCAATTTTCGGCACAAGGAAGGAGAAGATGAATAAGATTTTTTTCATCTTTTCCCATTTTAATCATTTAATTGATAAATGACCAAAATGCCCTTCTCATTAAAAATTCACATTTTACGAACTCATGTCCATTTTTGTCCAAAAATTATAATTTGGAAAAATTTCTATTTAAGGACTTTTGATTAATATTCCAAAGCTATTTCATACTAAAAGCTTCTAGAATCTCATATTTTGCAACTTTTGCAATTTAGTCCTAATGAACCCTTTAATAGAAATTTTCACAAAATTTCTACATAGAACTTTCATACTATCATGCAAACATCTCTTAAACCTTAAAAACTCAATTTTACTAACTCAGATTTGTGGTCTCGCACCATGATCGTTGTATTTAAGAGTTTTAAATTTATAATGATCGATCCTGGAACAAACTATAACAACGATTGAGGCAAGTGCACCTATCGAACAGTAGTATAGCTTAGGCAAGACCGGATTGTCGAACCCAAAGGAACTAAAATTACTAATACTAACTTTCTTTCTATTATTTAGCCTAAAATAAGCGATGTTGTTTATTAATCTAAATTAACTAATTACTAAGCTAAAGACGCAAAGAAAAAAAGAATGAATTGGGGAAATACTTGGGAAAAACTCAGTTGATTAAGACGATACCCTTAGGAAGAATCCACCTAGACTTCACTTGTTATCTAACACTGAACCAGATGATTTATTCACTTGACTTGATCCGTAGGACTCCCTAATTTATATTAAACCCTCTCTCGAGGCGAATAACGTCTAACCCTAGGTTGATTAATTGAAATCTCTTTCTAATTAAAACCCCTAGAATAGAAGTAAATCGATCTATGGACTCCCATATTAGGTTTCACCCTAATCTGGCAAAATCTCGTCACCCTATCTCTAGGCGCGCGATCAACTCCGCTTAATTGCTAGATCTACTCTTAAGTAGGGACTTTTGCTCCACCACCTAATCACATTCAACTTGAATTAATATCCACGAAATATCAACACAAGAATTAAGCACACATAATCAAGAACAAATCAAGTATTTAACATATAGTTCAGAAAACAATAACAAGATTCATCTAGGTTTCATCCCCCTTCGGGTATCTGAAGGGTTTAGTTCATAATAATAAAGAAAAACATCTTAGAAGAAAAGATAAAACAAAAAATAAGAAATCCCTAAAACTCCCTGAAGGAATTGAAGGAGAGATCTTCCGTCTTGAGTAGAATTCTGGCTTCTAGAGATGGACCAACTGGTTATCCCTTGAGAGTTTCCCACAAATTTGACCTTTTCGGCTCGGCTCCTTGGCCTAGCTAACCGTCCCCTTTTAGGTTATACTTAGGGTCTTTATATTGGATTTTGAAATAGGTTTCTTTGCCCCTGAGTATCCTTTTCCGAGTGAAATTACTCTCCTCCACGGCAGGGGCACGACCATGGCACACGCCCGTGTGAATCGTGGCCAGGCCGTGTTGGACTCCGTTAGTGAGGCACGGCCGTGTAGATCGACTTCAGGCCGTGTTCTAGTATACTGAGGAGGCACGGCTGTGTGGGCTTTAGTCTAAGCCGTGACGATTTCTTCTTTGGCCCATTTTGGTTCATTTTGAGCCTGTTTCTCGTTCTTTTTATTCTTAGGTGCTTTCCTGAGTATAAGACATGAAAAGAAAGGATTAAGAGCACCTTTTTACATAAATCAAGGGATAAATCATCCAAAAGTATGCTAAATGTGGGATTAAAATATGTTACTATTTCGGTTTATCAAATACCCCCACACTTAAGCTTTTGCTTGTCCTCAAGCAAAATTCTCAACTTACAATTAAAACAAAGTTTCTATAATTCATAATTCCTATCAACAATGTTTCATCATAATTCATAGATAATTTATACATGGATAATTCAATTCAAAGAGTCCTAAGGATTCAAACAATCTAAGTCATAGATTTGTAGCTCGAAAATATAGGCGTCTCCCCTTATCTAAATAATTACCTTTAATTCAAAACCGACAAAGATTGACATCCTCACTGGAGATTCACTCAAATCACTCAAAGTGTTTAAGGTTCAGGAAAAAGCACTCAAAAGTCGAACATGAAAAGTTAATCCCATAGGCTTGCCTGAAAATCAAATCTCCACCACTATAATATGAGATGATGCACAAATCAAAAGGTCTTTGTCGAGGTTGTTGTAACAGGCTAGGGTTAAGGTGTGGATAGAGGCTGAATTAGAAGGTTAGAATCGAGATTGAATTGATAAATTACCTAACTAGAAACAATAAACTGAATAGTTACATAATGGATTGAAACTTTAAACTAATAATACGAGCTTCTTTTTCAATAAATAGACTTTAACTGTACAAGCTCGCCTTTCATCGTACTAATACTGAATATATATTTTTTATATATAATACATCTATTCATAGACTAAGATGAAATAATTAGGTAGCTTAATCAAATCAAATCTCGATATAAGGGAAGTCAAAAAAGAATGGTGATAACAAATACAAAGGGTTTTGGGTTAATATTAGTGGTTATGTCAATAAAAAGGGTTGTTAGGATTAAAAGGGGTTCACTAAGGGTTAATTGTGAAGGTAGGCTTTTAATGGAGTTAGTGGGTTAAAATCTAGGTGCCTTAATCATCTCTGTATATCAAATCATAGGTGTGGTCTCGATATGTATAAACGAGGCAAGTTCTAGAATAACAAATCAATGTTGACATACTCATAATCAATAAAGTGAGCATTAAAAAGAATATATGCTCTATAAGGCTCAAAAACTCACAAAATTATGGGTATTTTTGACATCAACCTCGTAAATTTCAAACTTCAAAGTAATAATTAAATTCAGTTCGATAACCTAGCAAATTTTAATTGAAAAAATGGACTTATCATGCTTGATTCTTTAGTATCTTAAAATTTAATTATCAGTGCACAATTATCAATGACTTAATCTAAAACATATCAATAAAAATCATAAATCATCAGAAATTTCTTCTTAATTAGTAATATAAGGAAATTTCTTAAAAACAAGACTAAATTCAGGGATTTGAGAATAATGCAAAAAGTTAGGCACTTTTAAGATTTCACCCCCCACACTTAAGATGTACATTGCCCTTAATGTACAAAGATAGATAAGAGCATGATAATAATAAAATCATATGGGGAGAAAGAATACTTCCTGAATTTTGGATGGATTCCTTGAGTTGGAGGTGGCAGATGACTTATGTAGCAGTGAATTACTCCTGTTGATTTATTTGTTATTTTGGAGTGTTCAATTGAAACTGCAAAGTCAGTAGTTAGATGTCTCGGGGGCAGAATTAAATAAGTGTTTGCTAGTAATACTCTAAGGTTAGATAGCCAATGATAATATGAATAAAATAGAGGTGTGAAACATAAAGGCAAAAGGGTTTAAATTAAGACAAATAAAAATAAAGAAAATAAACATAAGGAAAATAGAAGAACTCAGAGGTCCTCATCGTCAGCTGGGTCCTGTGGTGGTGGTGTAGAAATGTCAAAGTGGTGACAAATCTGCTGGAGGGTGGCCTCGAATCCATCAAAGCGTTGAAATTGCTGGGTACAGTACTGTTCGAATCGATCGAGGCATGGAGAAATGTTCGAGAATAAAGCTACTATATGGGAGGGTCGCTGGCTCGGGGGTGGTGCCTCCTGTGCTGGTGGGACATCATCAGTAATGTCCTCGGGCTCCTCCTCGTCAACGGGGAGGGCTAATCGGTATTGAGAAGGATCAGTCCCACGTCGACGCTGGATCATCCTCATATGGAGCATGTCTGGATGCCTTGTGGGGCCATCTGCCCTATCAGTGTGAGTGAAGAGGTTTGTGCGTCGGTGTTGAGTAGCCCGAAGTACCGAGCTAAGCGTGTGATATAGGGACCCATCAATATAATCCCTCGCCGATGCTGCTCCGTCTGATGTTGAATAGCTCGGGCTATAAAATATGCAAGGTCGATAACATGTCCGTTTGACATGCACCATAGGTAATAGGCGTCATGAGTATTTACGACGCCGGTGCTCTCTCGTCGACCTGTCAAAGTATGAGCCAAAAGAGCGATATACGCATTCCTTAGAGACGCGGTTCCCGGGCGCCGCTTTTGAGCGATCAGTCATAATCGAAAGAGTGGGTAGCTATCTTGTGCCAACATTGGGTGGGGCTAAAATGTATATGGCGATGCAACTCCGAAAGGTCATTCTCTGCTACGAAGTCGTCTGTATAAAGTCCTAAAGCAGCTCCGAACTGTGGCACGTTTAGCTATCGTATAGTGCCGCCAAGACGGAATTGTATCATGCCAGGATCATCATAATGGCTCATCACTGTTTGCAGTTGAAACGTTGAGCAGAGCTCCAGAGTGAGCTCTAGGTATGTGTGCTCGACAATGTTGAACAATTGCTCCCATGGATCAGTGGTCAGGAGAGCTCGTAAATCACTGTCAAGATGGACCTTCTCTAAAGCAGCCCAGTCAATACATCTGCCTGTTTCGAGGGGTCGTATGCGCTGTAATCTATAACGGTCCTCTTGGACCCCTAGAGGAAATTGAAGAAACGGATGACAGACTTCGGTAGATGCGCTTGCTGATGATGATCCTGATCCCTTTCGCTTTTTCGAGCTCGGGGCTGTTGTTTTCTTTCCTCGAGATGACAACATTGTACCTGAAAATAATTGATATTCAAGTACTACTAAAGCAATTACTATGTTCAATGCCCAAAATATTTAAGGTTTAACTAAGAGCATTTCAATCATGAGAAATTATATTGTCAAAATTATCTAAGTTAAACAAATATAGCAATCTAGTTAGTTCTAAAATTCAAGAATTTATACTTCAAACTTAAATAATACTAAAAGTAAAAAACTAAATATCATGAAGTTTTTAATCAAACAATAGGTAAAATGAATGAAAATGAAATAATGAAGAGTGACCAGCAGTGGTTGTATGGCGAGATGAACGGCGGAGCACGGGCGTGGACATGGGCGCACAGTCGTGTTGTGTAAAATTTTATGGGTAACACGGTGGTGGAGCGGGCGTGGCTCTGCTAACACGGGCGTGGCTTCGAATTTTTGTGTTTATGTGAAAGGGAGAGGGTTGAGGAGGTGGTGGGAGGCAATGGGGATAAGTTTTGTGAGTGATGGCCGGAGTGGGGGTAGGGATTTTGGGAGAAATCGGTTTAGGGCTATGAAATTTGGGGAAGATGAGTGTCATGTTCTATATATAGGGGATCAGACATGGGCAAAGGACACGCCCATGCTCGATTCTTTTCAGCCCGTGCTTTTCACAATTTTCAAATGTTGGGGGCGATCAGGGTGCTTGGCCACGGTCGTGGTTAAAGTGATGCGCCCGTGTTCTTCTTCACACGGTTGTTCAAAACGGGCGTGGGGCTATTATCGTAGCCTGTGTTGGGGATAAAATTCACCCTTTTCGAGCATGGCTGTAAGTACGCCCGTGTTTCGTTCCATGGCTTCCACACGGCCACGGGCACGCCCGTGTCCAAGGCCGTGTGGTCTAAAACCTGCGCTTTATTGGATTAATTAGTATGGGATTAAATGCTAAAAATTAAGAATCTAATATTAGTGTGGTTAATGCTCGGGTTGCCTCCCAAGAAGCGATCGTTTAAAGTCTTAAGCTAGACTTACCCTATTTTCATTTTTTAAAATAAGGTTCACGGAGCTGAAGCTCCTCTCTCATATCCCTAAAATCTTCACAATTATAGATTTTGAGTCGGTGACCATTTACCTTGAATGTGCCTTGAGTGGGATGAGTTACCTCGATTGTGCCATAGGGAAAAATTTTTTGATCATAAATGGACTGACCATCTTGATTTTAGTTTCCTGAGGAATGCTTTAAGCCTCGAGTTGTATAGCAGGACCAAGTCCCCTACTTCGAATTGTTTTGATTTCTTTAGACGAGCATCATGGCGTCGCTTAGTTGCCTCCTTGTATAGTTTTGAGTTCTCGTAGGCATCAGCTCTCCATTCGTCGAGCTCGTTCATTTGCATCATTCTCTTCTCACCTGCAGTTTTAATATCGTAATTCAAAAATTTTATAGCCCAAAGAAGCTTTGTGTTCTAACTCAAATGGTAGATGGCAACTTTTCCCGTAGACAAGTTTTTACGGGGATTTTCCTAAAGGGGTTTTAAAGGCTGTTCTATAGTCCCATAAAGCGTCATCTACTTTTATTGCCCAATCTTTCCTGTTGGATTCAACTATTTTCTCTAAGATCCGCTTAAGTTCTCGGTTTGCTACTTCTACCTGCCCACTGGTTTGAGGGTGATATGGGGTAGCTATCCTATGGTGTACTCCATATTTTTTTAAGACCTTATCAAATTGAGTATTACAGAAATGAGTACCCTTATCACTAATGATGGCTCTAGGTGTTCCGAATCGAGAAAACAGTTTCTTGAGAATCTTAACTACTACTCTGACATCATTGGTAGGTAAAGCTTCAGCTTCCACCCATTTTGGCATGTAATCAACTGCTACTAGGATGTACTTATTTCCAAATGAACTAGGGAGTGGACCCATAAAATCAATACCCCATACATCAAATATTTCACAAGATAGCATATATGTTTGAGGCATTTCATCACGTTTAGAAACATTACCTTTTCTTTGGCATTTATCACATGAAGCGACATACCTGTTGGCATCTTTGAATAGAGTGGGCCAATAAAAACCTGATTCGAGTATTTTATGTGCTGTCTTAATGCCACTGTAGTGTCCTCTTGAAGGTCCTGAATGGCAATGTTGTAGGATTTTGCTCGCTTCTGTCTTTGTAACGCATCTCCGAATTACCTGATCTGCACAAATGCGGAAAAGAAAGGGGTCCTCCCAGAAATAGTTCTTCACATCAGAAAAGAATCACTTTTTTTGATGATGTGTTAGCTTTTTCGGTAGGACGTTAGCGACTAAATAATTCGTAATATCTGCAAACCATGGTACCTCAGAGCAGGTTATAGAAAAGAGTTGTTCCTCAGGGAATGAGTCGTTTATCTCACTTTTGTCGAGCTCTTCGATATGTGGGTTCTCAAGCCTGGAGAGGTGATCTGCTGCAAGGTTTTCAGCTCCCTTCTTATCCTGTATTTCCAGGTCAAATTCCTGTAAAAGTAAAATCCATCTTATGAGTCGTGGTTTTGCATCAGGTTTAGTTAAAAGATAACGAAGAGCAGAGTGGTCAGTGTAAACGACAACTTTAGATAATACTAAATATTGTCTGAATTTATCAAACGCAAAGACCACAGCTAGTAATTCTTTTTCAGTAGTAGTATAATTTTCTTGTGCGGCTGTTAATGTCTTGCTGGCGTAATAAATCGGCTGGAAGTGCTTGTCTTTTCGCTGTCCTAAAACTGCACCTACTGCAAAATCACTTGCATCACACATTAGTTCAAAAGGGAGATTCCAATCAGGGGCAATTATAATTGGGGCGTTTATTAATTTCTCTTTAAGAATATTAAATGCATCTAAACATTCCTGATTAAAATTAAAAGGTGCATCTTTTTCTAGCAATTTCGTTAGAGGCTTAGCTATTTTAGAAAAATCTTTAATAAATCTTCTATAAAATCCTGCATGTCTTAAAAAGCTTCTAATAGCCTTAACTGAATTAGGAGGAGGTAATTTTTCTATGGTTTCGACCATTGCTTTATCTACCTCGATTCCTTTACAAGAAATTTTATGTCCTAATACAATTCCCTCTTGTACCATAAAGTGGCATTTTTCCCAATTTAAGACAAGATTTGTCTCCTCACATCTCATTAGAACTCGTTTTAGGTTTTTAAGGCAAAGATGAAAAGAATTACCGAATACCGAGAAATCGTCCATAAATACCTCCATAATGTTTTCCACAAGTTCGTCAAAGATTGCCAACATGCAACGCTGAAAAGTAGCAGAAGCATTACATAATCCAAAAGGCATTCTACGATAAGCAAACGCATCGTATGGACATGTGAATGTTGTCTTCTCTTGATCTTCAAAGTGCTATTGGGATTTGGAAATAGCCGAGAGTCCATCTAGGAAGCAATAGTACATATGCCCGATAACCTTTCTAGCATTTGATCAATGAAGGGCAAATGAAAGTGATCTTTTCTAGTGGCGTCGCTTAGCTTCCTGTAATCAATGAAGACTCTCCAACTCAGAATCGTTCTAGTGGGAATAAGTTCATTCTTCTCGTTGGCTACCACCGTCATGCCTCCTTTCTTTGGAACAACTCGCACAGACTTACCCAATTGTTTATCGAAAATAGGATAAATTATTCCAAAGATCTAGAAGATTAATTACCTCAGCTTTCACAACTTCTTTTACATTGGGATTCAATCGTGTCTATATACTGCCTATTTCAACACAATCAGTAGGCACGCTCGGGTGCCCGTTAGTGTCTATATGCTGACTATTTTAACACGGTCACTAGGCACGCCCGTGTGCCATAGCCGTGTAATACTAGGCTACATTTTGCCAATTTACCCACGGTCTTAGAAACGCCCGTGTGCCTCAACCGTGTGACATTATAGGCCATTTACAAGGCCAAAATGCCACCCACTTAGGGTCAAACCTACAAGCAACACATACCAAAACATATCATGCACATGAGGCAACCAAAAACTTATCAAAATGACCATTCAACTTATGCATTCAATTCCCATTCCAACCATAACAAATTCAATACAAGAACTTATCTCATCACAAGCATAAAACATTCAATATCAAACATCATTTCTTCTCAATTTCATTAACTCACACTAGCATTTTACCAACACAAAGTTACCATTCATAACTCAACTCCTCAACCCACAAATCATACCAAAAGATGCATCACATATATCAAGTTCATTCTAGCTAAACTAGCACATATCTAGCCATATCTCATGGCTACTTACAAACATCAAACATGATTCAAATGACCAGCCTATACATGCCATATTTAACTATATACATTGTTCCAAAATACCCCAAAATAGATTTGCCGATAGTGTGACTGAGATGCTGACGATATCCTAATCCGAGCAAGCTTTACTGACACTGCAAAGCAGAGAAACAAATCACACAGTAAGCTTTATAAAGCTTAGTAAGTTCATAACATAATACATAATATCAACATGTCATCACATAGATTAATTTTACTATCACAAATAATACCATCCACAACCAATATGTTCAATTAACTCATTCACAACCACATTCATAGCTTCTCCAACCACATAGATTCCGAGCGTACCTTAGCTAACACTTAGTTGTCAAATACCTTTGCTAATCAATAATCTCGATTCATTTCGATCCACATTCGTTTCTTCCTCGATTCATTTGCACACTTAGTGCCTAAATAGTTAGCAGAAGCTTAATTAGCATCGTACACTTAGTACATCCATCTCAAACCGATCTTAAATCGGCATCGCACACACACAGTGCCAACCACCAAGTCAAGCTTATACTACTCACACACACACCCCGCTTATCCTGATCATGTTTTCGAATACGCACACTTAGTGCCATTTAACTCAGTCTATCACATAGCATCCATTTTGTATTAATATCACACCACTTATTTCATAGCATTAAACATAGTTAAATACGGGTATTATGTCCGAACTTACCTCGGGCGTCGACTATCGATATGGTCGATTAATCGAGCACTTTATCTTTGCCTCGGTCTCGATCCGAACCTCTTCTCTCTTGGTCTATACACATTTAAAATCAATCCATTCAATCATCATTTCATTCAATTTAGCCCACATACACACATTTAGGCCATTTTGCATAATAGCTCTCATATTTTCACATTTCGACACTTTAGTCCCTATTTCACACAATCATCAAATTCACCACATTCCACCTAGCCCAAGCTTAGCCGAATTTTACTAGTGTCCATACAAACCCACACATTTCATTTATTTCACAATCTAGTCCTTCAAAATGCTATTTTCACAATTTAGCCCTAATTAGCTAAATTCATCAAAATTTCAAGAACAACACATGTTCATTAAACACATATCTTTCATTTAACACTAACACTCATCATGAAGCTCACCATTTCATCAATGGTACATTTCATAGACATCATTAATTCACAAAATTCAAGCATGGGTTTTGTAGAGCAAAAAGCAACGATTACAAAAACGTAGAAATTATTAAAAACCGAGCTCAAACATACCTTAATTCAAGCTTAACCCTAGCCCAAAATTTCAAAGCTTTTCTTCCTTCTTTTCTTTTCTCATTTTCGGTTGATATAAACAAAGATGAGCACTCTTTTTCCTTTTGTTTCATTATAAATTAACTTAATAATCAAATACCAACTTTGCCCTTTTATAAGTCATATAAAACAAATACATTTTAAGGCTAGTTTGTCATTTAACACCCCACTATCTTAAAAATGGTTCATTAACAACATAAGGCCTCTTCCTTAAAAAGCCATCAACATTTAAGTACTTATAATTCAGCACATAGCTTTTACACCTTATACAATTAAGTCCTTTCTCTTAATTCGATACTCAAACAATCAAATTATCACACAGAATTTTCACACAGGCTATTTCACATACTATTCACACAGAAAATATCATTAAAATATTTTTACGACCTCGGATTTGTGGTCTCGAACCACTGTTCCAACTAGGGTCTAAACTGGGATGTTATAACTCTCCCCCCTTAGGGATTTTCGTCCCCGAAAATCTTACCAGTGAATAGTTGTGGATGTTGGTCTCTCATAACGTTCTCAGGCTCCCACGTAGCCTCTTTAATTCCATGTTTGTGCCATATTACTTTCACTAAGGAAATTATTTTGTTTCGCAATTCTTTAGTCTCTCGTGCCAAAATTCGGATCGGTTCTTCACTATACGACAAGTCTGATTGAATCTCAACCTCAGTATGAGCAATCACATCGGACGAATCTGATCTGTACCGTCAAAGCATTGACACATGAAACACGTTATGAATCTTTTCTAACTCAGATGGCAATCTCAATCTATAAGCAACCGGCCTGACTCGTTCAGTAATCTCATACGGTCCGATAAACCTCGGACTCCGCTTGCCCTTCCGACCGAAACGAATTATTTTTCTTCCAAGGAGATACTTTCAAAAACACTTTATCACCAATTCCGAATTCAATATCCTTCCATCAAATCTGCATAAGTCTTCTGACGATCTGAAGCCGCTTTCAAACTATCTCGAATCACTTTCACTTTCTGCTCAGTCTCTTTTATAAGATTAATCTCGTGAATCTTATTCTGACTCAGCTCGGTCCAATACAATGGAGTTCGACACTTTCGACCATAAAGAGCCTCGTATGGTGCCATTTTAATGCTAGATTGAAAACTGTTGTTATATGCGAACTCAATCAATGATAAATGCTTTCCCCACGTACTTTCAAATTCAAGTACGCAACACCTCAGCATGTCTTCGAGAATCAATGATTCGTTTCGATGACCATCCGCTTATGGATGAAAAGCGATCTTCGAAATGCAATTTCGTGCCTAAAGCATCTTGCAATTTCTTCCAGAATCGCGAGGTAAATCTTGGATCTCTGTCAGACACTATAGATTAATGTACCCCGTGCAATCTCATCGATATACAATTCAGCCAACTTATCTAAAGAGTAATCAGTTCTCACCAGAACAAAATGAGCTGATTTCGTCAATCTATTAACTATCACCCAGATCGCATCTTTCTTGCTTGGAGATAAAGGCAAACCCGACACAAAGTCCGTCGTAATTCTTTCCCATTTCCACTCAGGAATCATAATTGGTTGTAACAAACCAGACGAAACTTGGTGTTTGGCTTTGACTTGCTGACAAACTAAACACTTCGACAAAAAGTCAGAAATGTCTCTTTTCATTCCATGCCACCAATAGAGCTGTTTCAGATCATTATACATTTTTGTACTCCCCGGATGTACAGTTAAATGACTATTGTGAACTTCATTCAAAATCATTTGAATCAACTCTGAATTTCTTGGAACAAAAATCCGATCTCTGAATCTCAAACAATCATCACTATCAACTCGAAATCCCGATCAAAGATCCGAATCACACCAACACTTTTTGCCAATAACTCATTATCAATCTTCCGAGCATCACATATCCGTTGTATAAACATCGCCTTTACTTTCAATTCAGCTACCACCGCACTATCAAAACACAGATCTATCTGATTACTCATAGCTCTCAAAGAGTATAACGATTTTCGGCTTAAGGCATCATCTACAACATTAGCCTTACCCGGGTGGTAATCTATTACAAGTTCATAGTCTTTCAATAACTCTAACCATCTTCTCGCGCAAGTTCAAGTCTTTCTCGAGTCATCAAGTACTTTAAGCTCTTATGATCGGTATAGATGTGACATTTTTCCCGAATAGATAGTGACGCCAAATCTTCAATGCGAACACAATCGCAAATGCAATTCAAGATCATGCGTTGGGTAGTTCCTTTCATGCGGTTTTAACTATCTTGAAGCGTAAGCAATGACTTTCCTTCTTGCATCAAGACACGCCCAATCCATTCAACGATGCATCATCAGAAACTATGAATTCTTTGCCCGATTCGGGTTGAATCAAAATCGTGCTTCATAACAACACTTTCAACCGCTCAAAACTTTGCTTGGCACTTTTCTCACCACTCGAATCTAACATCTTTCTCAGAACAACTTTGTCAATGGAGTCGCAATCATCGAGAAGCCTTTCACAAATCGCCTATAATATCCCGCTAATCCCGAAAATTACGACTTGCACACATTCCTCGGAGGCTTCCATTCTAAAATAGCGTAGAGATTTTACTCGGGTCAACTCGTATCCCATGGAGTCGATACAATATGTCCTAAAACCGACCTCATGCAACCAAAATTCACATTTGCTAAACTTTGCATACAATCTTGCTTTCTCACGCAGAGTTTGTAGTACAATTCTCAAATGCTCAACATGTCGCGCCTCTCATCTCGCGAATAAATGAAAATATCATCAATAAATACCACAACAAAGCGATCCAAATACGGTCTGAATATCCGATTCATCAGATCCATAAACACTGTAGGAGCATTGGTTAGTCCAAAAGGCATCACTAAGAATTCGTAATGTCCATACCTCGCTCTGAAAGCATTTTTCGAACATCAAATTCTTTAACTCTTAACTGATAGTAACCTGATCTCAAATCTATCTTAGAAAATACTGTAGCTCCTCTCAGCTGATCGAACAAATCATTGATACGAGGCAATGGATATTTGTTCTTTATCGTCACTTTTTTCAACTGTCAATAATCGATACACATTCTCATAGTACCATCTTTCTTTTTCACAAACAACACAGGAGCTCCCTAGGGTGAGAAACTCGGTCGTGCAAAACCTCTATCAGTCAATTCCTGCAACTGAGATTTCAACTCTTTCAATTCGGTTGGGGCCATTCTATATGGAGCTATCGAAATAGGAGCAGTTCCCAGCACTAACTCAATACCAAATTCCACCTCTCGAATTGGAGGTAATCCTGGTAACTCTTCAGGGAATACATCTGGAAACTCACAAACCACAGACACAGATTCAACTTTCTTTTTCGACACCTTTGTATCAATCACGTATGCAAAATAAGCTTCACAACCTTTTCTCACATAGTTCATAGCTTTCATCGCAGATACAACAGCTGGTAATCCCTTCATATCACTGGATTCAATTCGAACTAGCTCACCGTTCTGACTTCTCAATTCAATACTCTTTCTTTTACAATTCACAATGGCATTATGCAGAGTAAGCCAATCCATACCCAGAATTATGTCGAATTCATAAAAGGGAAGCAACATCAAATTAACCGGAAAACATATATCACGAAACATCAATGGGCAATTCTTGCACACCTTATCCACCAAAACACACTTGCCTAAGGGTTCGATACTCTAATCACAAATTCAGTAGACTCAACAGGTAGAGTCTTATTCAATACTAAGTTCATACACACATAGGAATGGGTTGATCCAGGATCTATCAATGCAATGACATCAATATCAAATAAAGTGAAAGTACCGGTGATGACGTTTGGAGATGATGCTTCCTCTCGTGTACGTATAGCATAGGCTCGGGCAGGTGCTCTTGCTTCTGATCTCACAGTTGTGTCATTTGTCCATCTCTGACTTTCACTCACTTTTTTGGTGCTTCTGGGTGGTCTACCCCTAGCTGTCACATTACTCTGTCTTTCATTCTGAACATTTTCTTCTTCGACCATCTTTGGGCAATCCCGAATAAAATGATCTCGGGATCCACATTTGTAACAAACTCTATTGTTGTACTTGCCCCAGCACTCTCCCACATGTCGCCTTCCATACTATCTGCACTCAGGCTTGTTACTCTTAACACTGCCAACACTTGATTCATTCGGAGCTTGAATTCGTGGACCAGTACTTTATTTCAAACGATCTCTACTTGGATGTCCAAATGAAGCATTTGAACGGTTACTTGCATCTCCGTATCTCTTAGTAGAAGGTTGAGAAAATTTATTCATCGATCTCTTTCTTTCATCACGAGCTTCTGAATCGGCTTTCTTCTTTTCCTTACTGAGCACTTCAGCTTTACACGCTCTTTCAACTAACACAACAAATTCATTTATATCGAGTATCCCAACCAATAGCTTGATGTCTTCATTCAATCCCTCTATGAAATGTTTGCACATAGTAGCTTCAATGAGACACATTCTCTCGCATATTGACTCAATCTTACAAATTCTCGCTCGTACTCGTGAATGCACAACCGGCCCTGCTTTCAATTCTAGAAACTCTTTACATTTCTCGATCAACGAAACATTGACTGATATACTTCTTTCTGAACTCAGCTTGAAAGAAATCCCGTGTGATTCTCTCTCTCGAACCACGTATATCAACGTTTTCCACTAGTTGTGCCGTGTCTCTCAACAAAGAAACTGCACACTTAATGCACTCATCAGGATTCAACAACATCTCATCGAATACTCTGATTGTATTCTCAAGCCAAAACTTGGCTCGCTCAGCATCATCATCAGATGTGGCCCTAAACTCCTCAGCCCCGTATTTTCAAATATTATCTAAAGGTGGTTTATTCAATCTGTTCAAATCTACAACTTGAGGCACAATAGGTACTTGCGGTGGTGGAGGTTATTGAGTAGTCAGATTCATTCGAACGAACTCTGTAAACCATTCACTCATCATATGGAAGAAGGCTTGCTTAGCCTCTCCCCCTCACTACCTTCATTCAGCCTAGATGTGGCCGGTGCTGTCCCTTGAGCGAGAGAAGGCGCATTATTCTCTACATCGTCAGCAACTGCTCGATCGGGATCCATTACTATAAGAAAACACATTTTCAACTGTCAGCATTCATCACACTATTGCAATTTCATATATGGCATGTATAGCTAGACTCACAGGCACTACGTTAGTTCGAGAATCGACTAAACCGTAGCTCTGATACCAATAAAATGTAACACCCCTAACCCGAAACTGTCACCAAAATAGGGTTAAGAGGTATTACCGATCAATCAAAACATTTAACATATAAAATTTATGACACAAAGTCAATCATCTTCAATCTCATTCAATTACAATCATGGTGTCCCTTATCGAGGTCTACGAGACCTAATTCACATGCTATAGAGGGGTAGGGACTAATTTGAAACACATACAGAATTTCTCTGAAATTTAAAACTTTTCTAAGATACAGGGGAGACACGCCCGTGGGAGGAGGCCGTGTGCCCTCCCCGGCTACTAGACACCCCCGTGTGTCCCTCCGTGTCTATATACTGCCTATTTCAACTCAGTCACTAGGCACGCCCGTGTGCCCATTAGTGTCTATATACTGACTATTTTAACACGGTCACTAGGCACGCCCGTGTGCCATAATCGTGTAATACTAGGCTACATTCTGCCAATTTACCCACGGTCTTAGGCACGCCCGTGTGCCTCAACCGTGTGACATTATAGGCCATTTACAAGGCCAAAATGCCACCCACTTAGGGTCAAACCTACAAGCAACACACACCAAAACATATCATGCACATGAGGCAACCAAAAACTTATCAAAATGACCATTCAACTTATGCATTCAATTCCCATTCCAAATTATATAACAAATTCAATACCAAAACTTATCTCATCACAAGCATAAAACATTCAATATCAAACATCATTCCTTCTCAATTTCATTAACTCATACTAGAATTTTACCAACACAAAGTTACCATTCATAAGTCAACTCCTCAACCCACAAACCATACCAAAAGATGCATCACATATATCAAGTTCATTCTAGCTAAACTAGCACATATCTAGCCATATCTCATGGCTACTTACAAACATCAACCATGATTCAAATGACCAGCCTATACATGCCATATTTAACTATATACATTGTTCCAAAATACCCCAAAATAGATTTGCCGATAGTGTGACTGAGATGATGACGATATCCTAATCCGAGCAAGCTTTACTGACACTGCAAAGCAGAGAAACAAATCACACAGTAAGCTTTATAAAGCTTAGTAAGTTCATAACATAATACATAATATCAACATGTCATCACATAGATTAATTTTACTATCACAAATAATACCATCCACAACCAATATGTTCAATTAACTCATTCACAACCACATTCATAGCTTCTCCATATAGATTTCGAGCGTACCTTAGCCAACACTTAGTTGTCAAATACCTTTGCTAATCAATAATCTCGATTTATTTCGATCCACATTCGTTTCTTCCTTGATTCATTCGCACACTTAGTGCCTAAATAGTTAGCCGAAGCTTAATTAGCATCGTACACTTAGTACATCCATCTCAAACCGATCTTAAATCGGCATCGCACACACAGTGCCAACCACAAAGCTGAAGCTTATACTACTTCGCACACACAGTGCTGATTATCCTGATCATGGTTTCAAATACGCACACTTAGTGCCATTTAACTCAATCTATCACATAGCATCCATTTTGTATTAATATCACACCACTTATTTCATAGCATTAAACATAGTTAAATACGGGTATTATGTCCGAACTTACCCCGGGCGTCGACTATCGATATGGTCGATTAATCGAGCATTTTATCTTTGCCTTGATCTCGATCTGAACCTCTTCTCTCTTGGTCTATACACATTTAAAATCAATCCATTCAATCATCATTTCATTCAATTTAGCCCACATACACACATTTAGGCCATTTTGCATAATAGCTCTCATATTTTCACATTTCGACACTTTAGTCCCTATTTCACACAATCATCAAATTCACCACATTCCACCTAGCCCAAGCTTAGCCGAATTTTACTAGTGTCCATACAAACCCACACATTTCATTTATTCCACAATCTAGTCCTTCAAAATGCTATTTTCACAATTTAGCCCTAATTAGCTAAATTCATCAAAATTTCAAGAACAACACATGTTCATTAAACACATATCTTTCATTTAACACCAACACTCGTCATGAAGCTCACCATTTCATCAATGGTACATTTAATAGACATCATTAATTCACAAAATTCAAGCATGTGTTTTGTAGAGCACAAAGCAACGATTACAAAAATGTAGAGATTATTAAAAACCGAGCTCAAACATACCTTAATTCAAGCTTAACCCTAGCCGAAATTTTCAAAGCTTTTCTTTTTTCTTTTTTTTTCTCATTTTCGGTTGATATAAAAAAAGATGAGCACTCTTTTTCCTTTTGTTTCATTATAAATTAACTTAATAATTAAATACCAACTTTGCCCTTTTATAAGTCATATAAAACAAATACATTTTAAGGCTAGTTTGTCATTTAACACCCCACTATCTTAAAAATGGTTCATTAACAACTTAAGGCCTCTTCCTTAAAAAGCCATCAACATTTAAGTACTTATAATTCAGCACATAGCTTTTACACCTTATACAATTAAGTCCTTTCTCTTAATTCGACACTCAAACAATCAAATTATCATACAAAATTTTCACACAGGCTATTTCACATACTATTCACACAGAAAATATCATTAAAATATTTTTACAACCTCAAATTTGTGGTCTCGAACCACTGTTCCGACTAGGGTCTAAATTGGGATGTTACAGCTACTGTATTTTTAAAGATTGATTTGAGATCGGGATATTACCAGTTGAGAGTAAAAGATTTAGATATACCAAACACTGCATTTCAGTACAGCCTTTCATCCACAACCAGATGGTCAATCCGAGCGGATTATTCAGATTCTTGAAGATATGTTAAGATGTTGTACACTTGAGTTTAATGGTTAGTGGGAACAGTATTTGCCATTGATTGAATTTACATACAATAATAGTTTTCAGACGAGCATCAAAATGGCTCCATATGAAGTTCTGTACGGACGTAAATGTCGTACACCTCTGTATTGGACTGAGCTCAGTGAAAGTAAGCTACATGGAGTTGATTGAATAAAAGACTCAGAATAGAAAGTGAAATTGATCCAAAATTGTTTGAAAGCAGCACCTGATCGTCAGAAGTCTTATGCGGACTTAAAACGAAAAGATATAGAATTTAAGATCGGCGACAAAGTATTTCTGAAAGTGTCACCACGGAAGAAAGTACTTCGTTTTGGACGTAAAGGCAAGTTGAGTCCGAGATTCATCGGGCTGTATGAAATCATTGAGCGAGTTGGACCTGTTGCATATCGATTGTTGTTGCCTTCTGAGCTAGAAAAGATACATAATGTATTCCATGTCTCGATGCTCCATAGATATCGATTCGATCCGTCACATGTGATTGCCCTATCTGAAATTAAAATCTGATCTGATATGACATATGAAGAAGAACCGATTCGTATCTTAGCTCGTGAAGTGAAAGAGTTAAGAAACAAGAAAATTCTGTTAGTGAAAGTATTATGGAATCGAAACGGAATAGAAGAGGCTATGTGGGAGCTGGAAGATTCAATGAAACAACAATATCTGACTCTATTTAACGGTAAGATTTTTGGGGACAAAAATCCCTAAGGGGGGAGAATTGTAACAATCTAATTTATACCCTAGTCGGAACAGTGGTTTTGGGACCACAAATCCGAGTCCATATAATATTTTAATATTATTTTCTGTGCCGTTGATATGTGACTAAGCATGTGGAAAATTTTTGTAAGTTAATTTATCTTTCCGTGTGTTTAATTTCATAAAAGGATTGAATTGCATTGAAATGCAAATTTGCATGTTTTATGAAAGGATGCTTATTTGTTATGTCTTTTTAAGAGAAAGGACTCATGTGGCAATTAAGCCACTACCATAGTTAGTGGATGACTAAGGTCATAAATGACCATGAACTATATGTTTTAATATATTTGATTAAAGGTTAAAAATGTCTTTTATTTATGAAATGAATATTTGATAAAAATAAAGCATGAAAATGGACATTAGTTCATCCATTTTTCCACTGAAAACACAAAGAAAAAGAAAGAACAAAAGCTTAAAAGGTTTGGCTATGGTTTTGGTTTAATTCAAGGTTAGTTTGTGATCCGTTTGTGATAACTTATACGTTTTTGTAATCGTTGCTTTGTAAGCTTTGTAACCCATGCTTTAATTTTGAGAATTGATGATGTTTGTGAGATGAGACTTAGATGAACTCATATGTTTTATGATGATTTATGGTGTTAAATGAAAGATATGTGTTAGATGAACATGCTTTGTTCTTGAAGTTTTGATGAATTTTGATAATTAGGGCTAAATTGAGAAAATAGCAACTTGAAGGACTAAATTGCAAATTTGATGGAAAATATGGGCTTGTATGAGATGTATGAACATTCGGCTAAGCATGAGTATGTGATGATTTTGTGAATTTGATGTTTTGAGAAAAAATGGACTAAATTGATAAATTGTGCAAATGTGAGGGTTAAATTCCAAATAGCCCTAAATGTGTGTCCTTTGATTGAATTGAATGAGTTAACGAATAAAAGAGTTAATTCTGGATTTGTATAGATCAAGAACCTAGGAAAACGGATTTAAATCGCGTAAAAGTGAAAGTATCCGAGTAGCCGTTTCCATTTCCGTTAAATCAAATTCGAGGTAAGTCATATTGCAAATAAATGTAATTGTATTGAATTGAGTTTATTTACATGACTATCAATGATAATGAATGCTTATGAGATGCTTTGTATATGAATTCCGGGATAAGGTCGATATAGTGATAAGTCTGAAAAGTCCCGTATGAACTTAGGAATACAAAGGTATCTGTTCTGTTTTATCATTTAAGACCACGTCCGGGACGTTGGCATTGATTTGATATTCGAGTAAGACCACGTCTGGGACGTTGGCGTCGATATGAGCTTTATGTGTAAGACCACGTCTGGGATGTTGGCGTCAATATGAGCTTTATGTGTAAGACCACGTCTGGGACGCTGGCATCGATATCTATTTACGTGTAAGACCATGTCCGGGACATTGGCATCGTATTAATTCGTGTAAGACCCTGTCTGGGACAGTGGCATCGATATCCAATGCCATTTAAGACCACGTCTGGGACGTTGGCATTGTATAACTATTCCAGGCATTATGCGTATTCTATTAGATTCCGAACGATTAAATGGTCAAGTTCAAGAAATGAATGATTATGCGAATTGTACATATGTTTCAGGTATGTTTGATAACACTTTGTGTGTATAAGAAGGTAAGTATTTTCTTAAACTTACCTAGATGAATTATGCATTTGAATATGAGAATGTAAGTGTGTTATATGAATAGAAAAGCTATGAGCTAATAAAGTATATAGTGATATGCAAGATTGAAAGATGTATGACCTAAGTGTATGTACTAAGAAGAATTATGATTATGCAACTGAGCCATTAGAGAACTTAGATTGATTATATGTTTTGAATGCTTATAAGCTAAGTTTATTTGTATATGGCTTACTAAGTTTTGAAAGCTTACTCTGTGTGTGTTTTCTCTGTTTTATAGATCGTCAAAGCTACTAAAGGCTCGGGGACCGTCGAGGATCGTCATCACACTTCACAAACTCTTTTTGGTATCTTTTGGAAATGTATATAGCTAGATATGGCATGTATATGCTAGATATTTTGTTAAGAATGAGATGTGAACTTAGCCATGTGATTTGGCTAGTTAAGTGTTGGTAATATGCATTAATGAATATGATAAATGGTGCATGATTTGGTATGGTTTGATAGCATATGCAATGATTAAGTTTATGGTAAGTGTATGGATGAATTATGCTTATGTATACATGAATTTTAGTCTTGTAAATTGGCATGAATGGAATTGGATTAGAATGTAGAGATTGGATGATTACTTTGATATGTTCTTGGTTGTCAAATGTGCATGAGATGTATTGGTAATTTGCTTGTAGGTATGACCCTAATGTGGGTGGCATATTGGTCTTGCAAATGGCCTATTTTGCCACACGGTTGTGGCACACAGGCGTGCCTTATGACCGTGGGAGTAAGTCAGTAGCGAGCTAAGGGCACCCAACCATGGCACACGGGTGGCCTAGTAGCCGTGTGGTTTAGTCAGTATATGGCCTAAGAGTACACGGCCACGGTACACGGGCGTGCCTAGTAGACGTGTGGAAAAGTTAGTATACATGCCCTGTTTTGGCACGACCGAGACCCATGGGGGTGTCTGGTGTCCGTGGGAGGCATACGGCCAGCCCACACGGGTGTGTGTCCTGTATAACTTAGAAAAGTTTTAAATTTCCGAGAATTTCTGTAAGAGTTCGGTATAGTCCCCAACCCTACTCTAAAGTATATTTAAGGTCTCATTGACCTATTGAATGGACTCTTTGATGTGTAATGATGTATTTGTAATATGAATTATCTATAAAGGTTTTCGATCTGTCAGGTAACGCTCTTAACCCTAATCCGGCGACGGATACGGGATATGGGTGTTACATACTCTCTAGGGTTACCTCTCCCACTCGCCGCACTTCCTAGGTTTCTCTGCGATCTTCCTCTGACCATACTCCCAGATCTCGGGCTTTGATCTCTTTCTTCCTTCATCGTCTCAGGGCAATCTTTTATAAAGTGGTCTTGGGAACCACATCTGAAATAGGCATTTTAATACGCTCGACATTCTCTGAGATGACGTCTGCCGCAATGTGGGCATTCAGGTCTATCTAATCGAATGTTCCCCACACTACCAACTGAAGTAGTCTGCGCCTTATTTCCCGGATACTGGTTACTCTTGTCCTTCCTCGAAAACCCAGTGGAAGTAGCCGATCTAGTGGAAAAATCTCTTGACTTCTTGGATGACGATTGGAATGACTTACCCCATTGTCTCTTTCTAGAGTCACGAGACTCCATTTCAGATTTTCTTTTATCTTTTACTAGCTCTTCGGCTTTACAAGCCCTCTCTACTAGCACAACAAATTATTTTAATTCTAGGACAGCAACAAACAACTTAATGTCCTCATTTAGTCCATCTTCGAATCTCTTGCTCATGATAGCCTCGGTGGATACACACTCTCGAGCGTATTTACTGAGTCGTACAAACTCACGCTCATAATCAGACACGGACATCTTGCCTTGCTTCAGTTCTAGAAATTACTTTCTCTTCTGATCGAAAAATCTTTGACTGATATACTTCTTTCTGAACTCTTCTTGAAAGAACTCCCACATGATCTTTTCTCGTGGTACCACTGACACTAAGGTGTTCCACCATTGGTAAGAAGAATCTCTTAAAAGAGAGACTACGCACTTCATGCATTCCTCAGACGTGCATGACAACTCATTGAATACCCTGATGGTATTCTCTAACCAGAACTCGGCCTTTTCCGGATTATCATCCTTTTTAGCCTGAAATTCTTCTGCCCCATGTTTCCTGATCCTATCAACCGGAGGCTTCTCTCCTCTTACCACCTCTACTACTTGAGGGGCTACTGGGATAGGTTGAGGAATAGACTCGTGCTCGTGCTACATTAGTCCTAGAACTGACTAAACTGTAACTCTGATACCACTAAATTTAACACCCCATACCCAAGTCCAAGACTGAGACTGGATACGAGACATTACCATACTTGAACTTAAGCAAACATGTACTTACCGGCTGTAAAATTTTGTTTCGAAACAGAAACTTCTCTTTCTTAATCAAGATGTACGTTTCATGGGCCTACGAGGCCTTAAACACCTATCCGAAAACTTTCAGAACTCAATCGGGAACTTTTCCTCGAAACAGGGGTCACACGCCCATGTGACTTGGGACACGCCCGTGTACCCCTAAGACATGCCCGTGTCTTCCACCCGTGGTTGACACTGACTAATTTCACACGGCCTTGACACGCTCGTGGCTTTCGCTCGTGTGCTAAACTTTGGCATTCTGACTTATCCACACGATCCATACACACGCCCGTGTACTTCAGTCGTGTGGCAATTCAAATTACAAGTGCAAGGTGCAGACTTCACACGGCCAGGGCACACGCCCATGTGCTAACCGTGTGTCACACACGGGCTAAACATACGGCCGTGTGATTAGCTCGTGGTCTATTCTGACTTAAAACACTAATGTGCAGGGGCCACACGGTCTAGACACACGCCCATGTGTCTATCCGTGTGGGCACCTAGAGGCTATTTTCCAAGCCAATTGCCACCCTGAGATCAAGATCAATCCAATACTCAATTCAATAACCCAAGTATTACATCTATCATGAACAAGGATGCATACTTCATTAATAAATAAAAACATACATACTTAATCATTCATGACCCATCTCTTTGGCCATATACAAAAAGAATACTAAGCTTGATAGCCAACACTTTGGCTAATTCTAAAACATAACTCAAAATGAAATGCTTCCTATACATGCCATACTTAATATAAACAACTTGGTTATACCAAGATAGCGATTGATAGTGTGCTCTGAGCTCCGATGACGATGATACACGAGATTAGCTTGGCGGGACTACATGGAAAGAAAGAATTAAAGACGTAAGCATTTCGCTTAGTAAGTTTGCATGTAATGCATATAACGACGTATATATATATATATACTTAACATACTCATTCATCATAAGCAAAGGCATTGCTAAGTTCACATGCTTGAGCTTACTTACTCTTAATGATTCTTACACATATCATGGTACTTACTAGTCTCGTGCTTGTAAGGTAAACAAGGTAC
Source organism: Gossypium sturtianum (assembly GCA_025698515.1). Lineage (NCBI taxonomy): Eukaryota > Viridiplantae > Streptophyta > Magnoliopsida > Malvales > Malvaceae > Gossypium > Gossypium sturtianum. The sequence goes on along the minus strand of CM046944.1, from coordinate 65,887,460 downwards.
CTGTATCACTTAATCATATAGATTAGCATACTTTGTTAAGGTAAGCAGAATCTTAACTTCATCATTCATAACATGAATAATACTCTTAGTTAACTTTGACTAGCATACTTTGATGATAGCTTTACTTGCTTAAATTTCTTGCTTTCTCATTTATTCTTTACTCTTTTGCCCGATGAATTACTATGAATAATCGAGGATACTGAATCTCATCTCACATATATCTCGATGCCAAAGCCATATCCTAGATATGGTCTTACATGGGATCTCTTAACTTGGTATCGATGCCATGTCTTGACATGGACTTACATGAAGTCTTCTTTGTGTGTTCCCTTGGGAACTTACCATTGCCATGTCTTGACATGGTCTTACTTGGTATCTCTACTCATGAACGGGTCAATGCCGAGCCTTGGCTAGGACTTATATGAAATCTTCTTTGTTACTTACCAATGCCATGCCTTGGCTTGGACTTACATGGGATCTCTATCTCATGATAGCTTTTCAATGCCAAGACTTGTCTTGGACTTACATGATAACTTGCTTAATTGTCGATGCCATACCTTGGCTTGGTCTTATACGAACTTCCTTGTCTCATGTGATGGATCGAGTATCCTAAGTAATTCAACTTCAATCGGGACTTTCTCATTCTTAATCTCATTTATTTCTTTGTTTAACATAGCATCAAAAATATCATGGAATTAAGATATAATCTACATCATACTTAGCAATTCAATGATATTAATCATAAAGCTTATAAATCATACAAACTTACCTCAATGTACAAAATGTATGTAGTAATGCAATTTAGTCCTCATATTTGTTCTTGCCTCGGTTTCGATTCGGGCTTCGTTTTTCTTGATCTATAATAATAATTTAGCTCATTTAATACACACATTGACTAAATTGACTCTTAACTCATACTTCGGTAAAATTACCATTTTGCCCCTAAACTTTCTCATAATTCCACTATGGCCCCAAGGCTCGTAAAGTGATTTTTATTCAACTTTTGTGAACTTCATGCTTAGCTGATTCACTCTCTTAACTATAGCAACAATCAATTCTCACTATTTCTATCATGTATGACAAATTTCACAACTTTTACAAACTAGTCCTTACTAGCATTTTTCATGAAATTCATTCAGGAAAAGATGTTTATCTAACATCAAACTCTCATAATCTTTCATAAAACATCATTTTACAAGCATGTCATACATGGGTAGATTTATGAACATGAATTCTAGCTCAACTTATAGCTATAAATAGCTAATTCATATTATGAGAACTCCAAAAATACGAAGAATATTAAAAACGGGGCTAGGATGCACTTACTAGCAAGCTTCAAAAATTGAAGAACCCTAGCTATGGAGTCTCTCAATTTTCGGCACAAGGAAGAAGAAGATGAATAAGATTTTCATCATCTTTTCCCATTTTAATCATTTAATTAATAAATGACCAAAATGCCCTTCTCATTAAAAATTCACAATTTACTAACTCATGTCCATTTTTGTCCAAAAATTATAATTTGGGCATTTTTCTATTTGAGGACTTCTAATTAATATTCCAAAGCTATTTCATACAAAAAGCTTCTAGAATTTCATATTTTGCAACTTTTGTAATTTAGTCCTAATGAACCCTTTAATAGAAATTTTCACAAAATTTCTACATAGAACTTTCATACTATCATGCAAACATCTCTTAAACCTTAAAAACTCAATTTTACTAACTCGGATTTGTGGTCTCGCACCACTATTCTGACTAGGCCCTAAATCGGGCTGTTACAAAGTCAAAGCTGAACATCAAGTACCATTGGGATTACTACAGCCTGTAATGATTCCTGAGTGGAAATGGGATAGAGTTACAATGGATTTCGTGTCAAGACTGCCCCTATCTTTGAAAAAGAAAGATGTTATATGGGTTGTCGTTGATCGACTAACAAAGTCTGCTCATTTCATACCGGTACGTACAGATTACTCACTTGATAGATTAGCAAAATTGTACATTTCTGAAATTTTTCAGTTACACGGAGTGCCACTATCTATTATTTATGATAGAGATCCGAGATTTACATCGAGATTTTTGAAGAAAGTACAAGAAGCTCTGGGAACCAAGTTGAATTTCTGTACTGCTTTTCATCCTCAGACTGACGGCCAGACCGAGAGAGTTATTTAGATTCTCGAAGACATGTTGAGATGTTGTATTTTAAATTTTGAGGGCAGTTGGGAAAAATACTTATCGTTAAATGAATTCGTGTATAACAACAGTTTTCAAAAAAGTATAAAGATGGCACCGTACGAAGCTTTATATGGCCGCAAGTGCCGAACTCCATTATACTGGACTGAATTGAGTGAGAAAAAGATTCACGGGGTTGAATTGATCAGAGAGACTGAAGAAAAAGTGGAAATGATTTGTGATAGTTTAAAAGCAGCTTTAGATCGACAAAAATCCTATGCAGATTTGAAACGTAGAGAAATTTAATTTCAAGTAGGGGACCGAGTGTTTCTAAAGGTGTCATCGTGGAAAAATGATCTTCGATTCAGCCGTAAAGGAAAGTTGAGTTTGCGTTTCCTCGGACTGTATGAAGTTATTGAACGAATAGAACCAGTGACATATCAGCTAGCTTTACCGTTAGAACTTGAAAAGATCCATAATGTTTTTCACGTTTCTATGCTACGTCAATACAGATCCGATCCATCACATGTGATTTCTCCAGTAAATGTTGAGATACAAGCTGATTTGACATATAACGAAGAACCGATCAGGATTTTGGCTCGTGAAATCAAAGAGTTGAGAAATAAATGCATAGCCCTAGTAAAAGTTCTATGGCATAAACACGGCATAGAGGAAGCTACATGGGAACCCGAAGAAGCTATACGAAAATAGTACCCTAACCTATTTACCGGTAAGATTTTCGGGGACGAAAATCCCTAAGGGGGGAGAGTTGTAGCAACCAATTTTTTAGTCAAATCAGAACAGTGGTTTCGGGACCACAAATTCAAGGTTAAAATATTATTTTATTATTTTATTATTGTTTACAGCATGATTGTAACAGCCCGATTTTGGGGCTAGTCAGAATAGTGGTTTCAGGACCACTAATCCGAGGTTCAAGAAAATCATTTTAATATTACTTTATGTGTCATAGCATGATTATAAGGATGCATGAAAAATTTGGTGCTTAAATTTTAGCGATTGCATGCTTAATTGCAAAAAAGGACTAAATCACATAAGGTGCGAAAGTTCTATTTGACAAGCTAGAGGTGTCTAATAGCTATGGAATATTAAATTGGAGGTCTTTAAAGTGTAATTAGACCACCCTAAAGGTGATGGCCGGCCAAGGGAGACAAGAGCATTAAATTGGGCAAAACTTTGGTGATGTTAGGTGACTAAATGAATAAAATAACACTAAATAAAGAAGACATCAACTTTTACTATTTCCATTTCTTCTTCCACCAAAAATTGAAGCAAGAGTAAGGGTTTTTGAAGCTTAAACTTTTAGCCAAGCTATTCTCTTTCAAGTAAGTGATTTTAGAGGTCTTTCGTGATAATTTTTGTACTCTTGGAACCCCTAAAGCTTAAGCTAGCTAATGAAGGGACTATTTTGCAAAATGGTTGAAAGTTTAGGGATTTTCCATGTGAGTGCTTGTGTTGTTTTCTGAGTTTTTTTGGGAAAAAAATGAATTGTGGTTGTTAAATAAACAACTTTTGTGAAAGGTGTTCCCATGAAAACACCTAAAAGGGCCTTTTTGTAAAGGTTATAAATTTAGTAGTAGATGCATGAAATAGTTGAAATTTGAGTTGCTATTAGAGGGAATATGAATCGGCTAGGCTTGAGTGTGTGCAAAATGAACACATTTCATTTTACGAGCCTACGGGCAAATCGTAATTTTGCCAAAGTATAAGGGCAAAACAGTCATTTTTACCTAAGTATAAATTTTGAAGTATCATGATTTGTGTAGTGATTAAAAGAGTAAATTTTATTATTTTAGATCAAGAAGAACGCAGAAACAACCTTGACCGAGGAAAAGGCAAGGTTTCAGACTAAACCGCAAATTAACATATTTTGCACCGAGGTAAGTTTATATGTAAACGATACATCCTTAATATATATGTTGTTACATATTGATGCACTGTATGGATGTAAATACTTATTGGTGGGATTGATTGAAAATGATAGAAAATGAGTAATTCTCGAATGAACCTCGGAATAGAAATGTGGCCACGGATAAATATCCGTAAATGTGTAATTGTCGATGGGCTGTGTGCGATACCATCATTTATATTATCATTTGGTGGGCTGTGTGCGATACCACCTTGTTATCTATTCACGATGGGTTGTGTGCAATACCATCGTTTATATAACCATTTGGTGGGCTATGTGCGATACCACCGTAATTATCATTATTGGTGGGCTGTGTGCGATACCACCCTACTATTAATTAATGGTGGGCTATGTGCGAAACCACCGGGTATCTTGTATTATTCTGAAGGGTTCATCGAGAAACTTGTTTGAGTAAACATTTCATGTGGCTTTGTGGTGATAAGTGCATGACATAATTACAAATAAATGTGAGCAATGTGTATGATTTATGGTTGGGATGTGGTAAGAGTTGAGATGAGTAAGCATGGTTATGAAAATATGAATTGTTCTTACATAGTATGTAATGTTTTTGGTTGATTAGCATATGGTATGATGCTTATTGTTTACATGTAGACTTACTAAGCTTAAAGCTTACTACCTTTCTTTTCCCTTGTTTTATAGTGTCGAAGAGCCAGCTCGGGATACAGAGAAAAATAAAGGATCACCCACACTATCAGCACATCTTGGTATAGTTAGATTTAGCATTTTGAGTATGGCATGTATAGGGTCTAGACTTAGTTGAATGTCATATTGTTTTGGCCAAATGTGTTGGCTCATTCAAAGATGAACACTTTTGTATAAGGCCATAGTTGATGGCTCTTTCTTATTAATCTGTGAAAAGATGAGGTTATTCAAGATTGTGCAAGTAGTATGATGATTTACTTGGTTTAATTATGCATGAATGGGTTGAAGGTTTGATGTGAATCATGTTTGTATGAGTTAGGGTGATGGAATGAGCTTGGCAAATAGCCTTGTTCTTGTCCACACAGGTATACACACGGGCGTGTGTCTAGGCCGTGTGTGACACACGATCAACTTTATAGGCGTGTGGTTAGGCCGTGTGTCCCCTTGCATGCTAGGTTTACAAGTCAGTATGCTCAGTAGTAAACACACGGGCAGAGACACGGCCATATGTCTCAGCCGTGTGGAAGACACGGCCATAGACATTGGCGTGTGCCCAGGCCATGTAAAGTCTGCACCTAAAATTAGGAATTTAATTCGCCAGACAGTGGAAGGACACGGGCGTGTGCCTAGGCCGTGTGACATTTATGGGGTGATGACGTCAGAAACATAATGCCAAAGTTTTTGGCACACGGGCTAAGACACAGGCGTGTCGAGGTTGTGTGAGGGACACGGGCGTGTGTCCGGTCGTGTGAAAACCCCTGTAGGTTCGAATTGAGAAATAAATTCACACGGGTGTGGACCACGAGCCTGTGTTATACCACACGGGCGTGTCCTTTCCTCCACACGGGCGTGTGGATTGTTTAGTGAGAAATTTTCTAAGATTTTCAAGAGAGCTTCAAAGGAGCTCGATTTGATCCCTAATAATTTCTAAAGCGTGATTTAAGCCTCGTAGGCGTGTTTAAGAGGTTTTAATAAAAGTTTTAAATTTGGAGAGGAAATTTACGTCTCGAAATTGTATGATAGATTGCGTATTAGCCTATTAATGCATCGTACCCTATTCTGGTGATGAATACGAGTAAGGGGTGTTACATTTAGTGGTATCAGAGCTATTATTTAGTCAGTTCTCATACTACCGTAGCGTGTATGAGAGTCTAGCTATACATGCCCTAAACACATATTGATAGTGTGGTGATTCCTGACAATATTAAACTGTGTTTTCATATAGTAAATGGATCCTGACCGAGCTGCTGCTGACGACGCTGCTAGTAATGTGCCAGCTCCCGCGCAAGGGACTGCACCTGTATAAAGTAGACCCGAGACTTTGGGTCAAGGAGAAGAGGCTCGAGAGGCCTTTCTCCACATGATGAGTAATTGGTACAATGAGTTTGTACGAGCAAACCCTAATTCTCAACCTCCTCCACCCCCACCTATACCTCAGCCAGTCCCCGTGGCTCCTCAAGGTATAGATTTGGTGAGAATGACCAAACCCCCGGTCGATAAGATTCAAAAACAAGGGGCTGAGGAATTTAGAGCCAATATAGATGATGACCCTGAGAGAGTGGAGTTCTGGCTTGAGAACTCTATGCGGGTATTCGATGAACTCTCTTGCACGCCTAAGGAGAGCTTAAAATGTGCTATGTCATAGCTGAAGGACTCGGCATATCGTTGGTGGAAAACACTGACATTCGTAGTACCAAGGGAGAGAGTGACATGGTACTTCTTCATCGAAGAGTTCCGAAAGAAGTACATAAGACATCGATTTGTCGACCAGAAACGGAAAGAGTTTCTTGAATTGAAGCAAGGCAAAATGACTGTGGCAGAGTATGAGCGGGAGTTTGTTAGGCTCAGCAAGTATGCTCAAGAGTGTGTGTCTACGTAAGCTATTATGTGCAAGAGGTTTGAAGATGGGCTAAATGAGGATATCAGACTGCTAGTTGGAATCTTAAAATTGAAAGAATTTGTGGTGTTGGTCGATAGAGCCTGCAAGGCTAAAGAGTTGAATAAGGAAAAGAGAAAAGCTATAATTGAGGCCCGAGATGCAAGGAAGAGGCCGATGAGTAAGTCATTCCAAACTCAATCAAAAAGGTCCAAGGAAACAAACCCTCGGACGACTGCTTCAACTGGGTATTCACACCAGGATCGAGGTAATGCATATTCGGGCTCGAGAGTTCAAGCCACCTCAATGGAAAGCGTGGGCAATGCAAAGTCAAATAAATCGGAGTGTCCAAATTGTCGTAGACAACATACTGGGGAGTGTTGGGGAAATAATTGAACTTGCTACAAGTGTGGTTCACCCGACTACTTCATTCGAAGTTGTCCAGAGAGGAATGAGAAAGACAGAAAAAAAGAAGTAAGAGCGAGCAATGTACCTTCAAGGGGTAGACCATAAAGGAATTCGGGGAGTGGGACTAGTAGTAGAGGTGTGCCTAGAGACTCTGCTGTGAGATTGGAGGGCCGAGCACCTGCAAGGACTTATGCCATTTGCGCTCGCGAAGAGGCATCATCTCCAGATGTAATAACGGGTACTTTTTCTCTTCATGATATCTCTGTTGTTGCTTTGATTGATCCGGAGTCTACCCATTCTTATATTTGCATGAAATTGGCATCTAGCATGAGTATGATTTTTGAGTCTACGAAATTTGTGATAAAAGTGTCAAACTCGTTTGGCAAACATGTGCTAGTTGACAAAGTGTGTAGAAATTGTACCTTGACAATTAAAGGTCATTGTTTTCTAACTAAACTCATGCTGTTGCCATTTGATGAATTTGATCTGATTCTTGGCATGGATTGGTTAACTATTCATAATGTTTTAGTAAACTGTGGTAGTAAGTTTATTGAATTGAGATGTCTAAATTGAGATGTCATTCGGGTTGAATCAGGTAAATCGGATAATATGCCTGTAGTGATTTCGTCTATGGTAGCTGAGAAATACATGAGAAAAGGGTGTGAGTCCTATCTCACCTTTGTGTTGAATACTCAAGAGTCAGAGGTAAAGATTGAATCAGTGCATGTGGTGTGCGAGTATCCGGATGTGTTTCCGGAAGAGTTACCTGGATTGCCTCCAGTTAGAGAGGTCAAATTTGGCATTGAGTTAGTTCCGGGTACTGCACCTATTTCGGTTGCCCCGTATAGGATGGTGCCATTAGAGTTGAAAGTGTTGAAGGTTCAGTTGCAAGAGTTAACAGATAAGGGTTTTGCAAGACTGAGCTATTCACCGTGGGGTGCTCCAGTACGTTTTGTAAAGAAGAAAGACGGGTCGATGAGATTGTGTATAGACTACAGACATCTCAACAAGGTGACAGTGAAGAATAAGTATCCTTTACCAAGGATAGATGATTTGTTCAACCAATTGAAGGGAGCTACAGTGTTCTGTAAGATAGACCTGAGGTCTGGCTATTACCAGTTGAGGGTTAAGGAGGAAGATGTGCCAAAAACTGCATTCCGGATGAGGTATGGCCATTACGAATTCCTTGTCATGCCATTTGGCTTAACAAATGCTCCTGTGGTCTTTATGGATTTAATGAATCGTATCTTCCAACCGCACTTAGATAAGTTTGTAGTCGTTTTTATTGACGACATACTAATTTATTCTCGGGATGAAAACGAGCACGCGGAGTACCTAAGAACTGTTTTGCGGACTCTAAGAGATAAACAGTTGTATGCTAAGTTTACCAAGAGTGAGTTTTGGCTCCGAGAGGTCGGATTCTTAGTACACATTGTGTCGTGTGATGGCATTAGAGTTGACCTGAGCAAGATCTCGGCTATTTTGGAGTGAAAACTGCCGAGGAATGTGTCAGAGATTAGGAGCTTCTCGGGCTTAGCGGGTTACTACAGACGGTTCGTTAAAGGGTTCTCCATGATTGCTACCCCGATGACGAGACTGTTACATAAAGATGTTAAGTTTGAATGGACCGAGAAGTGCCAACAGAGTTTTGAGAAACTGAAAGCTTTGTTGACTGAAGCACCGATTTATTACAACCTGAATTGGGAAAGGAGTTTGTAGTCTACAGTGATGCATCATTAAATGGTCTTGGCTGTGTGTTGATGCAAGAGGGTAAAGTAGTAGCTTATGCCTCGAGACAGCTAAAACCGTATGAGAAGAATTATCCGACTCATGATTTGGAGTTGGCTGCGATCGTTTTTGCTTTGAAGATTTGGCGTCATTATTTGTATGGTGAAAAGTGCCAAATCTTTACTGACCACAAAATTTTGAAGTACCTAGTGAACCAAAAGGATTTGAATTTGCGGCAACGACGGTGGCTTGATTTATTGAAGGACTATGAGCTAGTAATCGATTACCATCCGGGGAAAGCGAATGTAGTTGCGGATGCCTTGATCATAAAATTCATGTATGCTTTGAGAGCTATGAGTACGAGTTTAGCGTTGTCTGATGATGGTGCTATATTGGCCGAGTTGAGGGCTAGACCATTATTTCTTCGGCAGATATGTGAAGCTCAAAAGAATGATAGTGAGATGCAAGTTAAGAGAGCTCAGTGCGAAACGGGAAATAATTCTGATTTTAGGGTTGGTTCAGATGATTGTCTGATGTTTCATGACAGAGTTTGTGTACCTAAAGATGATGAGTTGATTCAGAAAATTTTACATGAGGCACACAATGGTTGCTTGTCCGTACATTCGGGCAGCACAAAATTGTATAATGATTTGAAGAAGTTGTATTGGTGGCCGGGTATGAAAAGAGATATTTCCGAGTTTGTTACAAAGTGTTTGGTCTATCAACAAGTGAAAGCCGAGCACCAAGTACCTTCGGGACTACTTCATTTAGTGATGGTTCCCGAGTGGAAGTGGGACAAAATCACGATGGATTTCGTAACGGGGTTACCTATGACTCTGAAAAAGAAAGATGTTGTGTGGGTTATTATTGATAGATTAACAAAATCGACTCATTTTATACCGGTGCGTGTGGATTACTCACTTGACAAATTAGCTGAACTGTATATTGCTGAGGTGGTGAGGTTACATGGAGTGCCTATATCCATTATCTCGGAAAGAGATCCAAGATTTACTTTGAGGTTTTGGAAAAAGTTGCAAAAAGCCTTGGGTACAAAATTGAATTTTAGTACCGCATTCCATTCGCAAACCGATTGCCAATCTGAAACGATGATTCACGTTCTCGAGGATATGCTCCGATGCTGTGTTTTAGAGTTTGAAGGTAGTTGGGAAAAATATCTACCATTGGTTGAGTTTGCCTACAACAACAGTTATCAGTCGAGTATACGGATGGCACCGTACGAAGCTTTATATGGTCGCAAGTGTCGGACCCCTCTGTATTGGACCGAGCTAAGGGAAAAGCAAATTCACGGAATTGATTTAATTAGAGAAATCGAGGAGAAAGTGAAAGTGATCCGTGATAGTCTGAAAGCTGCTTCGGATCAACAAAAGTCATATACGGATTTGAAAAGGAAAGAAATTGAGTTTCAGGTGGGCAATAAAGTATTCCTGAAAGTATCTTCGTGGAAGAAAATATTGAGATTTGGTCGAAAGGGCAAATTGAGTCTATGATTCATAGGGTCGTATGAGGTTATTGAAAGGATTGGACCAGTAGCTTATCGGTTGGCTTTGCCAGCAGAGTAAGAGAGAATACACAACGTGTTTCATGCGTCAATTTTACGACGATATCGTTCCAATCCTTCGCATCTGATTCCTCTGACCAAAATTGAGATTCAACCAGTTATGACCTATGAAGAGGAACCAATTAAGAATTTGGCTCGAGAGGTTAAACAATTGAGGAACAAAAGTATAGCCTTAGTGAAAGTGTTGTGGCAAAAGCAGGGTGTAGAAGAGGCTACGTGGGAACCGGAAGAAGCCATGAGAGAACAGTACCCAAACCTTTTTACCGGTAAGATTTTCAGGGACGAAAATCTCTAAAGGGGGAAGAGTTGTAACAGCCTGATTTTGGATGATACAGTCCGCCTCAGGAAGAGTCGAATTGTATACGAGTTGCCCAATCGTTTACGAGGAGTAAATCAAGCCTTCGGTAATAATGAGAAAATATGGAAGAGTTGCGGAAGCTTTTAAGTGAAATGGTTTCAAGAAATGGATTAAGTCAGGATTGGAGGTTTGAGAAATGATGGAAACAGTTTTAGTAAATAATAGGATAGGTTTGGGAATAATGGAAGTAAAGGGAATGATGTTTGATGGTTCAGTTTAAGGATGAAAGAAGATGGATAAAAGATAGGTGATATTTTGGTGGAAACGGATTAAAGAACTTAAACAAAGAATCGATTCAACACTATGTCAGTGTCACCCCGAGTTCTATGATGTTTAAGGTGAAAAGATGGAATCGAAGATGGACCAAGACCCGTTATCTAAAAAGATAAGAACCTATGGTATAAGTTGATGGATGAGAAACGACTTGACGTCACAAGCAAAACTTGATAAGTCGGAATCGAAACTTGTACGAAAAGGAAGAGGAGACAAGCTCACTCGATGAACAAAAGTTCATATAATTTGATTAAAATTCAAAGATGAAAAGTCTATCTTTTAAAAATGAAATTAACAACTATTTATAGGCTATCATAGGGCTAGCCGAATGGTCATTCAAATAACTTAATAACTAAGCTAAATTAATCTAGAAACACTTAGAAATTTCAAGAATTTTGGAGAAGGTTTCCTTATAGTTTCCCATGCATTGAGGACGTCAAAGGCCACTTCTAGAAGGCTTAATTGAGCTGAAAAATCTGGAATAAACTCATTAAGTTGTTATGGGCAGATTCGACTCAATGGGAGTCAAGTGGACAGCTTCTAGATGGAGCAATTAACTTGGTAGATGATTGCTTGAAGGAGGTCAATGGACAAGTCCAAATTCAGCCTCTTGGAACGTCAATAGCCATGCTTCATGAAGAAGAAATTCGTCCAAGTCCATGTACGACCCTTGGGAACTTCATTAGCCATGTTTCTAGAAGAGGAGATGAGTTTTGGGTCACTTGAAAATGCATGCAAAGAGCCAGGTACGTCCCATACTTTAATTATGCTCTTTAATTGATGTCTTTTGATGAATAATGAGCAGCATTTAAGCCTTGTCCAACCAAACATGAATCTACCAATGCACATGGAAGCATTCGGCCACATACAATGCACTTAATGTGCATGAACCTTTCTTTAATGCATTGGTACATTCGGTGTGCACTTTGGGAGCTTGAAGGGCTAGTGACTCTTGGCTGAAAAGGTGTCTTGAGGGGCCAAAAATGAGCAGCAACATACATGCTTCCAGCCGTCCATGCACCTCCATGGTTCTTGGATACATTCGGCTAGGTACAATGCACCTAGGTGCATGTATCTTCTTTAATTCACTCCAAAGGTTCGGCTGAACCTACAAAGACCATGAATCCACATTAAATCAAACCAAATCAGATTAATAACATTAAACACATGCTATGGACACATCAAGGGACGTTTTGGACAACATAAAGATACCATTATGCTTCATTGAAATTTCGGCAGCCCCTAAATTAACTTTAAAAAAAACTGCACTTTAATTCTTGAATTAAAATACTTAAAAACATGTAATAAAAATGTGACAAATTAATTTAGACTAAGACAAATTAATTTAGACACTAAATAAAATATTTAGACACATTAATGGGCTGTAGAAAAAAAAATAAAATAAATATTTAATTTATTTTAAAGCATTAAATTTATGTAATCAGCTCAATGAGCTGAAGTGAGCTCGAGTGAGGTCAAATTGAGCTCGAATGAGCTAATCTAGCTCAATTTGGAAGTGCACCAAGATGCACACAAGCTCCACGGCACTTAGGCTCAATGACCCGAGCTCATCAGTTCGCAAAATGTTGGAGGCCTTGGGCGTGCCCGTATCATTGGGGCTAGTCAGAAGAGTGGTTTCGGGACCACTAATCTGAGGTTCAAGAAAATCATTTTAATATTACTTTATGTGTCATAGCATGATTATAGGGATGCATGAAAATTTTGGTGCTTAAATTTTAGCGATTGCATGCTTAATTGTGAAAAAGGACTAAATCGCATAAGGTGCGAAAGTTCTATTTGACAAGCTAGAGGTGTCTAATAGCTATGGAATATTAAATTGGAGGTCTTTAAAGTGTAATTATACCACCCTAAAGGTGATGGCCGGCCAAGGGAGACAAGAGCATTAAATTGGTCAAAAATTTGGTGATGTTAGGTGACTACATGAATAAAATAAGACTAAATAAAGAAGACATCATATTTTACTATTTCCATGTCTTATTCCACCAAAAATTGAAGCAAGAGTAAGGGTTTTTGAAGCTTAAACTTTTAGCCAAGCTATTCTCTTTCAAGTAAGTGATTTTAGAGGTCTTTCTTGATATTTTTTATACTCTTGGAACCCCTAAAGCTTAAGCTAGCTAATGAGGGGACTATTTTGCAAAATGGTTGAAAGTTTAGGGATTTTCCATGTGAGTGCTTGTGTTGTTTTCTGAGTTTTTAGGTAATAAAATGAATTGTGGTTGTTAAATAAACAACTTTTGGGAAAGGTGTTTCCATGAAAACACCTAAAAGGACCTATTTGTAAAGGTTATAAATTTAGTAGTAAATGCATGAAATAATTGAAATTTTGAGTTGCTATTAGAGGGAATACGAATCGGCTAGGCTTGAGTGTGTGAAAAATGAACACATTTCATTTTACGAGCCTAGGGGCAAAATCATAATTTTGCCAAATTATAAGGGTAAAACGATCATTTTTGCGTAAGTAGAAATTTTGAAGTATCATGATTTGTGTAGTGATTAAATGAGTAAATTATATTATTTTAGATCAAGAAGAACGTTGAAACAACCTTGACCGTGGAAAAGGCAAGGTTTCGGACTAAACCGCAAATTAACATATTTTGCACCGAGGTAAGTTTATATGTAAACGATACATCCTTAATACATATGTTGTTATCTATTGCTGCATTGTATGGATGTAAATACTTATTGGTGGGATTGATTGAAAATGATAGAAAATGAGTAATTCTCGAATGAACCTCGTAATAGAAATGTGGGCACGGATAAATATTCGTAAATGTGTAATTGTCGATGGGCTGTGTGTGATACCATATTTATATTATCATTTGGTGGGATGTGTGTGATACCACTTTGTTATCTATTCATGATGGGCTGTGTGCGATACCATCGTTTATATTATCATTTGGTGGGCTATGTGCGGTACCACCGTAATTATCATTGTTGGTGGGCTGTGTGCGAAACCATCGGGTATCTTGTATTATTCCAAAGGGTTCATCGAGAAACTTGTTTAAGTAAACATTTCATGTGGCTTTGTGGTGATAAGTGCAGGGCATAATTACAAATAAATGTGAGCAATGTGTATGATTTATGGTTGGGATGTTGTAAGAGTTGAGATGAGTAAGCATGATTATGAAAATATGAATTGTTCTTACATAGTATGTAATGTTTTTGGTTGATTAGCATATGGTATGATGCTTATTGTTTACATGTAAACTTACTAAGCTTAAAGCTTACTCCCTTTCTTTTCCCTTGTTTTATAGTGTCGAAGAGCCAGCTCGGGATACGGAGAAAAACAAAGGATCACCCACACTATCAGCACATCTTGGTATAGTTAGATTTAGCATTTTGAGTATGCCATGTAACGCCCCAAAATCTAGGTAATTATTTTTGTATGGTTGTAACACAAACTTCTGGTCTGCTTCAGTGGTTAAGTGATTTGGGGTGTGTTAGATAGTGTCTGAGAAGTCCTGGGTTCAAGCCTGGGCTTGTGCAAAAAGTTTTATTTTTAGCTGTAACACCCCATACCCGAGTCCGAGGCTAAGACCGGATACGAGACATGATAACTCTTCAATGCCAAGACTTGTCTTGGTCTTACATGATAACTTGCTTGATTGCCGATGCCATGTCTTGACATGGTCTTATACGGACTTTCTTGTCTCATGTGGCAGATTGAGTATCCTAAGTAACTCATTTTCAATCGGGACTTTCATATACATGCTCTTAGTAACTTCTTTGTTTAATAAATCATTAAACATTTTCATGGAAATAATATGCATATAACAACATCACAAGCAATTTAATGAAAATATCCATGAAGCTTGAAAATCATACAAACTTACTGAAATTAGCTCGGTTGGGAATCATCTCTGTCTTAACAAAACAATTTCGTTAGAGCCGGGAGACATCACACTATCACGGTCCACATATGGCATGTATAGCTAGACTCTTACTCTCGTTAGGTTAGTCCTAGAACCGACTAAACCATAGCTCTGATACCACTAAATGTAACACCCCATACTCGAGTCTGAGGCTAAGACCGGATACGAGACATTACTATGCTTGAACTTTCTTAAACATGTACTTACAGGCTATAAAATTTCGTTCCGAATTAAAAACTTCTCTTTCTTAGTCAAATCAAACATTTCATGGGCCTACGAGGCCTCAGACTTACGTCCCAAAACTTTCGGAACTCATCCGAAACTTTCTCTCGAATGCAGGGTCACACGTCCGTGTGACTTGGGACACGCCTGTGCACCCCTAAAACATGCCCGTGTCTTTCACCCGTGGAAGATATCGCAAATTACACACGGCCGACACGCCCGTGGCCGGCGGCGTGTGCCAAACCTGGCATTCGACTTATTCACACGGTGCGTACACACGCCCGCAAAGGCCGTACCGTGTGACAATTGAATTTCTAAGTGTCAAGTGCAGACTTCACACGGCCTTGGCACACGCCCATGTGCCAACCGTGTGTATCACATGGCCTGAACAAACGGCCGTGTGACCTGCCCGTGGTTTAATCTAACTTAAGATACTAAGGTGCGGGAGACACACACGGCCTAGACACACGCCCGTGTGTGTCTATCCGTGTGGCACTTAGAGGCTATCTTACCAAGCCTTTTACCACTCCCGTTTGCATACATTCATATACTACTTCAAAACATTCTCAAATCATCAATTAAAACACATGAATTAACACATTTAATCATTAAAGAGATAAAGTCTTTATCCCATACACTAGGGATAACTACTCCCAATACAAATACAGCCAACTTAAGCCATCATCTATGGTCATACACAACCAACTCTAGATTCTCTTAGGCCAATACCATTTGGCTACATCGGTTAGAACTTAATCAAATTTAAAAGAATCCCTATACATGCCATGACTTATAAGGACTTGATACCTCATGCCAAGTGTCTGCTCGATAGTGTGAAAACATCTCCAGCGGTCTCCAACCCGAGCTAGTTAAAATAACCTATAAGGGATGAGAAAAGAAAATGAGTAAGCAATAATGCTTAGTAAGCTCATCTGCATAATGTGTCAAATATTGATATTCATTGAATATACATAATTATAAAGTATCATGATGAGTGTCTCTCATAAACTCATGGTTACTTGCTCAAATATTCTTGCAACTTACTCATTCAATCTCTTACCACATTCTTACCATGTCACAAGCCAATTGATCGTTCAATTAGCATACATTCTTGCACTGATCACCACATGATCATATAAAACAACACATCAAGCATTTTCAATAAGCTGCTCATGCTACTAATATCTCGGTGGTTTCGCACTTAGCCCACCATTGAATCTCTAATAGGGTGGTATCGCACATAGCCCACCAATCATTTATACTTATGGTGGTTCTGCACTTAGCCCACCTTTCATTTTACATTCATAGATAGTAATCCACATGTATATCTCTATTTCAAATATTCGTCCGAGAACATTCTCACACACTTCTATTCTTACTTAACTTTCTATGATACTCATTTGCATTCACACAATACATTAATAAACCTATCTCATGCAACTAAAGTGTATTGAATACACATAACCCAATAAGGGTTCATCATACACTAAATCCATATCAATTCAATTCTAACACATACTTGTGCTTTTCGTGGTACAACCACATACTTTCTTCATTTCCACATATACGTTGAATCACTCAAGTTATTAAATAACTCTCTTGAGTCTCATACTCATAATGTCACATAGAATTTATACCCCAATAGGATCTTACTTGCATTAACATATCGATGCCATTTCCCTGACATGGTCTTATACGAATTCTTACATCGAGGCCATATTCCAATATGGTCTTACACGAGACTTTAACTATCATCATATCATTCTACATACATTTCCCATTACTCTTAGATTCAATTCTTTTGACCTCTCATCAAATATATTTCATACATTCATAGAGTAAATATACATTCCATACAACATTGGAAAATTAAATTAACTCATACGTAATTACAACATTCGCACATGAACTTACCTCGATGTCGAAAGGGCCGATAGGGACTTTTTGCCCTCATTTCTCTTTTCATCCGTTCTAGGTCTGAAACTCGTTTTCTTTGATCTAGAACAATGAAATTTACTGATTTAATCACTTATAAATCATAATACACCATAATCTACTCTTTAGGCAAAAATGACTATTTTGCCCCTCACTTTGGCAAAATTACGATTTTGCCCCTGGGCTCGTAAATAAATTTTCATCACATTTTCTTGTTAAACAAGCCTAGCTGAACATTTAATCCTCTTACAACTATCCACAATTCCAACTATTTCATGCCTTAATGAACAAATTACAACTTTTGCATTTTAGTCCCAATTAGGTGTTTTCATGACAACACCTTTCACAAAAGTTGTTTCTCATCATCCTATCATTCATTTTCTTCAATAAAAATTCATCAAACAACATAAACTCTATCATGGTAAGTCCCTAGACTTTCAACCATATTGCAAACTAGTCCTCTCAATAGCTAGCTTAAGCTTTGAGGACTCCAAATATACAAAAATCATCAAAAATAAATACCAAATTGACTTACTTGAATGGAGTAAAGCTTGCTGAAATTTTAAGATTTCAAACCCCTCCCATGGCTGATATTTTCGGTTGGAGAATAAAGATAAATAAAAAGATGATAACTTTAGCTTATATCATCTTATTTTATTCAATTTTCCAACTAATATCACCAATTTTCTATCATAATAAATGCTCTTGTCCCCTATGTATTATTATGGCCGGCCAACTCACTTAAATAAGGCCAAATTGCACAATTGGGACCTCCAATTAATAATCCATAGCTATTTGGCACCTCTAGCAAATAAAATAGAACTTTCGCACTTTATGCGATTTAGTCCTTTTTCACAATTTAGCTAGAATTCGCTAAAATTAAGGCATCAAAATTTTCATGCATCCTTATAAACATGTTATTACACATAACATATCATGCAAATAATTTTCTCTAACCTCGAATTAGTGATTTCGAGATCACTTTTCTGACTAGCCCCTAAATCGGGCTGTTACAATTCTCCCCCCTTAGGGATTTTCGTCCCCAAAAATCTTATCAGGAGGATTTGCTGCTAACATTCTTAAAACATTTCCATCTACTCTTCAAAATTGCGAATCCACTTATCCTCAAGTTTCTCTTGCCAATAACTTTTAAGTTGTGATACATAAGGTCGAAACGTAACTTGAGACACAGGTTATTCTTCATCACAGGGCATATACTCTGTAATCTACCAATTTGGAACTCTGCACATGTCCAAATGATCATTCGAATATTTACTGGTTGATTTACTACAATTCGAACGACATTTCCCTTTCTTGGGAATTTTGTCAAAACAAATTTGAAATCTATAAGGTTTTATCTCACTTTCTCGTTAAAGCATTCCCCAACTGTAGTAGTCTTGTCTTGTGTGCTTTGGAAACTCAGCTTTTAGTGGTCAACTACTTCTGACCATAACTCGATCATATTGTGAAATGTACTCTATTGTCAAAACATTTATGCTCATAACCGTACTTCCTTATTCTTGCATTAATAGATATGCTACTACTAAATCTCATACTAAAACTTCCGCATAAGTTCTGGATTCATCATCATTCAAATTCTATCTCAAGGAAACATCAACAACAAAAATCTTATCCAACTTGAATTTTATCACCTTAAATAAACTCATTCAGAGCTTATTTAAAATACCATTTACTATCTCATACAACCCTTTTATTCTGAAAAGGAAACTCGCTCTAGTCATTAACCTCGCTGAAACTAGGATATTACCAACTAGAGTCAACCGAGTAACTAACTCACATTACTAAACATGGATATTTCATTCAGACATCTGTACTATGTCTACTATTTGAGTAGTATCACAATAACTATACCCACCATTATAATAGCTCAAGTCGTTTCCACTATTTCATCTTCAAAATCTTCTGTAGCATAAGATACCCTCACTAATTAAAATTTAAAAAATACACATCGATCTTCCCATGGATCAATACATAATATCTAACTCACAACACAGACACAAAAGTGATTGTCTCTGGATCACCAACCTGTCAACTCTTTCTCTCGATTCAGACCGATCTCAGTACTAGAACTTTCAAATAAACAGTTCTTTATATAGCTTTCAACTCAACCATCACGGTTTGAACATTTCGATGAGCATATATTTGTATCATGCTCCCTACTCACGTACACACAGAATTTTATTCTCTTTACTGATTCATGCATGAATATGTACAGAACTTGAATCATATCTCAATACAATAATCTACTCTTTTCTCCATACTGAGAACATATTTTAAGCACACTCTCATCTGAGTTTCTATTGTTATGCTAATCTAAAACCTTTACTATTGTCATATCTCACGATAGCAGGGACATCTCGATCGAATTCATCAACTCTATCCATCTTATTCGAAAACTCATCATACGACGTGAAACTTGTGATTTCATTTCTTATACTAGAATCATCACCAACTTCCTCCTCAAGGTACCCAATTAAGGTTACGAGGAGAAAGAGGAATGTCGATTTTAATTAACTAAATCGACAACCGTTTAGTCCACTATTTTTTTCGTCAGTTAACATTCTCACAAAATCACAATTTCATGAAAATAACGACCACATCATCCCTGAAGGGAAACATTTATTAGTACATAATACTAAATGAGATCATTATAATCCCATCCATGGCATTAACTAACCATGCATAAATTGTAACATCCCAGTTTAGGGCCTAGTCGGAATAGTGGTTCGAGACCACAAATCCAAGGGTCATGAATGAGTTTTTGAGGCTTATAATATGTATGCATGCTAGTGTGAAAGTTTCATGAAGCAATTTTGTGAAATTGTGGTTGAATTGTCCAAAAGGACTAAATTGCAAAAGTTGCAAAATGTGTGTTTCTAGAAGCTATATGTGTGAAATAGCTTTAGATTATTAATTCGAGGTCCTTAAATAGCAATTTATCCAAATTCTAATTTTTGGACAAAAATGGGCATGGATGAGTTAAAATTGAAA